>RPOG01000054.1:600000-1010000 GCA_008086565.1 Thalassoma bifasciatum
TTATAATGAGAATAGACCTTTACACTTGGTCTTAATATCCACTCTTTGGGAGGTATCAGCAGTATTTCCTCACTGCAACTAAATTTCCCTCTTTCTTTTATCTTTTCTTACAGAAAACTGCATCATTCCTGCCATAATTCTTTCCTAATGTGACATTTCATAATTGAATTGTTGGGTCTGAGCATCAACAGCAGCACTCCAAATGAGACATCCTCAAACTGTTCCTTCCTTGAATATTCTTGACTTCTTTTAATGAGCACACTTGTTAAGCAATCAGTTTTATGAGTTAAGTCTTATTCAAGCCCCATGAATCAGGATCACAATCAGTTCATGCTGTGAACGGGGCAAGAGAAGATTATTATAACCTCATTGTATCTCATCGGATCATAATTAAGACTTCTTTCGAGGCACATTTAACCAAACATATCCAACCTTCTGCATATGTGTACTGATGCTATCTGAATCCTCATCTGTTCCTGTCGACTCATTGGGCCCAAGCTGTTCTCCTGCATTACTTTCTCTATCTTTTCCTGCTTCTTCATCCATCTTCCAACTGTTGCCCCTCCACTGGCTTGTTTCCTGCAATCTTCCAGTGGCATTTTTCTTGTCGATTATAGATGTTTGCTGCATCCCGCAAGAGCCATGTATCGTCAGAGTCACTTCCATCGGAGTGACTGGCCATGAAATGTCTGATGATGGTACTGATGGATGGGTGGTCGAGGGTTCGAGGTGTGGAAAGACAATTATTCACTCTGCAGAGCCAAAAAGAGCAAGGCTTTATTGGAGAGTTTCTCAACAACCTCTCATGGATATTGAGATGACAGATAATCACTTTTCGCCTCTGCAGAAACACACTAATGTTTTTCATTGTGGAGGCTGGTTAACATTTAACAGCCTTGCTCAGTCCCAGCTATTTTCTCTGTTTCTGAGGATAGGTTGTGTCATACATAGCTGTCACAGAACTGGATATGTATATGTACTAAAAACCAGGCAATGATCCCAAAAGTGGAAAGTTTTGTTTGAAGAGGTGATCATATTCACATTAACCCCTTCCATTGAAAAAAAAATCAAATTGATTGCTACTTCATGATTGTTAAATGATGCGACACCCATAGTTGAGGCTTACTGCAAAATAATATGCAATCTCAAATAATTTAGGCTACTGCATCAGGATTGCAAATGCCTAACTTTTTAATCTGGAACATTAGTTACTAATTAACCCTCAGAACACAGTGTGGCGCCGGTGCTATGATTTGTGTATCAATTCTCAATTGCCGGTAGATTTGAAGCCAGATAAGATAGATTGATCATTCTTTTTGCGTATAAAATCCGGACAGTTACGCTTTCAAATTGCATTTTTAACATACCCTTTTTCCTTCTACTAATGTGTCTGCAAGAATCCAGTACAACAAAAACATAAAGATCCAGCCCAAGCTGTTCATGTTGCTTCTTACATACAATATGCATCTTCATCTTTTTTACATTTACACTTTTGAGGGATACAACCATGACATTTCTGTATTTAAAAAATAAGAGTAAAATTGCTAGTGCACTTTTTAGCAAATTATTTATTTAGTCTTGATATGAAAGTACATGTTTCATCTATGTTTGAGAAAGAAGGGTTGCATTTATGTGAAACAAGAGTTTAATGCAAAAAAAAATTGTAAAGATAAGCTCTGGCAGACTTGGCATGGTAAATAGTAAATGTATTTTTTTGAGAATAAACGATCAAAAAACTTAATAAAGTTTATGCAGTTATCTCTTTATGGATTTCATTTATCATGAACATTAATTCCAGAGAAAATTTCCCTAATCCAATCATTTCTTTATTCATAAGATATCACTTCAGTTTATTTGGCCTTTTCCATTTCAATCTGTAAGAAAAGACACGGTAGAAAGAAATGTGTGGTTTGATTACTTAGAACTGGTATGTTGTATCTTTCCTTTTGCGCTTTCATTCATTTAAGTGAATCAGAAATTGATATACAGGCATATTCAAAAAATCACACAAGTCAATGTCACTTGTATCAGACAGAAGCTGTGGTCGCTGTCCATGGTACTTAAGGTTGAAGGTTCCTCAGCAAACCTGTTTTTCATTTACAGCTGCTTGTGACTTGCAAAATGTTCCTTCTTTAAGTTGTTTGCGTATTTTATTATTTCTGTTCAAATAACCATGTTCTGTCACATTTGCTCTAACTAAAAGCACACACAAACATACTGCAGAAACACAAACTCACACTAATACACTGAATTCACAGCCTCCTCTAGCAGGTGTTCTCAGACCTCTCGGGGATCAATCCCCACAGCAAGAGCTTGTGGTCCAAACAGAATCACTTAGGGTGTATCTGAAGGGAACTGTGGAAAATTGCTGAGGAATCACACGGGATTAGGCCTGTAAATGGAAACCCAACTCCCAATACCTAATCGCTCTCTCCCTCTAACCCTCTCTCCCTCTCTCTTTTCTTTGCTTTCTCCTTATGAGTGGAAGCTTCATACCCTGAACTGAACAATAAAAAACAGTATTATGATCTTGCAGCACATACATAAAAGCGGTTTATGGTGCACAAAGTGAAAACAAATTCCAGCACTAAATAACACTTTGTGACTCAGCTCACAGCAGTTAATCTAAAGCCTTATGTGCAGATTATGTTTTGGACTTTATTACAAAACCAGCAAGAGGTATGTTATACATAATGTATATCTACAAAGCTTTAATAAATATTTTTAAGCAGTGTTTATAGTTGAGTGTTTTGATTATGATAACCTTCATACTTGATTTGTGATGAAGCTGTTTTGAGGAATGGGTTCAGCAGCAGGTATTTAACGGGGATGAGCTATTTTTTCTGAACAGCATGGCATGACCCCAACTACTGCAGCAGCATCACAAATCTCTGTTTCTGTCAGCTCTCAGACCATCTCTGATAAGTCCATCCATCACAAATACCTCCGCCAAAGCAGTCAGGCCCATTCAAGACCTCTTTTCCTTCCTTTCCTCCATCCATCCCTCCCTCCATACAACCCTTGGAGACGAGGTGCTCTTTTGATGGGATATGACGTCCGTGACCGAGGACTGACCTGTCAACCTGACCTGAATGTGTGAACATGTGGGGGTAGTGTGCTTTTTCAACAACTTTATACTATCCCCTGATACCTTTATATGATTTACAACATAAAAAAACTATATTTCTCACAACAGAGTTTTACATAACCCTCATTTTAGCCTTTTCAGCCTCATCACTACAGCTGAACAATTTGCAAAAATATTCTAATTGCGATTACTTCTCTCAATATTGTAATAGCAATTTGTTGTGCAATTATTTTCAGGTTCCCCATTATATGTGTACAAAAACAAGCAATAAATTGATCTTTGTAAAGAAGAACTCCATATTAGATGAATATAACCAGGTATGAACAACTTTAAGAAAGAAGAACGTTTTTTGATTCTTCAGTAAATTGGATATCAGATACCATACTGAGTGGATGCTTTTTTCCATTCTCAAGACAAACACGTACATAAAAAAATCCACGAACTCTGTACAGGCGACTCAACTATAAGAATGGCTGACAGATTATGAAAACCAAAATTTCAGTGTCTCAGAAAATAAGAATATTACATTGACTCAATAAAAAAGGAAATTTAAAACAGAAGTGTCAGGCCTCTGAAAAGTATGACCATTTCTGTGCATCCAATACCACTTTGGAAGGATTTTTTGCTTATTTTAGTCACTTGTGAGTCAACATTTTTTGCTGCTTTTAATAATTTGGCTCTATAGTTGGACAAGGTTAAGTAGCTCTTGTATTCTATTACATTTCAGGTCACAGAAACTGCACTGTCTGTGATTAGAATATTGCAGCAGGCTTTATTGCACTTTAATCTAAGGTGTGATTAATTGCCCAGCCCCACTCATCACCCTACAAATCCCCTCCCCTCTGATCAGCCAGCCTTGTGGAGGCCTATTGGGGGTGAGTTAAGAGCACTCTTTGGTGTTTGAGGCTCACCACTCCTACCATGAACAAGTTAGGGTCTCTAAATGCGCTGACCTCATAATCTTAGCAAGTCTCAAGAATATCTTGTGCCATTTTGAGAAGTTTACAGATAACCCCACTAAAGTAGGTAAAACAATTTTTTTTTTTTGAGTATTGGAGTGGTATTGCAACAATTGAGTTTTTAGGGGAAAGAAAAATGGCTAAGAGTGAGGGCTTCAAGCCTTGCAGGTGAAGTGTGTCTGCAGAGAAACATCTTTTTCTCCTCTTGTTCTCTCCTTCAGTGCTTATCCATCTTCCTCCTCTCCAAGACTTTTACTGCCCTTCATCCCAACCTCAAGCTGAGTCACAAATGGTCTTAGTGTTACCAGGAGGATGGTGTGGAAAAACAGCCCCCAACCCTACTCATCTCATGCAGCTGCACACATCATGAACACCACCTATTATAGCCTTGGCTTTCTTTAATGTGTGCGAAAGCAGCTTATCTTGGTGCCATGTATAATGGCCCAAAGATAGTATCATCAGAGACAAGACAGCTTGACTAAATGGGAGCTGCAAATTGACTGTAGTATTAGGAGAGAAGGGCCTCTATCAGGCGATCTGAAAGGATCCCATTAAAGAAGGCTTGCAGATAAATATGATTAGCCTTTCATTCTGCCTAATGGAAACATTGTCTGAAGAGGGGGGGGTGAAATGTATTGTAGAGGTAGGACCTCTGTTCTGCTGATGAAATTGTTATTGCCTAATTTGGGTAGAAATGCCATTAAAGTTGTTGGAGAGGACGATGGATGTGCGCTGTAAGTATACTCTCAGTTATGGCTGTGGACCAGCGGTTCACTGTGTGTGGGCAGCACTTTGTTTTGTTGATGTGAAAACCACCCTCCTCTTAAATGGCTTCATATTGAGCTTGTTTTTGTTGAATTTCCTGACTAATGACTCTAAGGTTTCATCTCTTGTTTCATCTCCTTCCCCCAAAAATGAACTGAATAGCTTTTGTTTGAGGGCTGTTTTTATCAAGTGCATGTGCACTTGTGCGTGTTTCCATCTCCAACAGACCGTGACAGAGGAGCTTCATTAGATTATAGAACGACTGTCATGAGCACACACAGATTATTGTTCATTTGTGGAGAGCCTCTGGGGTGCTGTTTGCATAGTCCCCCAAAATAACAACCAGGTCCGTCCCTCATGATCTGTCAAACTGAATGAAATGGATGAGTTCCATTTGGAAACATGTTTCTGGAAATCTGCAGGATCTGGATGGACTTTCAGGACACTGATTGGGGACCTTCTTGTAGACCAGTGATTCCCAAACTGCGGGTGGTTAAGGTATTGCAAGTAAGCCATCAAATCATAGCCAAAGTAGCCTAATTGTGTATAGTAGTACATCTTTTTTTTCTTGGGGGGTTATAAGATAAAAACAAAGATATACTGAAAAACGTTCTTATACGTCAAAACTCAGTCACAAACATTTACAGGCCTTGTTTGTCATTTCTGATGTCAGTGTGGTGCTGATGGACAGCTCTTTGAATGATTGATGCCTGGTGTGTGTGTTTGTGTCTGTGTTTGTGTTTGTGAGGGTGTGGACAGCTCCTTGGAAACTGTAATACAAAAGGTGTTGCAACATGTTACAGATGCTGTGTTGGCAACTGCAGGGCTTTCAACGTGTATCTCCTGTATTCAGTTCTTTCTGTTCAATCTTCAAAAAAGAAGTCTGAAAATGCATTACAAGGCCTCCATATTTATGGGGTCTGAGGTGGGCTGCAAAAATTTTGAGACCTGAAAGAGGGCTCACTCAGGAACCCCAGTTGTAGACAAATATTTCTGTTTGAGGCCCACCACCCCTACCATGAACAAGTTAGGGTCTCTAAATGCGCTGACCTCGTAATCTTGTATTTATTCTTTCATTGCTCCACATCAGACTTGTGTGTGCATGCATGTGCGAGTATTTGCATAGTTTTGCATTTGCATGTGCCTGGAAGCAGTCACAGGTTGATTGAATGACTCCACACACTGCCGACTCTCCTGGGACCTAATACATGATATAGATCCATCAGGGGACCAACACCACATGCACACATGCTTTACTTGCTCTGTGGTATTTGTTTCCATTTGTAATTCATCTCTTTGTCAAGAAATAGCATAAAGTATTGTGACTAAAGTTAAGACAATTAGAATACATGATGAACAGCATGACATCTTTTTCCTTTTGATTACTTTTTCATGCACTTTGTATAAGTCTTACACATTATGACTATGCATGTGTTTTACACCGGTGCAAACTAAAGCAGACAAATACAATCTCATACAATCCCCCTTTTGTAAAGAGCTGTGATATTAGCTCTGTGATGGAGCTTTTTATTTAGTACTAGGCCTCACTGATGGAAGATATTGTCTTTTTTGGCTTTATATTGCCTTTCTATTACCCCTATAGCCACTTCACATGATTTACAGTGAAAAAAAACCTGATGTTTCTGTTTCCGGTGATTTTCATGCAGCTCCCACCCTTCATCTTACAATGTAATCATGTCATTTATATTAATTATGCTCTAAATAATATGTACATTTATAGTTTCTGTCAGGTACTTGAGGAAAACCTTAGTATATCTGGTAACATCTTCCAAAAAGTGGACTGTGCATAGGCTACTGGTATAAAGTTAAAGGTGTGTACATTTTGCAGACACCCAAGAACTCTTACAGCTGATGTGTTTGCAATGCCTTTAGCATGATGCAAAAATGCGCTTCATGAAAGCTTAGGTTTTATGCATAAAAATGTTTCAGATTGCATGATCAGAAACATTTGGGGCTAGAAATGTTTTTAAAGCAACTATGATAAAGTAAAGATCCTGATACTGCCCTAAAAAATGACATGTTTTCTTGAGGTGAAATTTTATCTCATAAGTCTACAATGAAGGCATAAGCATGTTAAACTAAATGTAGAAACTTAATTTTTTGGGGGGGGAAATCACTGTAAAGAAATTGTGAGCATTCATACACTCACTATCAATAAACATGTCAGTCAGGCTCACAGTATCAAACGCAGCCCTTTTTCAAAAAAGTTTGGACTCTCTTGGGTTGAGCAGGTCAGATTTCTACAACACATGAATATCAAGCAGCACACCCCAACAGCCTTATTAGTTATTTAGGTGAAAAGAGCACTGCCAACAAGGTATAACCAAAAGGAAAGAGAATGCAGAAATATGGATGAAATGAACACAGAGTGATACAGCTGATTTCAATCATATACTAAAGAGTGTGTGAATTATACCATTACTGTTTCATAATACATGAACTTTATATGTCCTTACTTTAAGATTCCATGTCACAAGGTTTGTAGCCATGCCACAGCAAAGTATAGCAGTTCCAAATTGTACTCGAACAGGCAAATCCCTCTGAAACTTACCTGTATGTGAATAATTCAGACTACACCTCAGAGAAACCAGCATATCCCTGTAATTTTTACAGTCCCTGACACGTCATATTGCTTTTGGCTGAGTATGACAAGGCACAGAAGAGATGTATTCCCTTACACCGTTTTGTCGCTGTCTTTCTGGCTTTGCTTCTGCTACAATTCTCCCCTCGGCTTTTCGGGGCCAAGCAAACTGCACATCTGCAAACGATATGTTCACGGACAACTGTGTCCATGAATCATCATCTAAATTGTCTGTCCAAGGGAATCAGTGCAGTGAAAGTGCTTTGTAGGAAATATACAGATACACATGCATATATTTTGTGGGGACTTGTCCTGTGGAGCCATAAAAGTTACCTTAGAATTGCTGCAATAATTTACAAGTTTAAACTACTTACAGCCAATGCAAAAAGATTTGTGTTCATAATACTACCCCACTGATACAGCAGTTTAAACATATTAATGTGTAATGCTCAATGGTTAAAGGCTTTTGTTTAAGGTTTATTTGCAGTCAGGCTTGGATTCAGCTTCAGTAAATTCAGCACAACTTCTTGTTTAGTTGCTAAACAAGAACAAATTGCCTGCACTTTTTACCCATGAATAAGAAATGAACACTGTTAGAAATAAAGGTTGCTTTCCCAGCTGAACTCATGCTCTTTCAGCTGTTGAATTTCTTCTCCTTGGTCTTCTTTTGCTCCCCATTGTTGATTTCTTTGTAAAGTTTCTTCCTTGGGGAGGTGATTTAATATATTTATTGTAATTGTGTTGTCTGTCTGTGTACTCAAGACGAGATTGTTTTTGACTTGCAAATATTTCAGATTGAATTGGGCTGAATGACTTTTGCGAAATGTCCCTGGCATTCATGTGTCGTCCTCGTGCTTTTCTCTAAAGGTTAATAGTATCTGCTGTCAGGGGATGACTCTGTGGATGTTGCTGTGCTGCTCAGTGACAGAGGAGATTTGGTGGAGGCCTCTCTCTTTACCTCTTGGGTGGAAGAGAATCAGCGGGTCGAGCCTTTTTCAGTTTGGGTTTGGAGAGACCTTGAGAGGAAAAATGGAAGCCTTGCTCAAAGAAATGAATGGGCAGTAAGTTAAAGTGGTTGATGGGATGTGTGTGCTCTCTGCCAGCTTGACTGCAAGCTCGAGAGAGGTTTTACAATCTGCAATGACTAAATTCCTTTTCACCCTCTCTGTCCCCCCTTCACAGATATGGAGACATGGTTCCAAAGACTATTGCAGGGAAGATCTTCGGCTCAATCTGCTCGCTGAGTGGGGTGCTGGTAATCGCCCTGCCGGTCCCTGTCATCGTGTCCAACTTTAGCCGCATCTATCACCAGAACCAGAGAGCAGACAAGCGGCGGGCGCAGAAAGTTCAGGTGAGCAGAGTTGTATGTCCTTTCAACTAGGCTTTGATGGGTTTGACCCGTAGACCTTCATCCCTGAGGGAGCTCTGACGTCTTTCTCCTGTAGAGAAATTCAAAGGTGTCAGGTCTTAACTGGGGAAAATGACAGGAGTTAGTATGATTCACTTTGACTTCAAACAAACAGCAGGTGTATGATTTGTATGAGTTTCACTGTAGATTATATCCCAAGGTATGAATCCTTAATCCCTGAATTTTCATGTATTTATTGCTTTGTTTGAATTGATTAAGATCTGGAAATTTTTTTGCTTTGCTTAATGATGCCCAGTGTTAGACTATAATTGTATCATTAAAAAAATTTAAAACATGATTTCCTTTTTTTCTTTTGCTTTTTTTTTTTATTGCTTAGCTTAAATTCCTCATTTCAGTGAGCATATTAAGGGCAGCTATTTTACAAAAAAACATAACTCAGGATATAAATCAGATTGTGTCGTAACTTAAATACGTAAAAGACCTTTGTTCTACTACCTGAAAAGAAAAAATGAAATTATTAAGAAAAAAAAATCTGGTTTGGTAATGATTGAATTTTGAGAACCAACTCCAGGAAAAGGCATCTTCAATAAAGACAGAGTTATAATACTCTGTATATCAAAAACTAAAGCTTTAGAGAGGAGTCATTAAAAGCCCCGGATAAGAAAAACTGCAGATTGCCAGGTGTTGAAACCATAATCTGATGGTGTTTTATGTGCAGCTGGGCAGTTTATCTTTTCAGCTCTTAAGTGTAGCAGGAATGTGTGAGTCTAACATGAGACAAGATCTTTTCATTAAATATGGAACAAAAGACAAATAAGGGACTGAGAAGGGCTTTGTAAAATGTGAAACAATGAGTGTAGAAAAACTCAAAAGCCCTTAACTGGTACACTGAAACATGTTCGTATGAAATTTACACAAGATACCTGTACTTACTAAAAAGATATATAGCTTCTGAGGACCACTATGAGTCATTGACGATGGTTATAAATGGGCAGAAAGAGCGAGTACCTCACTGGGGTTACCAAGCAGGCATCTCCCTTCACCACTGTTACGTTAAAGAAGTGTTATTGTACTCTTTCATGTTTTAAATGTGGGTTTGAGGTATGCAAGCTTGATGTCCAAACTCAATTTCTGATCATTGTCAATCTGCTAAAAGATCATATGTTATAGAAATCCTTGAATCTGTAAACTCCTCAAAACTGTCTATGCTGAGAATAGCACAAGATCTTTATGAGATCTTCTCTGAACTTGGTAAAATTATTTTAGGTCACTACATAATGACCTTCCAACTGGTTCAAAACACGCTGTAGGGGCTTCCTCAAACACTCATGTTTGCCCTGTTCCCGACAGTCCTTCTCAAGACTGGCCATTCAGAGAGAAGGGGATTTGTTGAGCAGGGAGCCTTGTGGCCGGATTATGCACACAAATGTCACACACAAAAATTGGATGCGCAAGAGAATGCGTGAGGCTGTTATACTTTTCATTACCGCATAGCGTCCATTGGCGTCTGTGCTCAAACTATAGGGGGCAGTGTATCACTAACATATGTCAACTAAAGTTCTAAACTAGAGTTGAAGTTTGCATTTGTTAAACCCTGTTCACCCATTTTTTTTCACTCATTCCTATAAGTCATGCTATAAATCATGTAAAGCTATTGTGGGGTGCCAGAGGGACAATACAAAGCCAAGTAAAAGCTAGTGCTAGTGCCCTCTGCTGTGTGGTTGTGTTGCAACCCCATATAACTATCAGTTTGTGTGAATGGTTAGACCCCGATTATAAGATGATCACACTTTCTCGTAGTATTGTCATCTGAAAAAGCCTCGTCCTATATTCGGGTCAATGCAGTAATACTTTTGATGTATTTTTACTTAAAATTGTCAATTTAAAAAGTTAAAAGTGACAACATTGAGCATGTTTGGGTTTTTTTATGCCTTTATTTGGATGGAAGAGAGGGCAATGGATAGAGAAGAAAGCAGCCACAGGCTGGATTCAAACCTGAGCGGCCCACTTGACCTCGACAACAAGGCCTTTCGTGCTCTGACATTGAGTATGTTTTAAATCCCATTTACGTGCCTTGCTTTAGGTGAACAGTATTTGCTTTCTTAACTTTTTAAACAAAACTTTTACTCTATACAATGTTGAATTGCCTAAACCAAAGTACAACTTTGACTCCACAACCTTAAAATTATCTTTGCCCAAGTCTTATCCAAAAAAAGCAAGTCTATATCCTTAAATTACCTTCTAAAAAAACAGTGAATAACAGCAATTTCCCCTCCATGCATGATTGTCTTCGTTGATGTCCTTGTGAGAAAGATGTTATCCCTATTGGTATCAAAATAAAAACACACTCAGGCACAAGTTTCCAAATGGATTATGTAAACTCAATTTGAACCTGCAGAGGATTTGAAGATCATATCTTCCTTTGGGTAAATAGCCCGGCCTTTAGACCTTTAAAGAATTATGCAGTTGTGTGTTCATGAACCAAACTGTTTGCATTTGTGTCAGCCTCGACATACACACACAGAACTGGGCTGGTAATCATAGTTTTAGGGCAGGATGGCATTTTTGTTCTCCTGAGATAGATAATGGTGTGTTTGCTTGGAGCTGGATGACGTACACACGCTGACACATATTTTCAAAGCTCCTTCCTCTCCCCTCCTCCCACTCTTGGAAAAGGTTTCTTTTTTTCATCTTTTTGCCTATTTCCTCTCTCTCTCTGTCATCCCCTCTGTGATTACACCAATCCATCTCAGCACATGTTCTCCGGATGTAGTTTGAACCGGTTAAAAGTCCCACAGTTCGGCTGTGGCCTGACCCCTGCTCCAGTCTTAACTAACTGTTACCTTGTCTGCTAGACGAGACTCCGGTGTAACACAGCTGAGTTTGCAGCCAGGAAATAAAAAGACACAAAGGGGATGGAATAAGGTTGAGAGGTTGGGCGAATTACCTAGATTGAAACGGGGATGGAACCGATGAGATGTATTGTGTTGGCGCAGAAAAGAGAAGAACAGAGTGGTGGTGACAAGGAAGGCCAAAGGAAGGAGGTAGCAAAGGAGGCAGGGGGGAGAGCTGCAGGCAAAGTGTGTCCTAATGCTGCGCTCTTTCCTGAAATAGCTATCACCCAGATGAGATGCAGCCTGGGAGGAAGGTGTGCATCTGTCTGTTTGCTCGTGTATGTGTGTACATCTGTTTAAGTGTATGGGTACACCTACACATCTGTGTGTGGATGTTTCCAGCGTACTTCCTGTCACTTCAGGCCTGCCCTTGGTCTGTCCAACCTTCTTGCGTGCTCTCAGTTGAGCCGCAGTGTGGTGCAGTGTCCCAAACAACACCCAGGAGCAGACACCCACACACTTCCAGGAGCACCCACACACTGATCAGTGTACCGTGACGGTGCTGTCGTCATTAACCAGAGCAAAATGACTCCCTCAGGCACTTGAATGCCTCCCTGGCTTGCCTGCAGTGAGGTCAGAAATTTGCTGAAGCACCCATACATCCACCTGAGAGGTTTTCTTTCTTTCATAACAGCATGACTCAAACGCCTTATACTTGCCTTTGTAATAATATTCCACCTGGATGCTGTGATCTTTGGGGGAGTTATCACCTCATGGAATCATCCTCTGAGTGCCAGGTATAATGATAGGTTTGTAAATGTGATATTTTACAGCAATTAGATGACGCAATCAGTGCACCATCTCTGTTCTTGAATTAGCTCCTATGAGTAAGTGTTGCGTAGTATTCAGTTTGAGTGCATAACACTCACAGAGTATGACTTGAGATGCATATTGTTCAAGCTCGAAGAATGTGAAGAATGTAGATCCTGTATGCTCCTTCTTAATATTATGAAGCAGCAGAGTTAGTCAAGCAATCCATTGATCCAGACTGAAATGTCTTGGAGCCCCATAGATGAATTGAGTTTTGTTA
The DNA here is from genome assembly GCA_008086565.1 of Thalassoma bifasciatum. Lineage (NCBI taxonomy): Eukaryota > Metazoa > Chordata > Actinopteri > Labriformes > Labridae > Thalassoma > Thalassoma bifasciatum. The sequence continues at coordinate 612,708 of RPOG01000054.1, forward strand.
CCACTAACTGGCAGCATTATTACAAGAGTTGTCTCCCTGTCCATATCTATACTGTCTTTGTGTATGTACTTCATTTTCTGTGCTAAGGATTTTGCTCTTGTCTTTATTCTTGATTGTGCTCTTCGTCTATGTGGAAAAAAAAGTGTCTGAAATGAAATTGCAGAATTGTCTTGATGTACTACTCTTGTGAGTACATGGAGAGACAGATTTGACTTGAAGTCATAATTCAAGTCAAAGATGAACTGTCAGATTATGGTGGTCAGGGGTCAAAGGTCTGCTTCTTTTGTTGGCATATCTCCCCTTGCTCAACCCCTTGCATACATGTGTATATTACTGCAAGGTATATCCCAATCCCAATCTCAACAATCAAATCAGGGACAATCAAAGTATTTTTTACATCATCTGTGATCATCATTCAGTAGCTTGATTTCTGTAACTTTTTATTTTCAAAGTCATCAAACTTAAGAGTCATGCCCGTTTTGGAGGCTGACTGGACTGACAGGCGAGCATCTTTTATCTGTCTGTAAAGAGGCCTCAGTTCAAGCTAGTTTGAGTTCAGCATTGGTTATATGATGCCAATTGGTGAAATGCTTCAAAACTCTGTATCAGAAACAAATGTGTGCTGTCATACAATGCAAATATAGTTTACCGTCTATGGTAATAAACAATGCACATGCATGGAAGATAAACAGGGGACACAAACAGAGAAGAGAAGCATTACAGCTGCTAAACATCAGGATGTCATTGCCACTGGCATTCTGTGTCATTTTGTGTGAGTTTGTTTATTTGCTGAAGATATCATTACCACAAATCACTGCCGTGCCTCAGTCTAGCTTCACAGAAGCACCAGCCTGGCCATCAACTCTTGACTTGTGTAATTTGCACCCAATGGAGCAGAATTCACTGCCTTTTTAACAACTGCTGCTGACATGTGTTAAACTCATTACATGTTATGTCACATTAATTTAATGCTCTTTGGCTCTAGGTTGGCAGTCTTTCACACTTTAAAACAGCAATGGAGATGGTGTATGATAGAGCCATTACCATTGTGGGGTCCACTCTTTCACTGCTAATGACAACTGTGATCTTTAATGGCTCCCTCGAGCCATGAATTACTCAGGCATGCCATATTCTTCAATCCCCCATTATTACTGTCTGCATTACATGTAGTGTTCTTTAATGCTCCATAACCTTGATGACATATGACCTTCTCAGACAGAGAGCCACCATTTAGCAAGTGTCACTGATCATTTAGCATGGCAAAACGTCATTTGTTTAGCATTTATTACCTGCACTGGGTTTTAGATCAGAAAATCCATTCTTCCTCTGATCATCAGAGAGTCAGGCTATGTTCAAGTGAGAGTACAATTAGGTGAACTAAGATTGGCTTCCACAGCAATTAAACAACAAGGAGAGAGCAGACACTTTGAGAGAAAGTGCTGTGTAAGTCCCTTAGCATTTCAAGCCACCTTTCCCTACTTCCCTTTTTCCTCTCCATACATCCCCCACCTCCCCCACTCCATCCATCTTCATTGTGGTCTAATTGTTGCTGTTCTGAGCTCACATTACAATTAGCCATCCATCTGGGTGGCGGCGGAGACACAAGCTCTCCATCCATCTCATCATATAATGAAAAGATACACAACAATACCACTAGTTTATCCTCCTCTCTTCCTCCTTATTGTCAATGGTGTCTTTCCTCTCCTTTTATAATGGATGGGACACTGAGGTTAAGTCCTGTCCATGTTGTCACACATGATCCTATAAAGTCAGCCGCTCTAAGTGTCCTATCTGCACAGAGCACTCTTGAGTTCCTCCTCAGAGCTGATTTGCATAAAGGTATTAATATCCTCAAGTTGGTCTAATTGCAAATTCTGAATAGCACACCTGAGGAAGAGTGGGATTTACATACAGGATCATAAAGGGCAAGTGATACAGTTGGATTAAAAAGAGGAGGGCAGGGATTTTCATGAGCTTAACTTCTAAGTGCGGTGGTGGTATTCTCCTGGATCTGATTCTGGTAATAATATTAGATCTTTTCGGTTAGGCTTTAGCCATGTTAAATGGAGATAAGCTAATAACCACTTTTAGTCACACAGCTTTTGTAGATAAATCTGCAACTGCTCTCTGTCAGAATCCCTGATTGCAATAGCTGACGGTGTATCATCAGGCCTGTTTTTCTCCCTCTCAGTTATCTCTTTTACACTACAATCCTCTTGACTCCTAGTAGAGGACTCCTTTACCTTGTCATTAGACTATACAGGGTTTCCATAAAGTCTCTTTATATTTTAAAAAAGAACTTTGCAAAGGCAGTTGATGAGATACCTAAACCAGATTTAGTACATTTGGATGTACTCAATAGTTACCAAAGTTTTGATTAGCATTGCTATTGTGCAATTGTATATATAAAGTATAGTCGTATATAAAACTGATGACAAGCAAGTAGTGTTAAGCTTCTAGGTCTTAATCACGGGTGTTAATGTCTGATAACAGATGTTTGTTAATAGTTACATAAAAAGCACTGGAAGGAGTATCAACCTTCACATAATCAATGAGATAGAAAAAAGATGCAAGACATACCTGTTTCTTGATGTTGACCTCTGTGTATCGCTGTGCTACATCATGAGTTTCTTTCTCTCTTTCTGTATTCATACTGAGGATTTAAAATTGGAAATATTATTTTGTCTGAGACTATTATGCAAGTTTCTTTCATGAGTTCATTACTTTTTTTTACTTTGTTTCTAAGTCATAGATCTCTAAACAAACCCCACAAATAAATAACCAAAGGCAAAATCCTGTATTCCTGTGTAGAGTTAAATAGTTCTGGGTATTTGTCAGATAAAATAGCTCAACTGTAAATAATTTTTGCCTCAGGTTAAGAGCAGTGTAATCAATACACATCTCTCACATAGTAAAGGGAAGTCCAGTTTCTGTACCCGCTGTTAATTGTGACTGCTGTGTGTGTTTTTTTCATATTGAGTGGAAATCTTTTTCATGCTGGACTACAATTAGTAAAATGACTGTCTTTTGTGGTTCATGAGCATTGCATTGGTAAAGAAACACTAGCCAGAAAAAGTCCCTCTCCCTTTCACCCCCTTATCCCTCAATCATCTCACTATTGTTTTCCTGCACCCTCAGAAGGTTGAAGTCAAAAGGTGGAGAGGTCCTCTGGCGGAGAGTGTTTTGCCCTTCTAGACAATCAATAAACCCGTCTGCACTACTCAAAAAGGCAGACCGACGGGAGAGATGAGGAGATATGGACTAGAAACTTCACTGAAAGAGAAGGCAATAGGTCCTATGAATTATGGTCTTCATGAAATAACAACCTGAACCCTGGTGTTAGAGCAGCTTGAAAGCTAAGGTGTTCTTTCCTCTATAAAGAGCGGCTAATCCAGGCTTAGCAACAGTATTTTGTTTCTGAGTGGTGTTAGTCTGAGGTTAAGCTGTCTGTGCTACAGAGATGGATATCAGACCGTAGGAGTCTGAGGAGTTGACTCCTCTGAATCAATTCTCACCTTGATGAAGAGTTTCCTGACATCACCAAACCTCAGGTGGATTTCTTTAAAAAAGGAGAAAAAGAGTCCCTCTTTTTTTAAAAAAAAACACCTCACCTTTGTTTTACCCCTTTCTCTCTGGCCATCCTGCAGTTTCTGGGACTTTCTTGTCGCACAATTTTTGTGTGTGTATGTGCATCATTATGTGTGTGTTTGTTTTATCGTAAAGAAACAGTCCTCAGAGGAAGTAAGACACTTATTTCCTCGTGGCAGAAATGTCAGTTTGGATAAAAGCTGCTCTGTAGGTGAGTGGCAGCTGCAGAACAAAAAGAGACTCTTCTACTGCTATTTATGTGCATGTGTGTGTGCGTGTGTGTCTGTGTGTGTGTCTGTGTGTGTGGCAGCCTGATCCCCCCGTCAGATGGGCTTCTCTTTCACTTGTATATTTCCAAGCCAGGCCTGAGGCAGAACCTAATCTGGTCTCATAGCTCGATTGCTCCACTTTTCACTCAGCCAAATCCTATACAGGCAGTCGAGCAAAGCCGAAACTCACAAAGTGCCATGATTTTTTTAGTTTGACTTTGACATCCAATAAGAAAAGGCCCTAGAAGAAAACATCCTGGCAATGCTCAGGAGAGTGGGGCATGGGAGCTGAGTAGATATGTTGCGTGTTTTTTTTTTTTTATCAGCTGTGCATATCCCACTTTGGATCCCCCAGCTGGCAGTGTATAGTGTTCAAAAGGATGCTGTGTGCTGGCTTGCATCTTATGGCTGTAGTCTTTAAACAGCTCTGATCCTAAATGGTGCTTCTGAGGAAGCAGGAAGAGAAACAGAGATTCAGAAAGATGCTTGAATTCATCTATGGCTCCTTGTTCTTGTAAACAGCTCGCCTTTGATATTAATCATCACTATCCCAATTAGTTGGCAGGTGTTAATGAAATTCAGATTTCTAGAAGCTTCTGTTTTTCCATGTTATGGAAGTTGCTGGAAAAAAGGCTTTCTTAAACACCATTGTGAGAAAAAAGAAATTGTTTGAGCTGCAAATCATGTAACATTACGACAGAGGTACTGAAGAGAAGGTTAAAAAACAAGAACAAAAAGAACTAAAACCTGTTTGGTCAGAGGACTTGCGCAAACTGTTGTGATGTATTTGTAAAGAAGAAGGTGAAAGTGAAAGTAAATGGGATCATCTTTTTAACACTTCTTTTCTTTGTATGAAACAACTTTTTACAGGGTAAAATGCAACAAAGAAGTTTATTTATCATCATTTACGTGGCACTGTTGTTTGAAATGTTACAACAAGTAAACTTAGTAAGTTTCTAACATAGTTAAGCAGCCGGCTACATCTAGCATTACTCACAGCCCAGTGCTCTGAGACATATCGGTAACATGTAATATTTGTGAATCCTCATTATGTCCTACCAGTGCTCATCTACCAAGCAGAGCAAACGTAACGTCACTCTTAATTCCTTGATAGACTCTCAGGTCTGAATAGATCACAGCAGTATAACTGCTGCACGTGGGTTGGAATGGACATTTTCACAAACAGGTTAGTCTGTGTTTTAGCTCCATCACTCCCCCATTTCTTCTGCTCTCCTGTCCCTTTTCTGTTAGACAGTCAAGCTCAGCTCTCTACTTTTACTTACAGAGGAAAACACAGATTTCTCCTCTCACTGCCTTAACTTCATTCGCCGGCATGGTGTTGTTGTAAAAACTTTGGCGTGCTGTTAATCAGTCTGGTCTAGTCTGACCTGACCAGCCCGATTTGGAAGCTAGGAATTAGCATTTAGAAATAACCTAATTCATTGAACAATAATCTTGTTTTAAATTGGGAATTATGATCAGGCATATATCTCGATATGAGACTTTTTTAACATCACTTAGAAAGTCCTCACAGTCCTTTTAAGGAGAGGTAACTTGAAGGCATGCTCGCCCATATAAGGAACTCCACTTGCTTTATCATTTGTTTACTGTGTGTTCACCTATGACCAACAATAAACTATTTTAAAAGGGACTTGCTACTTTGTTGTACTTTTGACACTGAGTGTGTCAGATGCAGTCCTGCAGGTAACCATCCACGTGGTGTTCTGAGTAGGTGTTAATAAAAGTCCTGTGTCCGCTGCTTCTCTACACTCCTGTTAGCTACAAATGATGCTTCAGCAGCTATTCAGGCTCAATCTGTTGCACAGTGGCCCTGCCTGAAAGCACAGATGGGACTCAGACACAAGCACATGGGTCCCAAAGGCCTTAGGAATGCATCAGAGAACTGCAGAAGTAGATCCAATCTCCCAGGATGTGTTCTTAACGTCCCCTTCGTTACCCCTGGGCTTCCTGGCAGCCATCACCAAAGCCAGAGATACTCCCATTGGCTGAGCTGGATGCCAGAATACAAAGAAGAGTTATCCCAAAGGTCTGCGGGAATGCTGAGCAAGCACAAGCTATGCATGGGTGTTAGAGTGTGAGGGCACAAAGACAGAGGGAAACTTAACAAGGAGAACAGGACGGAAGGTGAAAGAGAGGAGAAGATAAAGTTGCAGGAGGATGAGAAATGGGAAGGAGCTAAGATGCTGCAGTAAAGATCGCCGCTGTGTTTGTGTTTACATGCACTCTTGTTATTCTCCCTGCGTCCCTGTAGACCATGATTTCACAGCAAGACTAACCCACAGGTCACCTAACATTTCCATGTTATAAATGAAATCCAAGTGAGTGGTGAACTCCAGGATATATTAATTTTCCTAACTTTATTGCACCGGGTATTTCAGCTGCGCCTCTTTTCTCTTGGTACATATGTGAATGGAAATTGAGTTATGAAGAAGAGACATGCTCACATGAAGAAATGCAAACACGCCGCCACACACTCAATTAACCTCGCAGCAGTGCATGTGCCTCTCTCACTAAACGAGTTCTGTCTGCTCATCATTTACACAGCTTGCATTAACTCTGCCAATTTCCCATCAATCAATCCATCATTCTATTTTTAAAATTCAGACAGCAAAGGAACAGAAACACACACTCTTTGCGGCTGCACCTCGCCTGACACTTCACTCTTGATGCTGACAGGAAAATGGTGGGCCTTTGAGAAGTGAGTGACTCAGATTACACTATCCTTTAAAAGCAGTTGTTCAAGCAACTCAAAGATTTATTGAGACACACTTTGTCCCCACGGGGCTTTGTGTACTTGGATAGTTTCATGCACGTTCAGAAGACACGGTGTGCTTCAGGTAGAGCAGAAAAGAGGAGTGTTAGCAGTAGAATCCCTCCACTGCGTCAGCGATGTTTGAAGCATTGACTCCAAGGACGAGAGTGTCTATTCTTCCTTTATTTAGTTCGAAGGGAGAGGGAGGGGGGAAAGAGACCAGACTGTGCTGTCGTGGTTTGATAACTTAAGATTCATTTCAGCAGATAGTAACAAGTAGAACATAATGAGCCTGGACACATCTTGATTTATTTCACTTAACATAAACTGCGAACATAGAAACACAATAACAGCCCAAATAAATTGAATCTAGCATTTGAAGCGACACTTAGTTGCTTCATTCATACAAGATTAATTCATACCTACTCTGTTCCAAACAGCCTCTCGAACTGATTTTCAACCCAAGGAGTGTCTTATCATGTAGTCCCCATAAATCATTCATAAGTATCAAAAGAGATCAGAGTGAATTTATCACCAGAGATCAGAGTGAATGCTTGAGTAGCACGTGTTTGATTTGATCTATAAGATCACAAGTGAGATATCAAGCATGTGAAAGTGCTATAGCTCAAAGCAGTGGGATGTGTCAGTATGATACCCAATCGTTCTGACAGAAGAGGGGGTAGAGTCACAGACTAACAGGTTGTTTCTCTGCACTATTGCTCTTTGCAGAAAGCTCGCTTGGCCAGGATACGAATATCAAAAACTGGAAGCTCCAACGCCTTCCTCCACAGCAAGAGAAATGGGCTGTTCAACGAAGCACTGGAGTTTACGGTAAGAGCACCCTTGTCATCATCAAAAAACCATAACCATTCACTCTGCAGAATTTGGATGATGTTGCTGAAAGCCTCCTCTGCAAGTTTTGGGGAAAAGCTGTCCTAAAGATTCAGACCAAGCAACAATTTATGTCATTGGATGCAACTTTTTGATTTCCTTTTAATTAATATTTCTTCGAGTCCACCCAGCGTCCCTGCTCACTGTGAGCTCGCTTGATAGGCTGCATACTTAATCTGACTTTCTCTGAACCCAGCTGCCCAGCTGAGGAACAGGCTCCAGGCAATGCAGCGGGAAATGTAAACACAACTCAAGGATGTTTCTGCTTCACCAAAATGTTGTGGTTTACAAGCATTATAGTGGCCCAGAGGCTGACACTGCACAAAACATAAACAAGTGCTTCTTTCTCCCTCTCTCTCTCAGTCTATCTCTCTCTGATAGCAATGTTGAGGACAGACTGAAAAAGAACCAGTATTTATAAGAAAACTAGAGCTGAATAATGCATTAAATTCATATTGATACCGCCTTAAGAGGCAATATACTGCAAAGGCTCAAGTGTTGCTCATATGTACAGAATTCAGTTAGGTTTCCATTTATCTTAATGGCAAGCAAGGATTCAGGAGTGAAGATCGAATTGCAGCCGTTACACAGGATCCTTACTGATAAAGTTGCTTCACTTAGCTTCTGTTTAAGAGTAGAGTACTCCTTGACCTAACATTGTTAACCATAGCTTTTTAGAAAGATTGTGGAAGCTTGCAGGAGTCACAAAGTCTGCAAAAGTTTTAGATAAATAAGAACTGCAGTTGTTTCTAAATGGACAACAGTTGAAGACAGAAAAAGTATGTATTTATTGTTTATTGAGCTCAAACAGATGAATAATTTAACGACATGTCCTCTGGTGCCCACTCTTGAGGGCAACAGTGTTTGATTGATAGTCCCACATTCTGAGTTAAATTTAAGGTTCAGTTAGTTGTAAAGGGCTGCTGATGGATATGGGATAAGGGATAAGGGATATAATAGATAAGATAAGGGACATCATTTGTACCAAGCTGTAAACATATCATTTTCTTCTCTGAAAACAGCTTTATTTGGCTTGGTGTGTATGTGACTTCCAGTACTCACCTTCAAACAGCAGATTTTGGCACTTCTGCATTGTCTTATATTTTCAGAGGTTGCCACTTGGTTTTAGAGGATGACAATGTCAGCCTTTCTAAAGCCTTGAGTCATACTTCTTTCACAAGAATCACATTAATTAATGTACAAAAAATGTACTTACCCTGAAAGTGTTCACTTTTCCCAGGGTTGAAACACTGATAACGCAGTTGAAATGCCTTCCAAATTCAAAAACTATTTACAATTCCCTCTTTCATTTTTATGATAAAATTGTCAATAAGATAGGGGTATACCTTTATATTAGATTATACAAACAGATAATGATTGATGTTTTCTTCATTTCTTAGTTGCTTATGGTGTCCAAAGGTGACCAACCAGGATAATGATGATATCTATGACAGTGTGTTAAATTAGGAAATATTAAGTGAAGTGAAATGAATCATCTTAAGTTTCTTTTATTTATTTGTTTGTTTCTGGATTGGCCTATTTGTGCATTACCACAGTAGGGGGTCACTGGTCTCAGGCATTGGCTGAGAAGAATCCCCGCTTTAATGGACAACAACTCCAGCTGCAAATATCCAAAGAAAAAACTGAACAACTCTTTGAAATATGTGTTCCCAATAAATGGGATTGAAATTGTTTTCCTCTTTAAATTTAATAGAACTAAATCAGAATTTAATTTGTTACCAACAACAGGCAGTGCACCACACAGAGTGACAAAGCAGATTAGTCCCAGTTTGTGAAGTACAGTGGCCACCTGGGTGCTGAGCCATAGCCGCCTCCAGACAGACTGCTGATGTGGACGTGCACGTCTATGTATAGAAAAAGACAGAAATAACCCACCCTAAACATCTGTGTTTTACTGCTGTTAGGCACAGACAAGCAGCATGAACACAGGTGAGCGCTCTTGGCTAGAACAAACCGAGTCATCAGTGTGGGAATGTACCCGCTCAGCAAAGATACTTCTGCTCACAGCACCAGCCACTCGCTTAACCAAGAGAAAATTGCTGCTACAAATCTTCCAAACATGGCATTTTACTTGCCTGTCGGTGGTGCTGTGGAGCATGCAGGATCAGGGCGGTATTTCTTTGGCTTTTGTGTTGTTGTTTTTTTCTTTTTTATAAACAGTTCAACCAGAGATACTGCAGGATAGACTGATGCAACACATTGAAAGTCTGTACATGTGAAGCACTGCCTTATTTATGGCAGGACCATGATGACATTTTCTGATATACTGTACAAACGTCTTCTGAGGATCACTGCAAAGCTATTATGGCTGATCATTACTACCGTTATACCGCTGAACTTTCATAACCTTGGTTTTGTGAGCTCCCTTAAACTCTCTTTTGGATATGTGTGACTTCTACACTAAATGTGAGATATATAAAGTTAGGAAAGCTCAAATCATGTTCTAATATCAACTCCAATAGCTTTTATTTTACAGATATAACCCAAGACAAAGAGAATACATGAAGAAAATAGATAGGAGGAAATGAAAAGCCATTAAATATTCATTAAGATATATCTGTTAAGAGAGGTTTGGGGGTGTTTACTGCAAGAACTTACAACCAAGTGATTTATTGCACTCATGAAAGCACGCACAACCATAAAGTAAATACTGAAGAAATGCTGTACGTTTACAATCAAATAAGTTGTTGTTTTCTCCTGCTGGCCTCTTTTCTATCCTTGAGGATCTACTGGGCTCCTGAACAGTTCATTTTTTCTCTGACTCACCTCACTGCAGCCCAGAAATGAGATTCGTATCCAAACCGCCACTGAGCTAGAAAAAGCACACACAGATAAGCAAGCCACAGCATAAAAAATAAGAAATATGGAAAACAAGTCATTAAGGGGTCGCCTGGAGGCAGCCTGTACAATAACAGACATTGAGGCAAATGTCATGCAGGAATATTTTATATGGATAGTATATACAGTATCTATTAGGAGAGAGATGTACCTCCCGTCTCTTCCCTAGCACAGATCAATGTGCTGGCTCCTCTGATGGTAATAGATAAACCTCTCAGGGTCAGAAAAGTGATGTCCTGATGTACGCCAGTAAAACTCTACCTCTCTGTTCTCTTTTTGTCTGCAGCAACTTCCATACAAGATGAACCTTTCAGATCAGGTACTGAGAAGCAGCCGCCTGCGCACCGCCAACACCTGATCGTTGTGTGTCACTTAAGTAACGCATCATTTGTTCTGTTCGCATCGGTGTGTGTGTGTTACAGAGTTCTACTGAGGAGGAGCAGCGGTTAAACAAGTCCACTTCTCTGTTGGAGAGCCAGCATCACCACCTGCTGCACTGTCTGGAGAAAACCACTGTGAGTCCACACACTCGCGCACACAGATAGACACACACACTCTCACATATACATCAAACAGCTTTTATGCACATTCTCTGTTTTTCTATTTTTTTCTTTTTCAAATCCAAACTATTTCACAACCGATTCACTAAAAAATTGAATCAAAGCAGATCTTTAAAACAATAGACACAGGAGCGGTCTCTGTTACTGCCTAAGACATCTAAGAGCTTGAAAAATTCTAGCTTGCAGTCTAGCATGCAGCGATAGCCACATACACACACTAGTTTCTAATTGTGTATAATTTTAAAAGTGAACTCCATGAAATGTCAGCATGGATGCAACATTTCACCGAAAAAGGGTAACTGAGACAAGCTGAAACGAACACAAAATTGCCATGTTGTCACCTTTAAAGTTGACGGGGGGGGGGGGTGTTGGCAAACTGTTGCTTTTTTTCACCGGATTAGCATTAATTTTACTCATCTTTGAACTGTTTTCCCCCACTGCACTAACCCCTTTTATAAATATCTGGCTCTTCATCTGCTAAATGCTCCTCTGTGTTCACCAGCTGGCTGCACCTGTCTGTTGATAGGAGCACAGCAGGTTAAGTACAGTGAGGTTTTAGTGCTATTTTTTTTCTTGTCAAAATCAGTAAATCAAAAAAAGTAACACAGCCAGCAGGAGCTGTGGAGTCTGTGTGGGTTCAGGCTATGAGTGACACTTTCGTCATCTGATTCATTGTTGATATAAAAGTAGTTAGTAAAGCTGTATAAAGCTCCATAAGGGAACAACCATAGAAAATTAATTCAAAGCTGGGCTCCATTACACTAAACAATCTTTTCTGTATACGTACACCCCAGAGAATAAAACACATTCTAAGAGGATTTATTGACCCAGGCTTTGAAGCAAAAAATGACTGACTATGAAAAACTGTATCAATACACAGCCATAAATTTCAATGTAGTAAATGTCAAATCTTCTTTATGACTAACTCCCTCTGTTTTTGTCTCTTTGTCTTTATTTGGTAGAACCACGAGTTTGTGGACGAGCAGTATTACCAGCAGAGCTACCTGGATGCGGGGCTGCAAAATTACCCATCCCGAAGTCCCTCCCTCTCCAGCCAAGATGGCGTGACGGGCACCTGCTGCACCCGCCGGAGCAAGAAGCATCACTCTCCTTTACCAAACGCCAGTGGTCCTGCACACCTGCAGCCTTTGAAACACACACATACACATCAACAAGGTCTGCAAGAGCTCAGCACCATTCACATCCAGCCTCTCAGCACCAGGTGAGCTCTTAGAGTCCTAATGACAGGGAGAGAGAAACACTTAGCTTTTGTTCTCTGGTTTTATAGGTTTAAAGGTGTTTAAGATGTTATAGATGTAGTGTCTTGCTTATTTTCTGCTTGATTAACCCAAACATGTAGTCTCAAGTCATCTACTTGTCCAATAATGACACCATCACATTATCATCATCCCAAAACATTCACTAAATCAATGAATCTCACAAAATTTTAGAATTACACTTTACCCAGCCTAAGCTCACAAAGTACTCAAGTTGCTTTTTAATTGGCCAGAAACAGCAAAATAATCCAGATTTCTGTCTCAGAGAGGTGCAGGAAATACACATTAACAATGAGGATTTTTATGACAATGTCGACTTTGGCATCACATGTGGACAGGCATTACCCCTGATGTTTGCTAGAATTGTTCTTCATACATAAATTGTGTATCTGAAATGTCAGACATGTCACCACCTGAATATTTGCCATGGCACTTTTTGACCCCATTTAAGAATCATTTTTAAAGCAGTCTGTTTTTTCTATCGATTAACGGGGTGTAAAGCCTAGAAAAGCCCAAAACCCTGTGTTAAAGTTTAAACCATGAGCCATGAATCAACCCAGTTATTTTGGTAGTTTTCATCTGTCAACTGCAGATAACAGTTTCTGTTTGTTTCCTATTTTGTTGGAGAAGACAACAGCAAACACTTTAATGTGCTGCTTAAAAGCTGCATTGGAAAACTTTGGTCATTCATTATCACAGTGGGTTCGAAACCATTTTCAAAACAAAAACAATTGCATATGGCTCTGTTTTTGGGCTTTGTTTAAAATCATGTCGATCGGCTGACGCTGGTTGCAACTAAAACAAGTTTTGCAGGGATTTTTTTTTGTTGTTATTGAGCTGAAAGTAATCAAATATTATGTTTTAATGATAAGATGGCCTCAAACATACCAACACCCACCTTGACTTTGAGCAGTGGTAGTTAATGGGATGAGATTTTTCTGATTGAGCAGTGGCCAATTATCTGGTCTCACTTTTATGAACTTTACCTCCTAAGATGAACAGTGCAAAGTCTTTATATTCTACTCTCCTTTTTTTATGATTATTATTATTATTTTATTTCTTACAGCCGCTCCAGTCTGAACATGCGTGTAGATGAGCAAGCCCCCCTGAACTGCCAGAGCAGCCAGATCACCACAGCAATCATCAGCATCCCCACACCGCCAGTCACCACTCCTGAGGGCGACGCTCACCTGCCTGCAGGCCCCACCCACCAGAATGTTGTGAAAGTGTCTGCACTGTGAAGACTAGAGTACAGACAAAGACAGATAAATACTCATGGAGATAGACTGAGAGACGAAGAAGGATGGGGAATGATGAAAGGGGGGGGGCGGCATTTAGAGTCCATGCCTGACTGTGGAGGAGCCTGCCCTCTGCTGGTCATGTACTGTAATGACATGAACTCCATTTCCAGGCGGAGGATGGCTTTTAGATACAGCATATTCATGTTTGTGGGTGTTTGGCATGCGTGTGCGCAGATGTGAGTGCGTGTGTAGGTGAAAGAGTGGGGAAAAGTGTAGTCGCTAAGATGAGGAGGCCTTAGAGACTCCTCCCTGAGTAAGTAATGTGTCACTGTGCACAAAGCACCTTTTTATGAGTTTCGCTTCAGTTTGATTCTTTTCAAGAGAAAATACAAAGGAGACAGCTCATGTATTCCAGTTTTTTATTCCACACATGATTTTAATCCTGTTAACTTGTTTTGTCATTCTGGTCCACTCACCTGTTGATAGGTAACGATCTATTCTTCTTTTGCAGGTTCAATAATACTTCATTTGAGTGAAAAACTCTTTAAAAGATGAAATATTGTTGACATGTCTGTGATGACAAGTTTCAAATTCGTGAATGAGTATATGTGAACTTTTGCTAGATAGAGGAGTCGCGATGTGTTCAGTAGGAGGTATGTGCCTGTGTGTGTGTGTGAGTGAGTGTGTGTGTGTGAGTGAGTGTTGAGAGGAGTGTGTGTGCGTCTCACTTAATTGAAATCTTGTGTTTCAATTCTTCTGGAGGTCTCTATGGCTCAGTATATGGTATATTTGACTAGCTGCCACTGTAAAGGGCTCATTGAACACTTTTCTGTTTGAAATTCTCAGCTACTAAGCCTTTTACACAACATGTGCCTGTTTCCAGGGAGTAAAAGGAGGTTTATTTGTTTTTTGTGGTTCTCTGAATGCCCCTCTTTGGTTTTTGTTTTTTTTTTTTTTTTTTTTTTTGTTTTTTAGTTGTTTTTGTCCCTTTGGCCGCTGCAGCCTGACAGACCTCAGATAACTCAATTCTTTGTCAAAGAAACCAAAAAAGAAAAAAAAAACATTTTGAATTCAAACCACCACAGTCAAAAGCACAAGGTACTGGCTGAGAATTTCAGACATGAGTATGTGTCTGGGCCCAGGTTCTTTGTGAATATTGTTAATAGAATATTTTGTAATATTTGACCATCGTTTGGCAGAACCAGTGAAGCTGTCTTCTCGTCTCATTCCCTCAGTCTGTCTTTCTTTCTCTCTATCCCTCTCTTTCTCTAGTTGTTGTCCTGTTGTATCCCTCCCTCCTGTGTGAACAACAGTATGCTTTCAGTAGTCTTTATAGCCGTCAACGTTTTTTCTTCACCTTACTCTCAGCGGGCATTTTTTCAAAGTTGTTGGGTATGTGTACTCTATGTGGTTAGGAATCTTGATGTTTGTACTTTTGTCTTCCTTGGTGTTTCAAATTATTTTACTTCCTTTATCTTCTTAAAACAGGGAAAAGTCTGTTGTAGATGTGACACCAGAGAAACCCTGGCTGAGCAATCCACTGATCTCTGTCAGTAAAAACACGTGTTGTTCGGTCTGGTCTCACGACACACAGACTGATCATGTAACTTTAGTACTGCTTTCCATCCAATCCTTTCACAGTTGACCTTTCTACCAATGGATGCTGACCTTTTTAGCTCTGCTGACCCACCAGCTGATGCCTCTCTGTTGGCCTTCATCCTGAATGTCACCCAGTAGCTACACAGACACATAGGTCTAGTTGTTGGTGTCGGTGGATGAGAGGAATACTGGGGTCAGTCACAAAAAACTAAGCACTTATTTCTGCTCTTCATAGATGTAGTCAAATGTTGATCAAGAGCACACAGACAGGACTACAGATCTGTCCAATCACTCCATATCAGCCAGAGCATATGTCCAAAGCAATACTGGAATTGGTCTAATACGATGTCTGTGCATATGTAGCCGATATGCAGTTAGATTGTATTCAGAGCAAACTAGCAGCAAAATGTATCACGTTTTTCTAGAAAGAAATATCAAAGTACATTTAGATGAAAACATGGAACCAGTTTTACACATGCATTCCTTTTAAAACTTACAACAACAACAAAAAAAGTGAAAAAATACACATCATCACCACATCAGTTAAAAAGGGTGAAAAAGTATTCTGCATAATTTGTACCATATCAGTGCAACACCACACAAGACCTTTAGTCCCCTAGACCCCTCGGTTGTGCTTGGTCCCCTCTGGTTCTGACATTAGTCCTGACTTATTAAAGAGAGACAAAAATCATTCTTCAGACCAGATCTGTTTAATCTCTGGTACTGATAGCAGTGACCTAGTGCTATTGCTGGTAATTTAGTACTGTGCAAAGTGACTACAGCTGCCTAGATCCAGTTTTAGCATTTAGTTATGCTGTTGTATATTTACCGAGTTAAAAAAAAAAAAAAAGATGACAAGCACAGGTAGGTTTTTCAGTGTATTTTAAAAGCAAGGTTGAGGACTTCATTTCACAGCGTCAAGTCAGATAATTGAATCCATTGTGAATTACAACAAAGGTATAATTTAGGCAGAGAAGGAAATGAGGTTCCAGTGTTGTTTGTAGCTCAGTTGGAAATAAAACGTTTTATTTTCTGCTTCTCGATTCCAAATGACAGTCTGAATTATGTGACAAATTTCTGCTCACTATGTTAGAGGATCACATTTGATTTACAAACAACAAAAGCAGAGGTCTGTGATTGTGTTTCTCTCTCTCTCTCTCTCTCTCTCTCTCTCTCTCTCTCTCTCTCTCTCTCTCTCTCTGTTATGTACTCTTCTTTGATTGTCTTTTTCTGGGCTCAGTCAGTTTCCCTCTCACTCTTTGCTTTGCCCTCCTTTGCCACCTGTCGTTGTTGAGACTACTGCTGTGCGTATCTTGTCAGGTGTTGGATATTATTTATGACCTTGTCTTGTGTCCCAACTGTGAAAGGCCTGATAAAACATCTATATCTGCCACAAATACACAGGCTGTGGGCTCTCTTCTTCATCCGCCTCTGAGTCACTGTGTGTGAAATCGTAGCGGCTTAAGTGGTATTTTCAATTCCCCGAAGTGCGGTCCGTGTGACCCAAATGTTCGAGCAGCAAACCTTCACACTCTCAATTTTAAGGGGCACCCTGGGATGGAGGAGAGGATTTTGCTGAGTTCAGAGCGAAACTGTCTGGTGACCAAAGTGTAGATAAGAGGATCCACGGCAGCCTGCATACAGGTCACGTGGTAGCGACTACAGAGGTCGAGGTAGTCGTTGACATCCACTTAATCCTACCTCCATTTGTTGTCTTTTACATTAGTCAAAAGATTCCATTTACCGTTTAGAAGAGTAATACCCAGAAAGAGGTTATACATATTTATTTCAGGACCTGTTCAAATCAGGTGGTACACAGTTTTTTTGTTTCGTTGGTGGGTCGTAGATAAAGGTCTGTTATTTGAACACTTTCTCTTTCTCAGATAATTCCCCAGGCTTCACTGTTTTGAAGTGAGGACTCAAACGGAACCCAAACTTTTATTCCTAGACTTCAGCCAGCACTGGAATTCTCTCAGAAGTCAGTCATTAAATCAGGGATAACATGTATTTATATAATTTAATTTGTTAATCAGAAAATAGTATTTTCTTTATTATTTTTCTCTGTTTTGCTACACAGTTCATTTTTTATTCGTGGATAACGATAATAATTATTCATTAGAATTATTTTGTTATTAAATAGCTTGCACATCCTGGATTAACAGGATTGCAGAAACGCATATACAGCTCTGGAAAAACTTAAGAGACCACTGCACATTTTCAGAAATCAGCATCTCTACATATATGACAGTCATTCCATTGCAGTGTCTGTTGAATTACAACAAAAGCACACCTGTTTCTACCTAATTAGGTACTAATGAAGTTATCACCTGAAGCAAATCTTACTTAACTTGGAAATGTAA
This sequence comes from Thalassoma bifasciatum, assembly GCA_008086565.1. Lineage (NCBI taxonomy): Eukaryota > Metazoa > Chordata > Actinopteri > Labriformes > Labridae > Thalassoma > Thalassoma bifasciatum. The sequence continues at coordinate 630,125 of RPOG01000054.1, forward strand.
GAAAACCATTGCTGAGGTCATCACTCTTCTCTGTGAAAGACTGATGGAGAATATGCCTAGAAGCCAGGGGTGGACTGGCCATGACCGTATGGCCCGTAACGGGCCACCCGGCTGGCAGAGTAAACCCGGCTGACTGTGAAAAAGTTACAACGCACTTGCCGGGCAATTTCGTCGTCCAGTCGTCTGCTTACTGTGACTTGGCCCGGTTAGTGTAACAGTCTGTGATTACTGAAATGGAATTCAGGATAGACATACCTCGTAACAGGGGGAACAGATAAAAATAAAATAAAAAATCCCCCCCAAAAAACGGCCCATGAAATGCGCTGATCTGCAGCCCTTTGGTTGTTTTCGTGCCCAAGAAGAAAAAAAACAATGCTTTCCACACAAACGCTGCCAAATGTGCTGAATTTACAGACGCGTTTGTCACGGCAGGGCCTTAAACAGTTTAAGATCTTTTACTGAAACATTTACGCATTTACATGACTGACCCTACTTGTTTCATTTGCAGATCATTAACATGCAGCTCCTCAAAGACAATGATCATTCTTTGTTTTAGATCATGAATAAATATACATCAGTCCTTTCTGAACGCTCCTGCTCGTCTGAAGAATATCTTCTTTCTGGTTTTATGGGTGGACCATAACCTACGAAAATTGACAGCGGAGAGTGAGTATGGGGGGCGCTGATGGGCGATCGACATTAACTTTAATTGGAGAGAGAGCGGCGCACTGCACGTAAGCGCTTGAGAAGTTGTTTGACTTTTACCTTGGGGAAAATAGAGTCCCATCTTTTACTGTAACACCGCATTCCACGAGCTGAAGTTGCTGAACCCTCCATTTAGCATAAATCCATCCCTTGATGAGCAGAGCAACATAACGCAGGCTGCTTTAGCAGGGGCGTGTCCAGACTTTTAGACTGGGGTGCCCCGACCAGAGCACTGATTTATATAGCAGTGGGGCCATGAATGATGTAAGCCCATACTCCAACAAATATTGTTTATTTTTGCTTATTTGTGTGTTATAAAAAAAACACAGGATTAGAGGATACTGCTTAAAGAAAAATAATAGTTGTTATTTCATTTTGCCAGTTTCGCCAAATAGTCGCCAAAAATTTCTCTTTATCTTTTCTTCCTCCCTAGAACACATCAGCAAACCTAAAAAGATGAATTATGCTTTAGAAGAAATTTCTGACAGAGTGGTGGATTGTTGTTGTTTTTTTTTTGTGGGGGGGGTTGATCGAACATGGTGGGCCAGTCTGGTCCAAAATGCCAGGGCCGATTTTTTGTCCCAGTCCAGACCTGCTAGAAGCATAATAGATGTTATTGCAAATCAGGGTTATTCTACCAAATATTGATTTCTGGATACTTCCAAAGTTAAAACATAAGTAATATGTTGTTTAAAATTGAATATGAACTTGTTTTTTTTGCATTATTTGAAGTCTGAAAACAGTGGGGTTTTTTGGTATTTAAACCATTTTTCATTTTCTGCAAATAAATGTTCTAAATGACAATATTTGGGATTTGTGAGTAATGTTGTCAGTAGTTTATATAATAAAACAAAAATATTCATTTTACTCAAAACAAATACCTATAGATAGAAAATCAGAGAAACTGAAAAATTTGCAGGGGTCTCTTATTTTTTTCCAGAGCTGTATACTTTGGTAATCAGCAGTGTACCCTTAATTTAGTTCAGTGATGGCAAACACCTTAAGCTAGATGGTGGTCTAATAAATCTGTTAAGTACTTAACACGAAATATACTTTGAGTATTAAATGCTTTGAATTTCCATCAAGGCTCAAGGAACTGCAGTGATATTTAATTATAAACACTTAAGAGATTCTTAAACCAAAATAAATCAGTTAAAATATTTTGAAAGCGGCTTGTAAATGAAATTAAAATACATACATATAGACATATAGACGTGTAATGGTGGCTTTACAAATGAAAGAATCTAAATCAAGAGCATACTTTAAGGATAACAGGGGCAGGTCCCAGGGTGGCCCAGGGTGTCATGAGCCTTTTATAAAATCTGAGTGTCCACTTCAAAATGCTTGACTGTGACTGGCTGTTTGCCTAAGAAGCGGGAGAATGTGTTTGCATATATAACATAATATACGAACAAAGTCTGTCAACCATTGATGGAAATGAAGAGATTAACCTCACTTTTTTTTAGGTTAGACTAAGGTAACAAGGTAGGCCTTTATCCTCTTTGCATACAACTGCAGCTCCTGTCAGTCTAGTTGGCCATCATCTGGGCAGAAATCAAGAGTTTGACAGTTTTCAAATTGACAAGTCACACAAAAAGAAGAAAAATCACCTCATACAGTATGTGCCAGTGGAGGAAAGTTATTCACAAGAACCAAGCTGTTTCTAGAATCAGTCTGTAAACATGTCAAGCTTTGTTGTAAAAAACAGCTCCTTTGACTTGGTGTGTTGATGGTTTCCTGCACTTTAAAAAGTGATTTTGCACATTTGTTATTGGAGCATATTATTCTATGTCAATATCTGTTTGTGTGTCATCTCTGTTTTTAAGATAGCATTACTAGCCCAGCATAAAAGACTTGTATACTCACTTTGTCCGTATTCTGCCACGAGATGACGTTCATCAGCAAAATAACCACCATTGGCACCCAGAAAAGCGTGAAAGCAATGATTATGTACCCAAAACGCTTTGCCAGTTTCCCCTCCATCTGTTTCTTCCCGCGCTCTCTGGCTCCAGGTGTGAGGAGACAAACTGCACCCACAATCTCAGGAGGTCTCTCCAAGCCGCCTCCCATGGGAGTGCCCGCACAGGGAGCGCTGGCTTCGGCCACCAGGAGCACGGTCCGGCGCAGGGGCAGCGGGGAGCACGAGCCCACAGCGGCCAAAGACCTGGAGGCTGACGGAGCTGTCCGCGGTGCTGAAGCGGGTTCGTTCATCCAGCCCCACACGTGTTCGGACACCGCGGGCCTCAGCTGGACCCCACGGCTGAAAACTTTCTTCCGGTGCTGCCTTACAACTTTGAATATCCGAACATAGTGAACAACAATTACAGTTAAGGACAGACCCCAAACTGGGACCAGGACATATGGTCCAAACGGGTCTCCGTATCGAAAACGCTCGTCTTTCACAGCAGCGATGTGAGGACGACACAGCATGTAAAGAAGCGCTTTTTTGGACAGAGTCAGAGAGATGACAGCCAGGATGAAACCACATGCCCAGATGGAGAAAATCCACACCCGGATTCTCGCTCTCCTCCCTTCAGTTTGGAAAGGGAAAGCAATGGCTTGAAACCGCTCCACACTGATGCTGACCAGCGTGAGCAGCTGGACGCAGCTGCACAGCGCGTAGGTGAACTGCTGCAGGGTGCACACCGGCACAGACACCTGGCTGTCCTCTCCGTTGCGCAGGAAAGAGAAGAGTAATAACGGGGTGTCCACTGAGCACTTCAGCAGGTCACTGGCGGCTAAACTGACCAGCAGCGCGTTGTTGCACGTCTGCAGGCTCTTTGTCCTGAAAACAACCCAACAAATCCACAAGTTACCAGGTAAACCTAAAACCAATGTCAGAGTCAAGACTGCACAGTTGAAGATGAAGAATAAAGTATCCACGAGGGCCTCATAATGCGAGGCTGTCTGATTCCCTAAAGAGTGTGCATCCATCATTTCCCTTCTACTCTAACCTAGAGCTTAATCCTGGCCTGATGCTTGTCTGTAACTCATATTTGTGACATGAGTTTCAAATGATTAAAAAAAGCTTAAGTGAGCCCAGTTTGAACTAATTTATTCAAGGGTGTGTTTGTTTTAAGTGTGAGCAGCACTGATTGGCTGAATAGTGGGTAGCGGCTTGATTAGTCTGTAATCAGGAGTATGTGGAGTTGTCTGACCTTGCTGTGCCCTGCTGAAGAGGTTACATAAAGTAAATTGCACAGCTTGGTCCCCTCCTTCTCACCCTTGTCTATAAACACAAGATTAGACTAATAGCCAGTAATGACAAATAAGAAAATGTATGCTCCAAGGAAAGGATAAAGTGCATACACTGTATAAAAAAGGCTGTAAAAACACCATCAAAGAGCAACTATTATGGACCTCTGAACCAAACATTTCCTTTACCAAATCAGATACTCTGAGTAACAGTTGAAAACGTAAGTCTTTTTCTTCAGTTTATTTCTATTTAACTTTCTATCTGCCTCTTTTCATGCACATCTGCATTAAATGGATAAAAATGTGTCGGGGTGAAGTGAGGAAATATGTCTGTTAACCTGTATTGATATTTGATCAATAAACTCAGGAAAACGAATTAAAAAAAACAAAGTTTGATCACAAAAAACACGCAAATTTATTCTCTAGAAGTGTATGAAGTACACCAAAGTGCAGAACCATCACAGAAAAACGCTGGAAAATTTACTCACTTTGTGTTATTACTTACAAAAAATATTAAGAGACAGAATTCAGAAAGAAACCATTTAAGTGCAGTGGATTCACCCAGAAGTATTGATCTTTGAATGCAGATTGCATGAGTGTATAGTTCAGTTTAGTCAGTCTTTCATTAGCTCTTCCATGTAAACAGCATTCATGCGATAAGCAGCCATCCAGCTGTGGGCCGCACTGTAGTAACTTTGGTAACCTCCATCTTGAAAAGGAGACATGGAGGAGTAGTAGTCATTCCAAGCTCTGTAGCAGCTCCTCCAGTAATCCTCTGCTCCCCACTCCCCCTCTTCATCTTCCTCATCCTTTTCCCTCCTTTTTCCGCTGTTCAAATCTTCTGAAACATGTTTGCTCCTTTTCTCTGTCTTTCTTGGTTTGTTTGTGTGTGATGGGGTTACTTGATTTGGCCGCCTGCTGGATTTAACAGCTGATGCTTGTTTGCAAGTCTCAGAGGGTAGAGAAAACTCTCTCCAATTATTTGTCTGGTTGAGAGTTTCGGGCGAAGATGACTTGAATATTTCAGATTTTTTAGATTCCAACTTTGTTTTGGGCATAGTGAGAGCATTTTTCGCCTCAAAACCCGGCTTAACAGTCGTATATCTTCTAGTCGCCTCATCTTCCCTGTCTGACTCTGAGATTGAAGAACCAGAAGCTGACTTAGAACGTAAACATTCAGATTTTATCTGTGTTCTGTCCAGCTTTAACCTTTGAGCTCCGTCATCGTGTAGCGTGACAGACTCTCTGTGCCCGTTCTGATCTTCTGTGCCACCATCCTCTCGACCCCTGAACTCCCTGATGATCTCCACTGATCTCCCCAACCCTACGGTGATGAAGCTCTCGAAGTCCCGCTTGGCCTCTTCAAAGGTCATGAACTTTGACTTGTGGGTCTTGAACGAGCTGAGGGAAGGGATCTTTGGCAGAGCCTCTTGTAGTTCTTTTTGGCTCGGCACAACAGGTACTTCTCTGGGAGTCCTTTTGATGTGGGCTTCCAGCCTGGGTGAAGGATCCTGTTTTTCTGTGTTTCTTGGACTAAAGTGCTCTTGTTCTTGATTTGGGAGTGGCTTGGCACGTTTCTTCTTCTCTGTCCTTGAGGAGAGCTGGGATAAGAGTCCGGGGGTGGAGGCCTCAGTGCAGACATCCCAGTCGCATGGCTCGTCCATCAAGCAAGGCTCCAAGGTGGCTACAAGGAAAAGGAACAGATGAGATCATAAACACTTAAGCACAGTCAGCATTGTAAAAGATATTAAAATCACATTCTTTTCATATATGACCCAACCACACTTCTCCTCTTTGAACAGAATAAGAAGTGAAGCCAAAATACCTGAAAAAGACACATTTGACGACAAGGCTGTCATTCACAGCATTCTACGCACCCTGTCCAATTTTTTACAGCATGCATTTTACTCACATGGCAAAGGAGACATATTCAGGCTACACTTCTGGGCAATGGACATCATCTTGTTCTCCTCTTCACCATGGCAGCAGTAGGTCACGGCAAGCCCCTGAGTGCCTACAAACAAGATGTAATCCTGATGAAAACACATTCAAATAACACAAAGGGATAAAAGGAGACGCTGTGATTTGTGTGTCTAGCAATACAAAACAGTATGAGGAAGTTTGAGACAAATTACATTCCATTTACAAGAAATTACAGAAGATTCAGGGTTATGATTAAATGCAAATGATTGAGGAACCTATTGACCCTGTAGGCTCAGCTCAGACCTGCTCATGCTTCAGGGACCCAGACTAAATTGCACACTAATGGTGTTAAATGCAGCCTGTGAGAAACTCCATGATCAAGAGAGTCTATTTCAGAGTAATAGTGAAGGGTGGAGCCAAGTTTTTCATAGTATACAAATACAGTGGTGGCAAAAATTATTAGAACAACTGACAGAGCTGAAAATATTGACCATTTCTTGCTTTCACAGCAGGACCAGATTACAAGCGGGAGGTTGCTCTGACCACAAAAAATATCACATGAAGTGAGTCCTTCTGTTTTTACCTACTTTTTACATTTGATAAGTCCGTCTTTCTCAGCAATCACAGAATCCCTGGCATAGTGTCAATGTATTTTCTGAGAACTTCAACACTAATGTTATCCAATGCCTTCTGCAACTTTCTATAAATGCAGAATTTATCTGTCCACTTTTTTCCCAACTTGCTTGTATTTGCTGGATGGGGTTGAGGTCCAAACTTGAAGGGGCCAGTCAATCACTTTCAGAATGTATTTTTACAAGGAAGATAACCAATGATAACAACCCCTTTGCCTTGAATTTAAAGTCCGTCACTTTTTGAGATACTTTACTTGGAAAAAAATAGAAAATAAAGCTGGTTTTGGTAGTGGGTTGTTATCAGCATTACAAAACACTTACCCTACAGCAGTGTTCATTAGCAGTACTAACAAGTGTATAGAAATAACCAATCTTTATGTGGGTGGTTCAGTTTGCTTAGGTAAATTTTAGAGTGGCATCAGTTTTGAAATCAACCAAAACTCCTCTGAGAAGCTTCAAGGGCATCTTCTAAAACCATATCTTTTCAATGTAGTTGAATTATTGTTCAAGAGATTAGCGTTTGTTGTGTTTCCATTTAAAATGTTAACCAACCTGAGGACCCACTCAACAATTATTATACAAATGTCTCATTGTTTCACAACCCTAACAGAGTTAGAGACTAACCAAAGCGTCCAGCTCGCCCAATTCGGTGCATGTAAGTCTCCCAGTCCTGCGGCACATCCAGATTTATCACCAAGTTCACTTTGTCTGCATCTATGCCTCTGGAGGTCTGACAACACAAAAAACAGGGACAAAGATTACAGGCTGATCATGCAATGTAGTAAATAAAAGGATGGAGTTAAGAATATGAGAGGTGTGTAAGACAGGGTAGCCATATTGAGAGCAGAGGTTGTGCCTCTCACCAGGTCAGTGGAGATGAGCACTCTGCACTGGTACTGCTTCAGTTTGGACATGGCCTCCAGTCTCTGGTCCTGGCTCAGACCACCTGAGAGGTAATCACATCAGCTCAATTTTAGCTTGTCTTAGTCACAACAAGTTATACATTTCAAGTTGGATCTCCCCCTTTCACTTTTTAAAAAAGAAAAAAACAAAGACTGCAAATTAGTATAAAATCAAAGAAAATGCCCTTGCTTCATATTTCTTCCATTATTACCACTCTATTCATAGCTTCATTTTACTGTTTTACTTAAGGTCCCCTCACCAGAGATACAAACAGCAGGTAAGCCTTTGGAGGACAGTATGTCTGCCAGGTTCTGAGCCCTGTGGAAACAATCCATCAACAACAATTGAGACATTATCTCTCAGAGAAACATCATCCACAGTTCAAAACATTTAAGTATCTAATAAATATACATGAACATGAACATGCAAATAGCAGGTTTCAACAGCTAAGATTTCCTAGTACATAAAAGAGCAAAAGCTGGAGTTACCGTGTGTGCAAGTTGGAGAACACCAGGGCCTGGTTAAATGGGATTTTACTGAAAAGCTCCAGCAGGTGCTGCACCTTCTCCTCAAACACTTTATGTGGGAGAGGATGAGACTGCACCAGCTTGTAGTACTGTTTCAGACCTGATGAGGGCAGAAAGGAGCAGCAGATACAGGAGGCAAAAATCAGTTCAACATTATGTTTTTGGTAGGATGTGTGGAGAGGAAATATTCTATTTAACACCCCCAGGAGGAAATGTAGATCTTAAAATATCTTTCTAAAGCATACTAAAATATTAATTCTTCATCACAGCAACAGCACCTGATCACAGTCTAACCTTTCAGGCCCATGTCACTGGGATTGAGTCGCACAAACGTGGGCTCGCTCATGTAACGGGTGAGATGCTGAGCAAGGGATTCTGGGTAGGTGGCAGAAAGCGCAAGCATCTGTTTGTTCACTGGCAAAGCCGAAAAAATCCAACTGAGGAAACAAAGGGGGGATAGTTAATATGTGTCATTTGTAAAGGACTGTATAATACAAAAAATGTTATAAAGGGTAAGTTCAGATTCTCAGTTTCAGACAACACTGTCTTATCATGTTACTTATCATATGAAAATGATCAAAGGTCTAACTTTATCTGTTCTTGGAAGCTGCCTTCCTCTAGCAACTTGTCAGCCTCATCCAGAACAAACAGGCGGATGCTGGCAGTGGACAACATGCCCAGCTCAATGAGCTGCTTAATACGACCTGTAAACAGAGCAAAGAGCAAAGTTACGAAGCCATAAATAACGGCGTGGCCATCACATAAGCATGCTATGTTTCTTACCAGGTGATCCCACAGCTATGTGACACTTCTTCAGGTGAGATTTGTCCTGACTCACGGGTCGGCCCCCAATGAAAACATGGCACTCCAGGCCTTCCATGGCACAGCCAATGGCCATCACCACAGAGTGGATCTGGACTGCTATCTCACGTGTAGGAGCCAGGACGAGAACCTTGGGTGTAAACAACACTTCAAATTGATTGGGGTAGATTAAAGATGGACGGCTTTTGAGTTTCCAAATCAGTTAAATCTCACAGATAATAAGATTAGAAAGTGCTAGTATGTCGATCAATAATAAGACTAGCGTACCTGCACTTCATCAATCGCTGTAATTTGCTTTTTGCACTGTGACACTGAGCACTTTAAACTCATCAGAATAAGATCCTCAAATCCAAAGAGATTGACTTCTTATGACCATCTGTTCTTGGTTTAAATTAAGCAGAGTGGCAAAATCCAAAACAAAACGTAATCCCATTATAAAACATAATTTATATATAAATGGAGGATTACTACCAAAATAATAATAATAACTTTTCTTTTTTAACAATACAAGCATTATTTTGAAGAAATAAATCATCTCACCTGAGTTGCTGGATTCTCCAACACCAGAGAGTCCAGAGCGATGGTGCAGAACACACATGTCTTCCCTGTGCCAGACTTGGCCTGTACGATTAAATCTAAAACAGCACATGTTCAATGTTAGGCAGCACAGTTTATCTGAACAATCAAGATCACAATTTGAGTCTTCATAGTTAATCAGACTGGATTTGATACAGCAGATAAACCCCTCGAGGTGTGGCTGAATGCTGTGCCCTTTTATTTGACCAATCACAGGAGTTAACTAAGTGTTTTGTGGTTAAAGGGGCGCCATCTCTGCAGATACACATAGTGCAATATGCAAAGAATTCCAAATTTAGAGTTAGAATAATTAATGGAAAGACAAAAAAATCCTCATGCCCACTGAAAAAAGTGTGTCATGTTTTAAATAAATGTTTGGGTCATGAAGCTTCTTTGTTGTCTTTAAGTACCTTCGGGTATTTTTTGCAGGATCTCCTGTAGACTGGTTAAGAGGTCCTCTTTTTGAGTTTTTAAAGGTGGTTATAGCTGAAGTGCAAAAACTTCCCCACTCTCCCCTACCTGGCATAGGCAGAAGTCATGCATCTATCCATGGGTGCTATTTGAACTACAGTCCCAATTCTAATGGAGTTGGGATGTTGAGCAAAATGTAAATAAAAACAGAATATAATGATTTGCAAAATCTCTTCAACTTATATACAGTTGAATACACCACAGAGACAAGATATTTAATGTTCAAAGGGGCAACAATAGACTGGGAAAGTTGATGAATGCTCAAAGAACACCTGTTTGGAAAAATTCGACGAGTGAACATACCTGTTGAAGGCATCAGTTTCAAAGTATTTGCACAAAAAAAGTAAAGTTAACACAATGTCTCAACTTCATTGGAATTGAGGTTGTATATTTTGCATTGCTGGTGATAATCAACGTTTTCACCCTCCTCTCCTTGGACTGGCACTATTTTGACAGTTTAATATCAGATCCATACTGCCAGAGTTTATTCTGCAAATAAAACATATCGATAGCCTACTCTGTGTGATCATCCCAACATGAGGTGTGGAGTGACCCACAGTAAAGTTTCCAGAACCCACCGAGTCCGCATCGTCCCAGCGGGATGGCCTTCAGCTGGATCGGGGAAGGTTTCTGGAAGCCCGCGGAGGACAGACCCTCCAGCACAGCCTGAGACAGCAGCAGGGAGCTGAAGTCGATCCCCTCCGACAGAAGCACATCATCGGTCCGCTTTCGCGTTTCGATGTCGTGGGCCGCTCTCTTTACGGAAGCTGCCATGTTGACTGGACTGTTTAGCGCCGGTGATCGGAAATCAGCTGTTATGGTTCTCAATGTGTAAGGAGCTGCATCTGGGATCTACAGCGCCCTCTGATGGCTGGGAGGATAACTGCGCTCACCGAGTTGTCCTGCTCATCAACTATGGTCCTGCGACTGAAAAACAAGAGAGCCAGCATTAGTGTAAAATAATCCACACAATGTTCGGTCTTACCGGTAAAGTAAAGAGAGGACTTATTACACTGGTATTTATTTTATTTCTGGTATAAATTTTGTTTCTCAAATCTGATTTAACCCTCTGATGCATGAAATATGAAAGTCAGTGTCTGGATTTTTCCTTCAGAGTTTTTATTTGTCTTAATTAAGTTTTCCTTTTTTCCCTTAAAATAGTAACTGAGCACACAACTTAAAACAGTGTTAACTTAATGTAAATATGACTTGTTTTTTTTTGTTTGACCACTTTTCCTTTTTTTTTCTGCTTTTGTAATTTCATGAACAATCTTTTTTTAATGCTTTGCGAAACATTTGAACTCTCTTTCATCCATGTTAGTACGTGATAATTTACAGTTATCATGCTGTTTTACTCTCAAATGTTTGTCGATAACTTAAAAGATAAATAAATAAATTATATATATATATTTGGAAAAAGAATTGAAAACATTTTTCAGGCCCTAAGAAGAATAAAAAGTCCTGACACAGGCTAATATGAATTTCCACCACATGAACCATTGAATTTAGGAGTAAATAAGTTTTAAATAGGTGTCCACTGTAGTGACCACTATGCACCACGGGGTTAAGAGAATGACTTTGGGGTTGCCAGGTTTGGGCATTATTTTCACTTTGGCAAATGTCCAGGTATAATGATGACTGTACATTGTTTGGCCAATATTTTTGACATTTTCTGATGGCCATCATAGATAAGCATGTTGTGAGAGGGTTTCCCTGAAATGTACCCAGGTTTCTTTGAAACTCAAACACCTGCAGATACTGACTGACGATAGAGTTAAATTTCTTTTATAAAGACACAGAAAAAAAACAGGTTTTACTTCCTCAAATTCCCATTTATGAATGTAAAACATTTTGCAAGGCAGCTAGTGAGATTAATTAGATAGTGTTATTCTTTTTTTTTTAACTGGTCCTTATTTCTCTGTGTTTTCTGCGTGTCTGCGACAGGGTATCAGTAAAATAGGGTATTAGGACCTACAGAAGCTGATTTGGACTGATTTAGATGGAGAAAATAATTTTGGGTGAGTCAAGATTAAAGTAGAAATGACAAGAATAAAGTCAAATGTTGAGTCATATTTAATAAAGTAGAAATATTGTTTTGAGATTAAAGTCAAAAAGACGGTACTTAAATCTAGAGAAAAAAAATACACACAACATTATAGTATGATATGTGTGACAGGGGAGCAATGGTGCAAGGTAGCTTTTTGTTGCAAATTCAGTTTTCTGAATGAAAAGAGTCACTCATTTCCATTAATTGTCAAGCTATACCTAAAGTTGTTCCTCTCTGAAACAGATTCTGTTGTCCCATGTACAAAAATACATAATATTAACATGCTTTCAGACCTGTTTTATGCCTTAAACCCGCAGACATTTAACTGTTAGCTTAAAAACCAAATTATGTGACTGACATCTTGTTGTATCACTCAGGAGCAGCTGTAAACCCAGCAATTATGAAAAGTGCAGTCTTAGAATATTAGACAGAATTATTGTCCTCACAATCCGGATCTACTTGGATTTGGTTTCTAAGAATTAAATGGTCATGGTGCAGCCCATTTAATGGGCTTAATAAGAGGGTCCCACCTCCCTTTCTTTTGTCTCATGTTGCACCAGATCAGCAAACATGGAGCATCTGTAGAGGAAGACTGCAGCTGTTGTCTTAAATTTTCATTAGAAAAAAAAAACTGATGCAAGCTCCTATTTTTATGAACATTATTTCAGTTTTACATATTATGAAGTATTAATCTTGATTTTTGGACATTTTTGGACTTTATCTGGATTAACTTATTATCTAAGGTCTTAGATGGACTGGTGACCCTTTCTTCTCACATTAGAAGACAATCACAGCATTCATCCAACCTCACAAAAAAATGGAGCACCTTCCTCATGGAAACTCCTCTTCATCTCACGGCTCAGTCAGCACAGAGCTCCTCTCTCGAACTGGCTTCACGATATTGGCCGTCATCATGGGAATCTTCTCTGGGGCCGGGATCATCCTGAACATGCTGGTGATTGTGGTGACACTGAGACACAGACAGTTGAGACAGCCGCTCAGCTATGCTCTGGTGAACCTGGCTGTATGTGACCTGGGTGCTGCTGTGTTTGGAGGCATCCCCACCACAGTCACCAGTGCGATGGGCTATTTCAGCTTAGGACCTTTGGGCTGTGTGATGGAGGGCTTTGCTGTGTCTTTTTTTGGTGAGTCAGGAAGGAGCTATCAAAGTTCTCAATCTTCCATGTCCAGCAGAGTTTGATATCAATACTGATAACTTTGGTACAATTGGATTTTTACACGGCTAAAAATATGAAAAGAGAACTTGTCAATGTAATCAACTCTTAAACAAGGAAAGGGTCATTTTTTAACTCAGTACACTTCAAAGACACTGTTACAAGTACACACTTCTAATTCATACATATGTCATTTAAACTTTACTAACTTATTTTATTAATGTGTTCTGCTAATGTACCATTACAGATGTAACATTTTAAAGGAGAATCATGTATTTCTAGTCTAACTATTTTGTTTACTTGGAAAATACTACAAAATTCTGCAAAATCTGAAGAAGCACGGCATGTTACCCAAAGACAAAGTTGTGTTTTGATCTGATATGTTGGTTTGACCTCTTATAATATTTTGTTTCTGTTAATGCATCTTTGATCTTTTACCTGTACCTAGGCTCTAAATATATAAATAACAATTCAAAAAAGGATAGTTAAAGTGGTTTAAGGAAGTGATTCAGTATTAAATTATGTTTGAAATGTGATGAACAGCAAAACTAGACATCAGGTTTGGAAGACCTCACAGGCTGAGATCAACGGTGGTATTTTCCAGACTTCTCAAATGCAATTTGTGTAAAATATTGTTGAAAAAAAATAATGATCAACAGGCTTTAAACCCTGAATGACTGAAAAGTTTCACAGATATTAGAATGCCTTTATAATTTAATTCATAACCTAAACTGCTATACTGCAAAAACTGCAATCCAGATGAGTGTTATGTTTAATTTTTTTCGCAAAAAAATGTCTCATTAGTCTTGGTATGAGCCATACTTCTGAGGCCAGTCCAGAAAGTATGCTGTTTCCAGCTATTTAAAGACAAAAATGATGTCTGGATTGCTTGTAACACGTCAAAATAAACTGCCATTGGGGTAAGAAAAAAGTTTCTTGCATTAGGACATTATTCTCATTTCAAGAGACTTGACCAGACAGTTTTTCTCACCCTGTCGACAGATTTTTTTCCTTGTTACAAGCAATTCAGACATCATTTTTGCCCTTAAATAAGATATTTTTCTGGACTTGTCAGTTGTATGTAGCTCGTATCAAGACTAAAAAGAATTCTGACTATGAGTAAGATGTAAAGACTCAGTTTTTTCAGTATTCCAAATTGGTGCAACATTTTTCAGAACATTTTATTGAAAAAGTTTCTCTCCTTAATCTTTTCTCTCTGTCAGGTATTGCAAGTCTGTGCACAATAGGAGTCATTTCTGTCGAGCGCTACCTGGTGGTGTGTTACCCCATGGGTGCTGTTCTTTTCCAGACCAGGTAGAGAAGTGGCCACTCACATTTCAGTCTGTATCCATTCATGATTCAGGAACATGACATGACACATCTTCTCTGCTGTCCTCAGACATGCGGTTGCAGGAGTCGTGTTGTCTTGGGTGTGGTCATTTGTGTGGAACACTCCACCTCTGTTTGGGTGGGGAAGTTACGAGCTGGAGGGAGTTCAGACCTCCTGTGCCCCCAGCTGGAACAACCGAAACCCTGGGAACATGTCTTACATCATTTTATTCTTCTTCCTTTGCTTTGTTATTCCATTTTCCATCATCATGGTGTCCTATTCAAGACTCCTGTGGACTCTACGCCAGGTAAGGCATGGAAATGTTGGGGCAGCCCAGGGAACTCAACAATAAAAATGTTGCTTGCATTAGCTTTGATGGCCTCTATTGTTTTCCAGGTGACAAAGCTGCAGGTTTCAGAGGCCAGTAGCACAAACCGGGTGGAGACCCAGGTGGCACGTATGGTGGTGGTGATGGTGTTGGCCTTCCTGGTAACTTGGCTACCTTATGCTGCTATGGCCCTGGCAGTCATATTAGACTCCAGTCTTTATATTGACCCTGTTATTGCCACCATACCTGTTTACTTGGCCAAAAGCAGCACTGTCTACAACCCCATCATTTATATCTTCATGAACAGACAGGTAGTCCTCTAGCATGCACTTTTGTAATCACACACACAAAGCAATCAAAACAGATTAGCAAACATACACTCCTTATTTTAGTTTTTTTTTAGTTTTTTTTTAACCATACTTTCAATATGTGTTTGTGCTTTCAGTTCCGAGGTTACGCCATTCCCACTGTCCTTTGTGGGAGGAACCCATGGGCTTCAGATCTGCAAATTTCAGAGGGTGAAACCACAGTTGCTTCAGTCAACAAGAGCCAAAAAATCTCTCCAAAGGAATCTTTGAAAGAATCAATTATCGGATAGCAAGAAAGGACTAAGAAAATACTTTTGGAGATAATTAAGCTAAAAGACTGAAGGGGATGGTGCAGACTGTAAAATGTGTCAAACTATGTATTAATGATACTCCCTTACATTTTTTTTGTCGTTGGTAAGTTCCTCTTTTTGATCCTACCATACAAATTATTGAACGTACATTTAGGCCCAAAGTACAATTTTTTGGCTCAAACGTTACATTTATAGATGTTATTAAAAATCTCTGCATAATGTCAGTTAAGTAATAATCTTTCTGTCTTTGTATATTGAGTACTTTGATTTAAAGACTCACAAACAAGTTACACATTTGCATGTTATTTAAGAGCAAGTACGATATGTTCTGTTTGTTTGTGTTTAACCCAAAGAAAGTAGCAATAGCAGCCCAGAAATTACATATATAATGTAGAAGTTCTTCTTTATGCAGACAACGGTGCACCTATCTGGATACAATTTTTTCAAAGAATTTATGACAAGAAAAAAAAATCACAGGATTTTTTATTATTATTATTATTATTCTTATCAGGTGGACACATCCTTTTTGCTTCTGAAGGTCTGTTCTCAGACATGGTACAAACACCTCCCTGCAAACAAACAGGCCTGTTTCACCCATATTTAACCTTTTTATGGCTTTCATTGATAAAAATCAAATTAATTAGGGTGAATACTCCTCTTCAACACAATACTTTACTCCAGCCTTTTGGATCCAGCATTTTAACAGCACAACAAGAAAAAAAAAGTGTCATCATTGAAGTCAAGTCACACAGTTTGATCATTCACAGTCACTTCTCCCTCACTAAATAAACACAGATGCAATCATACTCATCCTATTACCTTGGCTTTTTATTGATTACAGAAATATTGCTATGATTTTCATTCAAGAGGAAAAAAAAGAAAACCAGAGTGTGAATACCTGTATCAAACCTGTACACTTTTATATATACAGAGTGAGGGATCTTCTATATACATGCTACATACTGCACTGTCACACTTTGGGGAGATAAGTAGTCCTTCTGACAGGCAAAAACCAGGGATTACTTCACCCTTTCTGAATCCTTTCAGGTAAAGAGGTGATCCAAGGTAAGTGCCCAAAGAGCAGAACACTCACACAGACTGTCTCAAAGATACAGTACATGGCGACATAGTTACTGATTGGTGTGTGAAACAGTTGTGTGCTTGAACACTTAGTGCTTAGAGGATGGACTTTGGTCCTGTTGTTTCTGGCAGCCTGGAACAGTAACAGCAAGAAATAGTACAGAAGTTCTACTGTATTTTAGCGCCCTGTTAGAAAGGCTCCATCAAACTTTCAGCTGAACTCCACCCCTTGAATTTGAGTCACATTAGTCACACAACTATCAGTGTTGTCTTTGTTTTATTCAAGGTACAGTCTCCCAAATCACTGAGGAGCTACGACGGATTAATGTGGTGCAAAAGTCATGTTATAAGGTCTTATCCCATGCACAATTTGAATCTTTTTTTCCAGCTGCAGCTATTTCACAAACCAACTTGACTACAGCCATGTTCAATGCACAAACATGCTAAGAGAGATGACAGATAAAGACATGGTTAAGGTAGTCAAAGGACGACAATATGATGATGAAATCAACACAGAATGATGATACTGAAGACTGACAAGATGCAATGAGAAATGATTCTTCTTCTTTTTCTTCCTCACTTACACTTTTTAACACACTCTGCTGTACGGTGGAGACAAACAAAACCATCAGTACCTCACAAACGACACAAGCATTAAGTCCTGAGCTCAAGGAATGTGCAACATGTCCTCAGCCAGTCACCGACTGCTTCCCTAGAGAAACACTGTGAAGACTGGGGACAGCATCCTGGAATTATCATTGCTTCTGGCAAGTAAAAAAATGATCATATATACAGATTTAAAAATAAAAAAGAGCAAAAATAAATGCGCATGGAGTTAGGAAGGAGAGGTTTAAATGGTCTAGTCATGGTCTAAGGAGGTAAAAGCAGGTGCAAAAGAGAACATTTCAATATGGGACAGCTGAACATTACACAACAAATCAAGACATCTTCTAAGTCAAGGCAAAGGAGGAGGGGTTTCTAAGATAAGCAGGTGTGGATTTGTACACTTTCTTTACCTCTCTGTCCTTGCAGTTTGTTCTTAATGTCGACTAAAACACGAATGTCTTGCAGTGTATGTTCTACAGCATGTAACGAAAGTGATTTTGTTTAGCTTTGTACGAATGCATGAACAAAGGATAGCGGATCTATCCTATGCTTAGAGACCTCCTCGTTCCTTTTTGGTTCATGTTCCTCTTCTTTCCTGACAAGCATGTACTTTCCTTCCTTCTCTGCTCGAGTGACTGATGAGGTAAATTAATGGCAGCCACCCTGACTTCTACCAGACAATAAGGTGCTAAACTTTTATCTCTGTAAACTCCTTGGATCTACAAACTCTTCAAGTGAAATCTCAGCATGTGTTCATTTGTAGGTGTTAAAGACAGAAATCGAAAGACAGAGAGGAGATGAGAGAGAGAGAGAGAGAGAGAGAAAGAGAGAGAGAGATTGTGTGTGTTGTTTAAGGATCTCATCACAAAGGGGCATCATGTGAGGCAAGGGTTTAGGCTTGAGGTGCAATGTTCAGAGTTTGGATTCAAGTTGAGGCGTGTTATGACAAAAGCAGAGTTCTACGTCTCAGTCTGTTTATGTACAGCAAACAATATTCTTAAGAAAAGGTGCAGGGGAAAGTGAAAAGTTTGCTCTCTCTTTCCTGTCCGCCTCTCACTTCTCCTTCTTCTTCTTCCTCGCAGTTCACTGATACAGCAAGTTGAAAAACAGCTGAAGTCCTAAACACTGCCCTCTTCTGGACAGCTTCTGTAGTAGCAGCAGGGAGATTCTCGTACTCTCCCACTTTTCTTCTTCCAGCATCACGCACGTCTCAGTCTTCTTAATTTTTCTATCTTCTGAGTTGAGTCCTAAAACTTCTTAGTAAAGTGTGAGTTCTTCAGCCATTGTTCTGTGTCTTTTTGTGTCTATGTTTGTTTAGGTGTGTTGTCTTATCTGTGTGTATGTAAATGCAGCAGGGTGTGTGTTTCTCCTTCAGTGTGTGTGTGGCAGGGTCAGTGAATGTATGTCTGACGGGACAGCTCCGTGTGTCACCGTCCTCCTCCGCTCAGCTTCCCCGCCAGCACTAAAACAACACACTCTGCCTCCTGCTCTTCCCCTGGGCTAAAAGAGACAGAGAAAGAGAGACATTAGAGAAGCAAATGGATTATATGACGCACACGCCCAACCACCTATAAAAAACCTGTTGGTTTCATGTCATGCTTGTAAGAAAAAAATCAGCCCTGGACTCACCTTTTTCGGTTGTAAAAAAAAAATTGAAGGGAAAAAAGTTCTTTGAATTTTCAAAGCGAATGTGGATTTCATTACAAACACTTAAAATGGGACATCAATAAGAATTTGATACTTTTCTATTAAAAATCCCTTTTAAAAATCCCTTAATACCCAACTATAAGTTTATAACCCATTTGTGAGCTTTTTTTTGCAGCCTTTCAGTTCTCAAACACTACATGAATGTTCTAACTTAAGTATCAAAACCATCTGCTGGACTAAGCTGATGCAACTTTCTTTAAATCTGGGATTTCACATCCTGGTTTCAGATAACAGCTCCCATCAGTTGCTTGAGCTTTATCAAGGACTGACAGTGATGCTGGTTGACAATCTGGTTCAATGACTCTTTTCCTGTTAAACTCAAAATCTATATATAGTGATGAGCTCATGAATTGAACAAAGTTCTTTCTCAAAACTGTGAATTTATGACAAATTATAGTAGAAACCCGACAACTTCCTTTGCTCACAGATTGAAATATTAAAGGTAGTCATACATTTCCAGTTCCACACTAATTTTAATTATAAAAAAGCTTTAACTGTTTAAAAGAAACATTCAAATGTTTATCTGAGCCAAAAAATGCACAACCTAAAGCCCTTCCTCTCTTCTATGGATCTGTCTCTGCAATCAACTCAAACTGCAACATTAAACTTTCCAATGGAAAAGTGATTACAGGCTGTTTCAGCAGTTACTACTAATCACCTATCTCCATGTGGCATCAGCATTAGACAAAAGAATATAAATATATATACATATATTTATATATATATAGGTGCATGTGTGTGTTTGTTTTTCTCTCAGCATTTGCCTTGTCTACATTTTTCAGTGTGAGGCCAATTTTTCATTTTTTCTCTGCTGAAACTCCTCGATTCAGTTTTTTTTTGTTTATCTTGATCTAATAACCCTTCAAAAAATGTTCCACAAAAGTATACAGATGGATACCTGTGGTCCATTAGTGCAGCAGAGGTGTACTTTGTACGATGAAAAACAGGATAGTTCTTTAACACGCTAAATCGGTGCAATACCTTGTTGCTGAGCTAAGATGTGCTTTTGTATACCTTTAACACATCAAGAAACCAAACACACATATCCATGCTGTTAAAAAACATCCACAAACCACATACACTCCACACCAAACCCTCACTTACAGACCCAACAAAAAGGCTACATCTCTCGTTGCAGAAACCTAAAAAGGGCTGCAAATGAAAAGAATTCATTGACTCCAACTCTGCTCTCAGGTCACCTTCCTCTCTTTTATGAATACATACAGTATTGCTGCCCTTGTTATTGCTGAAATAACCATAGGGAGTGACTCAATAAGAGGAAAAGAGGATTAGGTAAGTGAAAGCTGAGATAGCCCTCGGCAAAGGCAAGAAAGAGACAAAGAAAATCAAAAGAAAGAATAAACGGGCGGGAAGCAAAGAGTGTGCTGCTTAGTTTGGGGGATTGTAAGAAGAGAAGCCATTCGAGAAGTAGGACTGCTCCAGCATAAAGTATAAATTGACAGAAAGAAGAATAGGAGAAAGGTGACAGCCAAACAGAAAAGGGGAGCGGTTGGAAGACAGACAGACAGAATGAAAGAGACCGTATTTACCAGAAAGGTAGGGGGCCACTCAGCCAGTGGAAGTGGAGGAGAGATTGTGACTCTGAGCCCTGGGATTGGCTGCTTCTCTCTGGAAGTACTGCGAGGGTGCGGAGCCTAGCTTATGGGCCATCGCTTTTTTTTAGGTCAAGGTGAGAAAGTGAGGGGAAAAGGTGGGGAATATTGAGATGTTGCAGAGGAATTGGGAGCAGGGCACATAGGAAATAGAAAGGTTTTAGGAAAAGATGAACATTGCGAAAGAAGAGGGCATGAGTACCAAGAAATAGAAAGGACAGTTTATCAGAAACAGGCAGAGAGAGGAAGTGGAAAAAGAAAGAAAGGAGACACAGACAGTGAAAGACAGAAAACGCTGACGTAGGTCAAGCAGATGTAACAGAGGCACATTCAATGCACTGTCAATGTTTGGGGGTTTTGACAATGACCAAAAGGATCCACTGCACTTCAGTCAGTGACCTGGGTGCTGTTGTTTAGTGTCTAACTGACTTTAGTTGTGAATTGTCTTGGCCTTTAAGTTGTTAGCATCAGCATCAACTGTTCTTATTTATGCACAGGTGTTAAAAGTTTCATTTAAAAGAACTTTGCACTAAAAGTGATAGCTGAATGCAATACTGACTAAAGCTAGCAACAAATGTTTGTCATGCTGTCCTTTCATTAAAGGGCCCATATTATGCAAAATTCACTTTTGGATGGTTTTCTAATGGTAGTATGTATCCCCAGCCTGTCTACAAACCCCCCTAAAATGAGAAAATGTAATCCTCTCCCTCTCCTGCCTGCTCCTCTTTTCAGAAAATGTCTGCTCAAACAGGTGGATTGGAACAAGAGCCCTCCATGATGTCATGGAGGGAATTAACTCCTTCCTAACTCCTCCCTCCTCCAGCTTGATCGGCTACCTCCAGAGAAGCCTCTCTGGAGGCAGGGAGAGGCGTGGCTTGAGCTGAAGGAGAGCTGAAGTTCTCAGTAGAGCTGACTGGAGAGAGTTTCTGATTGGCTGAAGTGAAGGAAAAATCTGATATTTTAGACAACAAACTTCAAATTGACTATTCTAGGACCTCTGAGACCTGTAAGAATCTGCTGAAAAGGAGCATAATATGGGACCTTTAATAGAGAGCAAGCTGGATGTATTACTCAATACTCATTTGTTCACTCAGTACATGACAAAACACTGTATTAGGTATCGGATCGGTACCAAATTTTGAGTATCACACACCACTAGCAATGAGCTCTCTGATGCTTTGAGCTGAATACTAATTATAGCATGGAAAGATGGTGACAAGGCCTGTGCTGATGTTAAGCAGGTTGATATCGTCTGGGTTTCCCAAACTCAGCGTAGTTCTGCGCAGGCTGACTGGCATCAAATAACAGAATTCAACACAATGTTAAGAGTTCACTTAAGTAATTCTTGGGGTGACAAGAAAAAAAAATGAACTCAAAAATAAAATGTTCTAAAGCTTTTTGGAATTGGAAAAATCTTTTCAAAGTGTACAACAGCAGCTTGAATTGATATTGAGCTCTGGCTTTATCTGTAGTTTAAGCACCAATCTATTATCATATTGTGTGTGACGTACAACCACACAGTGACATGAGAAACATAAAGCCATTAATTAGACACTGAGAAAAGCAGAAAGGGGAAGAAAAGGACAGGAGCAAGATCCTATATTCCTATATATTCCTTTTGATTGTTCCTCATTTTCCCACTCTCCCTATATTTCTGTCATGCAGACTTACCTGATTCTGGATAGACTGAAGACCTCTTCCCTGGATCCTTCTGTAGCTGAATGCCTTTTACAGAGAAGATGGACGCAGCTGGAACAACAGATAGTTAGTGAGACAGTGCTCATATGTAACATGAGTGTTAAACACGACTATCTTTATGTACTCACTGTCAGCCAGTGTTTGAACCTCTTCCCCGAGACTTCTGAAGTATGATTGTCTGAGAGCGTCCTCAGCTGATACCCTCTTCTTAGCCTCAAACTTAAGAGTCCAAGAACAGAGGAAACATAAGGTTAGATTTTCATACTTTATCCCTTGTATTTTGCAAACATTAACAATTAATCAATACAAGAAAACAATGTTACCTGTAGAAGCATTGCAAGCAAATCATGTCCATCACTGTCTATTCTGTATAATAGAAAGGAAAACAAAAAAGACAAAAAGTGAGATCTGATTTCTATTGTAGTAAAATATGAGTCCAGTCTCGAACAGACCAAAACCAAATGTCTTACAGGCTAGAGAAATATATTTAGTATAAAGTTGCATAAAGAATATTTCCAGTTAGTCTATCATGGGGAAAAATGGTCATTCTGCATGGTGTCCCTAAGAGTTGATCGTATATACTTTCAAGGACCACAATAAGGAATTTCACTGAACCTCAAACCCCCCCCCCCCATCCATGAACACAGAAGAAATATCATAAAAGAATGATAGCAGTCATCTGAAAAAGAGACATTCAGAATAAAATTCTTACACAGGGTTTTTTGTGTGATTTGAAAAATTTGTTTCTGCATTTCAGATTGAAGAATTTTCTTTCAATCGTGTACATTTGTCTTTTATTTTAGAATGAAGTCTTTTCCGTGTCGTGAACTATTTTTGTGTCTAAGTATAAGGCTTTTTGTCTCGTGAAATACTTTGGGAACACCTCAACTGTTTTGGGGGTCATTTTGAATTACTTTATCTGAGAAAAAGTGTTTCATTAACTGTTTCAGTCTTTAAATTGGTTCAATGAATGTTATAAAATATTACAAATTTCACCATGTTTTTGCATTTTGTGAAATAATTTGTGTAATGTTTTCTATAATATTCAACAGCTTTCTAAAATTATTTCCATAGTTCATGAAATGGTTTTTGCATTACAAGAAATAATTTTGTGGGTTTTTTTTGTTAAAATCGCTTAGTATTTTCAAGTTAAGTGAATTCAGGCACCATGTACAACAGATTCAAATAAGTGGTCACACATACACAATAATAACACAGAGGTATGTGGCTAAAGAGGTGGGCACACACTGCTACACACCTGGGTGCATGGTTGACGAGAGGCTCTGCGTTGTACCGTGGGAAATTGTATGTTTTAAACTCTTCACTGTTGGTTATACCAGGCCAAGTCTCTTCTGTAGGAGTACCTGTTTATAAAAACAGTTTAAAGATGTAAGAACACACACACACACACACTCAGAGTTAACTGCTCATCTCAACTTTAATGCCATTTTCTCACCAAGGATGCGAAATATAAGGTGAAGCTCATCTTCCACAGTAGAGCCAGGAAAGAGAGGTCTGCCAGTGATCATTTCATAAAATATGCAGCCAACACCCCTGGACAAAAGCAGAAACAAGAGTAAATACGTTTTCTGAAAAAAAAAGTACAACACATGTACTTTCTTTCAAGGGACTTTATGACACTCTTGCTATTCTCTTACCAACAACTAACAAGCATTGTTCATGACAAAACGTCCTGAAAATCACTATTTTGACACCTGTTTCTGTGAGGTTAAATAGCAGCCATCGTTGGACATGGATTGAGTGCTTAACACCTCATTGTTGGTGAAAGATTAGCAATACCACAAAATTATTAAGGACTTAGGACGGCTACATAAACCACACAGTGTTGAATAGGCATAACAGTAATGATTTCTATACTTGCTGTGAGTATGTGTTTGCTCACCACATATCGATGGGTGTAGAGTACTCAGTGGAGCCCAGAAGCACATCAGGGGGTCTGTACCACAGTGTCACAACTTCATTGGAGTAGGTCTTTGTGGGAACAGACTTGGCTCGTGCCAAACCTTAATCAAACCAAGAGGTGGCATAACTTAGTATAACTATTATAATAGAAAGTGTCAAAATTATGTTAAACATTCCTGGTTTGACTGACAAATTTAGCATGTCATGTTCTGAGTGTCGCCTACAGAGGGCAGTGTTGGACTGTGCAGCATTGTTGGGTGCACGAAGCAGCATGGCCACTAGTGGCTGCTATTGAGCTGCAACATTGCTGCTGTTTAATACATTGTATACAAATGTATAAATAACCAGCATATTTTGTTGTAAATATAGGCTAAATCTACCACTTAGGCTCTTAGAAAAATGGTCAGCAAATGAGGAGAAAATGATTTCATTATCTCTGTTAAGCAGCTGAATTTGTCATTGTGTCAATGCTCCGCTAATTAGGGTCCATATGATGTATGCATTAATCCTCTTTTCATGCCAGCTTTGAACATGTAGCAATGGAAATAACAGCAATTATTGAAAGAAAATTGGGCATCAAGTCAAAAAGAGCTGTTTCAACAAAAGTAATGTTTCTCCCAAAGAATAAAGTTAGTCCATTTTGGGCAGTTTCATGATATTAGTTTATGTTCAGTTTACAAACCAAAGTCTGCCAGCTTCAGTTCTCCTTTTTCATTGATGAGGAGGTTCTGAGGTTTGAGGTCTCTGTGGAGCACCTTCCTTCTGTGGCAGTATGCTAAACCTCGTAACAACTGGAAGAGAAATATCTAGAGTGGGGAAAGGAGAGGATATAAGGCTCGATGTATAATTTCAAATTAATGTTAGCCCATAAAGAGGCTCCAAGTTTTTTATTATTGCAGTAAAAATGTAAGAGCATTAATAAATCACAGAAATTAAGGGACATAAACACCTTTTCATCTCCACCTAAATTTAATTTCTGAAATACAAGTGAATACAGTTGAACAAATAATTCTTGATAGTTAATGGATCTCTTCCTTCTTAATACCTTGACATTCTGAACACTCATTATGCTCCCACAGTCGTCCATGTACTGCTTCAGATCCTTTTCCTGATAGAAAAGAAGGAAAGGGAAGATAATAAAGTGAAGTAAAAGGGAGAAAAAAGAAAGAAAGAAAGAAAGAAAGAAAGATAAATAGTGAAGGAAACAAGCAATAGAAAACAGAAAATAAAAGGTAAGAAACAAGCAGTTCAGACGACCAGATTAGTATTATCACACATCCTCCAGAGACACACAGAACAAACATACGCATTGAGTACAGACACTCACCAGATACTCAAACACCAGTGTCAGGCACTTGTCAGTGTGGATGATGTCATGGAGAGTGACAATATTGGCGTGCTTCAAGTCTTTCAGTAGAGACACTAAAGACAGAGACATACCAGAGTGTGTCAGTCAAGCACAGACAACGTGTGAGAACCAAAACAGCTCACACTTCACCAACAGCTCAGGGAACTACAGGCAGTATGAATAAGAAACTACTATATTTCACAGCAACAACAAACCCTCACTAGCTTTTGACGACATTCTTCTGTGCTGACCTATAAAACCTTTCTTCTTGACACTTTATTTTGCGGGGAAGTACCTTCTCGGATGGCTGTGCAGGGAGCCCCCTCCTCATGCTCCAGTCGTATCTCTTTCAGAGCTACCAGGTTGTCTGTTAACTTGCTTCGCCCCTTGAACACTGTGGCGTAGGTCCCCTGAAGAGATGGTAAGTGTTCTAATGTCAAGCAAACCAAGAATATGAGCAGTTTGTTTGTTAGTGTTGAGAACGATTTTCATGAACTCACCTCTCCAAGTTTGTCCAGTTTGATGTAGGTTTCAAGTTTCCCAAAGCCGATTTCAGACTAGACGAGATGGAGAGAAAAGACGGGGGTTAGGGGTAGTTTCATTCTGCATTACCGTTAAGCTGTTTTGTATTTACAGCATGATTGCATGGCCAGCCAGGCCGCTTCACGATGTTTAAGCTAATCTTTGTATCTAAATCCTCCAGGCCAGGGCTTTTAGCTCAGATTTCAGTCATGTTGTAGTTGACATTTGACCTACAACTGCAGGGTTCTGATTCACCAGGCCTGGATTTGTGTGTTGGTGTCAGTGTGCCTGTGATAACACACAAGCCTGGGTTTGCTAACAGATTGAGTTTGTTACTGAGCATCTTTCAGAAAAAGGGGGCAGAAAAGTTGCAAAATAATAATGTACATCCTAAATGCAACCAAGTGATGTCGCTGCAAAATTGGGCTTCAGAGTCTGCATGTGTGGAATAAAGACTGAAATTAATTCTAAATGGAGTTAATCAAGGGTTTTTCTGCATAATGTATGTAGCCCCTGGGTCTCAAAGTCATGAATTTTTGATAGATGTAGCTATGTCAAGCTGTGATACCCACTGGCCTGTCGCTGTTTATCCCTCCCCCTGTCATTTTCTCGTTCCTGTTTTTTTGTCTCTATCGGGTTTCTGTTTTCAGACATGTTTTTAACTTTTATCCTTCTAGATCTTGTGCAGATCTCATCATGATGCCAATATGAATGCCCAGCCAATGCTCAGTCGTGTGTGTGTGTGTGTGTGTGTGTGTGTGTGTGTGTGTGTGTGTGTGTGTGTGTGTGTGTGTGTGTGTTAGGGGGAGGGTCTCCAGTGACCAAGTTAGCTGATGAAGCATGTGATCTCTTTAAAGGCATGCCTTAAAGCAAACATGCGAACAAGATCAGACACAGGATGACACCCTCAGACACAGAAACAAGTGTGTGTGTATACATATGGACAATCTGCAATTTACATAATTAAAGTCTGGCTAAATATTAAGAACAGACTGTTTTTGGGTTACCATTATTGAAGAAAGTCTGTTTGATAATTTTCATTGAAAAAGGAAAATAAAAATGAAGGACAAGAACATCCTTTTATTTACTGGGGTCATGTGCACGTGTTTTTATTGTATGCAAGGTGCATTTACAGTGTGCATATGCCAGAGTGTGCTCAGAGCCAAGAGAGGATTTAGGGATGTGACATCAGGCCTATGTTTGTATGTAAACACACTCAATCCACACACACACACACACACACACACACACACACACACACACATAAACACACTGCTACCACCCATCTCTGTGTCTGTGACAGGGTTGTCAGGAGTTACTGCTGAGCTCTGCTGCTCTTTTGGCAGGAAGGGCTGTCTCATGAGCAAAATACTCACACAGTATCACACACGAAAACTCAAAAAACATATCAAAAACACACTTATATTAAGACCACCCCCAGATAGACGGACCCACTTCAGAAAAAAACACGTCCGTGGCCTCTAAAACAAAGGAGAACCAAGCTCTCAATCTCTGATTTGGTCTCTGCTAATAGCACACAACTGCATTCTCTGCCTGCACCTCCCTGTTTCAGGAGCGCACACTCGCCTGCGTATGCTTTTGGCGGCAATGGGTTCATTTCATTTCCAACGCTCCAGTGAGCTTACTCAGCAGAACTGGGTCAGACAAAGTTTTTGTGACAAAACTAAAGCAAAATAAAACCACACAAAATGTGCGTGTGTGTTCTGCAGAGCCTGTACAGGACGGGAGGAGACTTTCAGAACAGATAGCTGAACTGACAGCAGAGGAAAGAAACGTGAGAAGAGAAATGTTGGCAGCTGGGGTCTAATGTGTTTAGGGAAGAGAGTCCATTACGTTCACCATGTTTCATTTTTAACAGGGCTTCTCAATGTTCAGACTGTAAGAAGGCTTGATGCTAAAGGTGGAGAGAGAGGGTGAATTGGGAATGTTGAACTGGAGAGGCAAACTGATTTTTTTTTGGAAGATGGGGCAAAAAGTATGCCCTTCATGGAAATGATATGGCCAGTTATCAAAGCTTTAACCAAACAAGCACTCAACTTGCACTGTCATGTGTTTCATGGAAAAAGTTTGGCTCAAATGAGTCAGTAACAAACAGTTACTTGTGTCTTTTACATCAGGAAATAAAAGACATATTGTGGTGTGTTTTATAAATACAACCATAAGTACAGAGGCACATTCAGTGTGTGCATCTGAATTATACTGTCAATTCTACAGTTTTAAAGTTAAATATGATCTAACTGCAAGGTTGAACGAGTTCAAAAAAAGTGAGCGTTGCATAACCCTGCTAAGTATTGTGGTTTGAGATAAACTGACATCTCTTTATTCAGCAACATGGAACACTGCGTCTCCTTGGGCTGCTTTGAATAATTGATTATCAATGGGCAACAGCAGCCATGACAGAAAACTGATACCAATCGACTTCACTTACATTACATTGGAAGCGATTCAAAGATCAAAATACAGTTTCAAATGGGAGCATCTGTTACTGGACACCCGACACGTGTTCTATGTTACGGTAACAAACGACAAGCTGATAACACTCAAGCAAATAGGGTAGTGAGCTTAGAGACATCTCATTTTAAAATCAAAAGTCAGAGTGAAACTTCTGTGAAACACAATGACGCACACCCAGGGGCAAATACTTTTATCATTGGTTTGTCATCATGAAATTTTAAAACTCAAGCAGCAAACTTAACATCAAAACAAGTTTCCCAGTGAGCTAACATTAATCCAACTTGTGTAGGTCAAGTTAAAAACAAGGTTGTATCTAATATAGACATACTGCAACCTCCATCATATATTAAACAAAATAGACGATGGTTCAGGTATTTGCAAATGATAAATATTGTTACTGACACATGCTAAATGTGAATGTATTATGTTGAACTTGAGGCATAATGCACTGAGTAAATATAAGTTACATAGCATAGTAGTCATAAGATGCCAGTTTTTGTTACTGAGAGGTTTTCAGGATTGGAAGTTTGAGCAGTGTCAAATAGAGTTGAATGACTAAAATTGTAAGTAACAAACTTTCTTCAGTACATTCATCTTTAGAGTGTTTGTCTGCCAATATATCTGCAACAAGAGCATCACAAACTGGATGAACACAGAAGGCTGATCAGCGTTCTGCGTGCCTAACAACACTTCTATGTTGTGTTCACAAATAGTGCAAAGATAAATGGGCTCTGTGTTGGCAAAGTAGACTATACTGAAATTCCCCTTGTTTCCCATCCAGTGCTGCACTCACATTTCTGAATTCTGAGTCATGGGGAAAGCAAAGGAATTGTCAAAGGATCTGCGGGAAAAGGTAATCGAACTGTACAAAACAAGACAGGGGTATGAAAAGATATCCAAGGAATTGAGGATGCCAACAGTATTCAAACTCTATTTTAGAAGTGGAAAGTAAGGGATTCTGTGGAAACCAAACGACAGTCAGGTAGATCAACAAACATTTCAGCAACTACAGCCAATGAAATTGTTTGGGATGCAAAGAAAAATGTACAAATGACGACAAGCAAACTTAGTGAGTTTGTACCATATTTTAGTAGCCGGCTACATTTAGCATATTGGTACAGACTAATTCAGTGAATCCTCATTATGTCCTGGCAGTGCTCATCTAACAAGCAGAGTAAATGTCACTCTTGGTTTTATTGATAGACTCTCAGGTAGCTGAGTTCTGTAAATCCCAACCGTTTTTGCATCAAGTTCGACACTATTTCTTATCTTACGCACACTTCTTCCTTTGTGTGACATCCATTTATTCCATTATTACATACAATTTTTTTAGGAATAATGGCCCTTCATAAAATTATCTTGCTATCTCGATCTGTGTCTTTCCCTCCTCTTCTCTTTCCTAGGCTCACATCAAGGTGTCCTGGTGTGTAATATTTGTGAGGAGGGGAGCTGCAGGAAATGGGTCTGGGACCACTGCTGAATTATTGATCGATCTATTACATCACATGCACACAACAACCCTAAAGATAACCAGCCCCACACAAGCATGGTGGAAAATGTCTGCCACTCATTTACATTGCAGAGACACAACATCTTTGAAGTCTATTTCTTTCTCCTTATCTGACCTTACACCATAAACCTCTCTTCCTCCCTGCAAACCTCTCTTTAAAGATTCTTCTCTTTCATCTCTGTTGGACTTCTGCAGGAAAGCTGCGTCATTAACTCACTTCAAGCAGAAAGCCAAAGACAGAGCTCTGGTCCTTTTAAATAATTACAGCAAAAATGATGGATGAAGGGCCAATCCTTTATGCTTTCTCACAGTATATGGAGACTTTTTGGTATCATGTTGGAAACATAAGTGCTCTCTTAGGTTAGAAGTAACTGACAGGAAGAAGTGATGTGGATAAAGGGCAAACAACTGAAAAACAAGCAGAAAAACAGCAGAACCTCTGCAGATATAAAGCACAAAAAAGCACAGAGGAACATGCTCCATATTTGCTTATATCTGCCTATGTCTAGCCATCTTTCCCTCACAATCTGTCCAATAGCAGCAACCCCCATTTCATGCCCATCATGCTCTTGGCCTGGATACATAATACAGAATGAATTTACTATTCATCCCCCTACTGAGCCATTGTATGCTCAAAGCACGACTTACTGTGTATTTAAAATGAGCAGAGGTCAATGTCTTTTCTGTGTGTGTGTGTGGGTGTGTGTGTGTGTGTGTGTGTGTGTGTATGGCAGGACAAAATTGTCTGAGTGAGTTATTTGAGAGTTGTACAATAGCATTAAAACTCCATATACCCACTATTTCAATCAATGCAGCTTAAAAAGAAAAACATACAGTCAGCTGTACTCACAAAAGTACATCAACAAACACATCAACAAGCAGCTGACTACTTGAAACTAAGTAAACTAGTTTCAGATGCTTTGCACACACATACACAAATATGCAAATCAGCACATATAGACACAATAAGCACTGACCAATGAAGCGCGTCGTAGCCTGCGGCTCATGGGCTTGTCAAAGGGCGGGCTGTTCATGGCAAACTTCTCCAAGTAGCCCTCCGGTAGCCTGATATCAGCCGGGAGAGACAAACGCTTATTGATATCCTAGAATAGAAGGAAACAAAGGAAAAGATTCAAGAGGGTGAATAACTCAAGAACACATATATATATATATATCACACATATATGACACGTTGAAAAAACATCTCACATTTAACTGTAATGGTTCCGTTCAATGTTACCCATTGATTATTTTATTTTACTTCTGTTTGATAATGAATGTTATCATAGGAAGAACACATAAGTATACCCCTGACAAGTGAATCAGTTTTTTAACTGTGGACTGTATAATAAATGGACATAGGGTTTTTGTTAAGTCACCAGTTTGTTTCTGGTACAGAGTTTTGAAGTCTGTTGTCGATAGAGGACATGTTGAAACAAAGACTGTACAATGAATAGGCGTAGTCTTCGTGATTTTTGTGATTTATGTCTTTAAAACTGTCAGGCTAGAAAAAATCTACCCCTGAAAGAAGTTAGCCTCTCAGATCAGATACATTTTTATACCAGCCTGTAAACATGTCTAGTTCTGCTGTGAAAATTGATTTTTTTTTTTTTTTAACTTGGTATGTATGTGGTTTCTGGTGCTACTGGAGCCATTCTTAAGAGGAGTCCATGAACTGCAGATTTTAGCACTTTCTTAGTGCCTCATATTTTTGAACCATAGGTTGTTGCTTAAATTTAAATTCTGAACCAACCTTTTGCCTCTTTGCTACAAGGTTTCTACCGGTCAGTCAAGTCAGCCATCCCCCTAAATTATCCAAACCTTCAACTTAACAATTAGAAAATAATGAGTTATAAAAAATTCCACCTCAGATATATTGTGTACAGATGAGCCATTTAGACTAAAGCTTTTTTTGACCAAGGCAGTAAACATGTGAGTTAACACTGCTTCTCTGCTTTGGTGTATACATGCTTAACAGTCCTCAAGGTTTTTACCATTTCCACATTTGCCACATAGTTTTAGACTGGAGGTTGCCATTTGGTTGCATTTCAGCATAGGAAAACTTTCCCTATCAGTCATGTCTGCTAATGTATTTGTTATCATGGTACATTTGGCTTCACATGCCATTGACATGTCGTATCATATACACTGCAAGACATTTTACTTTGCAGAAATGAATCTGTCAGTGCTCCTTGGTGAATAAATAGTGACTAGCTGATGCTTAACAATGTTGTTAGTGCTAGTGCTCTACAGTGTCTTGATATATACCTGCTGATATACACACCAATGCGTACAATATATCCACCAATCCCAAATACCACTTTATCTTATGTCAAAGATATCAGTGCAAAGTAGCCTCTGGCAGCAGAAGAGAAGTTTTTGGGGCTTTCAGTGTAGCCAAAGGTTATTTCAGGTCGAGCTTTTCTTTTTCCTCTGCTGCTTTTTCTGACTTCATGTGCTGATAAATGGCACTGCTGTCTTTTATTACTGTTTATATCTTTCTCATTATTGTCTCTCTGTCTTATCACACCGTTAATTTCTGTTTCACTGAGATGATTTACAGCAACATTTGAACCCTTTGTATGTCTTATATATTTAGAGCAACTGAAACAGTAAAGCAACTATATCTCCCAGATTGAATAGAAAATTGTGCAATGAGATAGAAGTCACAGCTGGAGGAAAAAGTGTCCAGTAAAATTTCTGGCCGCATATTATCTTTCATGTTGTAATATAACCTGCTTGCTTGTTAAAAGATGACAGCTGATGGGGGCTCTCCTCAAAAAGTCAAAACTAAGCAAATATTCTTGTCTAAATCCTGGTAAGAAAATGTCTTATTCACCATATATCCTAAAATATAATGAGCCAGAGAAAAAGTCTGGGTCACTTGCTAAAACAATCTGCCAATAGGATAAGAATAATTGACAAGTTAAAGTCTTTTAAATAAAAATCCTGCCCCAAGTAAAGAAACTTAAACATAAAATCTACTTATTACACTTCACACTTTTCTTTACTCATTAAAGTAAATAGTTCTTAATTTGTGGTTTGTAATAGGGAACCGTTTTCTGTATTTAACAGCTGAATTGAGTTTAAATGAAGTCTTCAAAGACATTTGGAGGAAAAAACTGAAACACTTCCTTAGTTTTGACTTTATGCAGTGGGTTGAATTACATCTAATAATTTCTAGTTCTTGAACTCAAAACAATTTATTTTTTTCTCAAATCAACTGTCAGCTAAAATGCTTGTTCATAGTATTGGTCAATTGCTAACCCTTGCTTTTAGATTGTACAGGCCTGTCAAATGTTTTAAGCCCCAAAATTTGATGCACAACTCAATTAGATTGTGGGCGCAATTTTTTTTGTTCCATTTCATTTTATTTTTTTTAAGTTTTAACCTTCCAGACACAGTTTACATGAAATGAATCCCTGATACCCTAAACCCAATTACTATTAGCCTAAAATAGCCCTTTCTTCTCTCCACTTGCTTCAATACAATTAGTGTGATGCTACTTCTCCCACAATGCATCACTTCTTGATTCTATCCATGTAGGGCATGTTTCCCGGCAAGGTGCCAGTCACACGACGTTTCCATGGCAGCGCTCCCTGGCTGGCCCTGTCCCAACAGCCCCGTGGTATGTGTCCTTGCTGTCAGCGTGTGAAATGATATGTGTGTTTACATGTGAGCATTTGTAGAGGGGAGGTGGGGGGGTGGGGGGTGCATGTGTGTGACGAAAGATGAAAGGGAGAGGAATTTTATGCCTTTATTGGTTTTAACTGAGCTGAATGGATAACACAACAACAAACAGGGTTACAAATAAGTCGTAACCTTCCAGACTGTGACAGACCACATGAAATTTAGCTTGATAGCAAATTCTGCCACACACTCAAGACAGCAGGAGAGGCTGCATTAGCACATGCCCTCTAAAATATTTTGTAAACATAAATAATGACTTTTAGTTGTTTGCAAATTTGAAAGCTGAATGCCTGAGTCCTTAAAACTATCATAAAGCAAACAATACAACACCATGTGGGGTAAACACTGCATGCTTGGGTTGGCTTTTCTCACAGAAAATAGTCAGCTTACAATATGAAACACTTAAAATCTTAGGCAATTTGACTACACCCCTTTATAATGGGACAACAACTGAAAACATGACACTAACACCCTCTTACTCTCTTGTTTAGATTGAGGAGCTATGCATATTTAAGCACACACAAACACACATGCACACATGCCCCCATACTCACAATGCAGAACAGCTCTAGTAGCTCCCTCATTGTCCTCCTTAAACGTGTCTCTCTATACACTCACACACATGCGTTTTCCACGATGCATGGCTCTGACCTGCCACATGACTGCACTCACACTGACAGACAGGGAGAGAGAGAGAGCCTGGCACAGTGGTAGAGTGCCATCCACATGCTCATGGGAGGAAGAGGAGGAGGAGGAAAAAATAGGAGGAAAAGATGGGGGAGAAGGAGGAGGGGAAGGCATGAGTAGAGGAAAGAGGAATGGACAGAATCCTGAGGGGAGAAGGCAGATGGGGGAAGGGGTGAACGTTCGGCTGTAGGGGAAAATGTTTTTCTCTTCTATTTCCTCGTCTTTTTGTCCTCCGTCTCTCCTTCACCCCCTTCTTCCTTATTGTCTCAAGAGCGCTGTTCTTGTCTCTTTCTTTGTCATATCAGTAATTATTCCTGCATTCATAATTACTCTCCAACCCCAGCATTTCACTCTCCCCTCCTTCTATCCATCTCTGTGGTGAAAATGGTCTAAATTAGTCCCTTCCGCCGTTCACAGCAGCCGGAGACAGCACCCTGTGTCCAGAGGCATTTCTTGTAATACTGCTGCTCTCATCAGTCTGTAACTCCTTTTAACACACGCACACATACACACACTCTGGCCAGGACATTAAGCACTGAAAATGAGGCAAAACAAGGCTGCCTGCTACAAACTGCTTTGTTTTGCTCTAAATGGTAGTGGCACAGCTACAAAGACATGCAACTTATTTAATGTTAGAGCTGGTCAAAGAAAACAAAGGTCAGTGTTTAAAATATCATAAGGTGTGGTTATATTTGATATGGTGCAGTGTGCATTTATATGGTTTCTTGTCATAGCATAATAAATTGTATTAGATGATATTGCATTGTTTCTATAATACTGAATCGAGTTGAATCAGACCCCTATTTTGTACAGTATTGTTTTGTATTGAAGTATAGCCTAGCTTAGATATCACAAATACATATTTTACCCCAATTGTATAATTTTGTATCTTAGTGTTTCTTTTTCTATCATGTTACGTTTTACATAAATCTTATTGTACAACAGGATATTGTATTGTATTTTGTTATATTGAATTGTATTGGTAATGTATCATTTCAAATTGTAATGTATCACATTAAATTCCCCGTTAGCAAACTTTATTGTCTGTCATACAGAGTCAAACTGTGTCTTATTGTATTAAGTTATATAGTATAAAATTCAACAGTAGCAAACCATAATGAATCATGCAATATTGTATCATACTATCTTTTCATACAAAATTGTACCAACTAATATTGTATCCGTCATGTCATACTGCATCCTGTTGTGCAGTTTGATGTCATATATTGTTCAAATTATACAAACAATATTCCTCGTATAATGAATAATGTATACCCCAATCACTAGACCTGAATAAACACAAAACCAGAACATGAAAAATCTTTAACTATATTGAATTTTTTTTTCAAAACGGGATATACAACAAATATGGCAAAGATTAATTTTAAAAAATGTATATTATATTCTTTGTTAGAGTATGCTTGATTTAAAAAAAAACGGAAAAAAAACTAATGGTAGCAATTTCCACTCTTTATACCCTGTTTCCACTAAACGGACTGGTATGGATTGGTAAAGCCTGACCCTGTTGGTGTTTCCACAGCCAACCATGCCCTTCTTGGTGGCGAGTAGACCAGAAGCCAATAGCCAGCTCATAATAGTGTGACGGAAAAGGAGAGTGACACAGTGTGCCCCTCTAAAAAATCCCATAAAGAAGAAAAATGACCATGGAACACTGTTTCGTGATGCCATTTCCCATAGAAAAAGAAAGTTATCTTCACAAAATCCACAAGAGATTTAAGCATGGTAGGGTTACGTGCTGTTCTTTAGAAGCACTGTCACACATGAAGTGAGGATTTTTTCAACCAATCATTCCTTCAAACAAACCAAACTGACCTGCTTAGGGGAAACAGGGCTTTATATACCTGCGCAGCACTAAGATTTTTATAAAATGTGCATAAAATTTCTTATTTAATGTGAAGTGGCCCCGAGAAGTGTTTTCTTTTTCTAAAAAACCTGAAGTATGAATTTCAAATGTGTCTTTGGTTCCCTTACCTCATTAGAGATGCGCCGATGGTGGTTGTTTCTCATGCGGACCCTGACAGGACTCTGGACCTCATCAGAAGAAGTACCAGATGCCTGGTCGCTCTCCCCATCTGAACCCATCTTCACATTCTCATGGACGATACCTGCAGAACACATATAAATAGTTATTTTCTGGCATGAAAGCGAATTTTCATTTCATTTTCCACACAGGTTGTTGGGGGTTGCTTTTTTTCTGTTGTTTCACAGCTATCTGCCTCTCTTCTGTTTCTTCATTCTGTTCTGCTCTTTCCTCCATCAATCTTTTCGTGTCCCCATCAAGGGACACCGTGAGGTTTTGTGTCAAATTTCATTCACCCCTCTCAGAAAGCAATGTGAGGTCCCAAACCCTTGATGATGGATTGTACCACCAGCTATGAAGGGGTGAGTGTGTATAAAATGGAAAGATGAGGAGGTTGGAGATCGATAGCACCCTGCATGCAGTGAGAGCTTTCCCGTCTCTGCCCCCCCCCCCACACACACACACACACACCTCCACTCCCCCTCCGAATCTATCTGATTAATGAGTCACAGCGCAGCAGACAGGAGTGCCTCCCTCAGTGGTCTGTGAGTAAATGTGGGGGAGGGGTCCCCGGGTGTCAGTGTACATGTCTAATGGCTCTCAAGTTTGGGTCATGTACAGAACATACAGTACAGGTGTGCATAAGTGTGAGTGTGTTATTGTGTTTGAGAACCTAAAGGAAGGCAAAGATCACTCCTTGTACTAGCAAAATGTTATCGTACCATCATCTGATATTTACATTTTAAACAGCCAGGGTAGTGACAGAAGGAGAAAAAACAAGGGGATCGGCGGTGTGTGTGTGTGTGTGTGTGTGTGTGTGTGTGTGTGTGTGTGTGTGTGTGTGTGTGTGTGTGTAGTGGTGGTGGTGGGTGTTAGAAGGAGGAGGACATAGACAGAAAATACTCCCTTGTGTGACTGTGTCGCATGAGCCATGAAAAGGAACAATTCGGAGTAAAATAGGTAGAGTTATTTATCATGGTGTACTGTTTGTCAGATGTGTTGGGGGGGCTAAACCACCTGGGGCTGATTCTAGGTCATTTGTGTCTCTTTCATGAAGCCAAGGTTAAAAATTAGAGAAAAACAAGGTTGTTTGTGGATCCTGCATGAGGTACAAATATGTTCCAGATGGGGTATATGGGTTCAAGACCAGAAATGTTGGTATATAAGTGTATTTTGCAAAACTTATCAAAATTGCCCCCAATGAATTTGTGAGAAATTGACAGTTGGTCACCCTATGACTGGGTATTTGTCTTGAGGATAATTAAATATAAATATGTTTGACAAATTAAAACATGTCTATTAAGACTACAATTTTTTTTCAGGGGCTTATGTGCAAGACAACCAGATTGGTGCTTTTCTTACAAATACCAACACTGAACTATCTGTGTAAATCCCAGTGGCTAATTTCCACACCTACATCTGTCTTCAGTGTTACTATCTGTTGAGTAAAGCAGCATATGCTCATTAGAAAAACACAACCCAAACACAACCCATCTGTGTGGATACTCAGTCAACCTCTTGGTAGTTATTTAAATCCCCAAGTCTGAGGTAATGCCTGTGGCCACACAGCCAGACACCAGAATACAAGCTCAGTGTATAGAATGTCTTGTTAAGATAACTGAGGAGTCAGTGGTCATATCAGGAATCAACTTGCACAACCCTGATGTAGAAACATTAAACTGGAGGAAACTGACACCGGAGAGAAGAGAATCTGATCCAGGATATCAACACACTGGCAGACGCACTCACATGATCGAAACAGGTGAGTATCCAGTAGTGTGATTATGTCACAGGTCTTTCTCACTTTTCAGAGAGGGCCTGATCTTGTCTGTTTGTGTACATAATGAAGTGATGCAGGTGGATCCGACAGGTTTGTTGTCCTGATTGGAAAATTCCACCACCTTTGCCCTGATAGAGTGACACAATGATGTTTTGCACAATCTGTTTCCCTTTTAGGAAGGGGTTTTGTCCTTTTTTAGGCAATATACTGTCCCTCTGGTAGCTGGTAGCTTTAAATGATTTACTGCTGGAAAAAATAAAACCCTCTACCCCCTGTCTCGCACTGTTGTTCTAGAAAACCTTGATTTCAGCCTCTGCCTGAAACAATGTGTTACGACTGCTGTCTCTTTAAATCTCACCACTCCACAAACCCCATTTTCCCTATTAGCCAAACCTCTAGAGATCTGTCGGGGCAGGGCTATGGGCAGGCCTTTGTGTTTGAGGCCTGTCCCTCTCACGAACCAGTCAGGGGTTCCTTTCACAATGACCTCACCATTTCAGCAAAGCTTGTCAAGATCCCGTGCCTATTTCAAAACCAACCAACCTGGGCAGTTTACAGACATATTCAGAGTTTAATACAGTACATGGGTAGGTACCATTTTGAAAATCTAATGGACAATATACATCCAGCATTTATGTATAACTAAAATAATGGATGTCCAGCATTGTTACGCTACACCTGTGTTTAAAATATGAGAAAAATGAACAAAATAAAAATAATATCACAAACTTCTTCACCACTCTAGACTTTCTATAGTCTTGTGCAGTTTCTTCCTGCTCCTTCTTGAAAGAGCATTATTTCATTGCCTCCGTGTGGATCCAGGCTGGCTCAGTATAGGTTTGCTGACTCCAAGTTTGCATGCCCAGAGGAGTGAGTGGGCTGCTTTTAGGCTTTCCTTACCTCATTCAACTCCGAATGTACTCCACTTAGCTGGATATTAATCTCTGGCACAAGTAGGCAATGCCTCAGAAAATGATTGAGCACAAAGGATGTTTAAAGAAGTGATGTAAATGTAAATTTGAGGAATAGCAATCTTAGACAAAGTCAGGGTTTCCCAATGGTTCACCTGAAGAGTTAACAGTGGCTGTCTAAATCCAACGTTCACATAAGCTCCCTAACTTTTGAATCAATGCACGTTTTGGCTTCCAGTCCAGAAGCTACCAAACATTTATTGAATAAAGAATAGCATCCTGTCTGAATTTGGCAGGAGCAGCAGGAATACAGATCCTGCAGCTATTGTGCAGACAAGCAAATTAATAAAAAATTTAGAAGAAGAACTTCAAAGAGTGCATGAGCTCCCCAAAGATACACAAACTCAGTGCCCTAGGCCTACCAACTGCATATCTGAATATTAGAGTGGTCACATAAAGGAAATTGTGTATTGGCATTATGAGTGTAGAATTTTCTAACTCTGAGAAAAGCCATTTTTACAGGTCTTTGTATCCAATAAAAACTCAGGATTAGAGACAGATCTTCATCCACTTAAACATTGTGATAAAACAAATCCAGATATTATCTAAATACTTGCAACCATGCCTCATCACTGCAGTCATAGAAAGTATTCTGGATCTCTGGTATTGGAGGATCAGAAAGCAGATAAACTTGATAACAGAGATGACACTAACAAGACTCACCAATACGGTTTCCTGGAGGACGGCAAGAGTCCAGCACTCGAAGCATACGGAAGGGTGAAAGCCTCAGTGGTGCTTCCCTTTCCCCCATCCTAACACCCTCTCCGGTCCTAACCTCCCCAATCCTTGGGTCTCCTGAATTGGCAGCACGAGCAGGACACCCTTGAGGGTTGCCCGGTACATCCATTGTTCCAGAGAATTCAAAATATTGCAGTTCAAATAGTTACTAAAATTTCAAAAAACACATTTCACACAGGTATCCAAA
Organism: Thalassoma bifasciatum; assembly: GCA_008086565.1. Classification (NCBI taxonomy): domain Eukaryota; kingdom Metazoa; phylum Chordata; class Actinopteri; order Labriformes; family Labridae; genus Thalassoma; species Thalassoma bifasciatum. The sequence continues at coordinate 669,954 of RPOG01000054.1, forward strand.
AGATGAAAGAATCCAGGCCTTCTCTGTGAGTTGGGAAGACTTGAGTCCGAGCTCAGAGTCTCATGTCTGGGTGGGACACTCTGTCTTCTGCCACCCGAGGGTTAAATTTTTCCAGACAAAACCAGTATATATCCGTGTGTCCGAAAGATCTCCGCGCAGTAAAGAACAGATCTTAAAACAAGAGGACAGTGCAGACAGCACGCTAATTACAATGCAACACCTCCCTCTGCTACTACTCCACTTTAGCACTCTCTCCCTCTCTCTCTCTTCCTGTAGACACTCCCTCTCTCCACCTCTCCTTCTTTCTCACTCTTTTCCTCTCTGCAGTCACAGTCTGCCTGCTGACTAAGGAAGGTCAAACAGCGTGCAGGTAGATAAAATGCTGCAGAGACAGCCGGTACATACAAAGGCACATGCACACACTGAAAACTGTTACATCTTATCACTGCTGAATAACAGGTGTTCTGTCTCCATCTATGAAACACACACGTGCAGAGAACCCCCCCCCTTCCTTTTCCCAAACTTACTGCTCCTCCTCAAAGAATGAAAAACACTCTCATTACATCGCTCCTCCTTTGCTTCCTCCTTCTTCTTTTATTTTCTTATTTATAGCCCATGGTCCTCCTCTTTTTCCTGTTATTTTCCTCCTTCTCTTAGATCTTCTTCTTCACTGTGTCTTCCCTCTTCCTCCTCCTCTTCAATTCAGGTTGTTGTTCTGCTTTCCTTCTTTCCACTCCCTCTCTTGATAACTCCCCCCTTGCCTCTGGCGCCCCTATCAGTGCTTTCTGTTGTTAGTCCTCTCACTCCCTCCCTTCACCTTGCTATTACTCTCCTCCCTCTCATGTGATACCAATCGTTCTCTCTCTCTCTCTCTCTCTCTCTCTCTTTCCCTCTCTTTCTCCGTCTGTCTCTCTCTATCATTGCCTCTCTCCTCTACTGTCCAGACATGGTTACTGAATACATGGCCCTGTTCAAACATGACGAAATTTTAATACCTCATCAGCCTCTTTATTAACTGCCTTATTGCTTGACCCTATCGCATCCTCTCTTCTTTCTCTCTCTTGTGCCCTGTCCTTCATCCTCGCCCTCTTCTTCTTCCTTATCAATCTCGAGCACAGAAATTGAAACCCGGAGGCATTTGAATGACGCCTCCAGCATCCTTGCTCCCATCTTCTCCCTCCACATTCTCTCCACTATCTTTCACTCCTCATTCTTCCTCCTCGGACATTAAATGAAGGCCATTATTTATGCTCAACCTCAACCACACACACACACACACACACACACACACACACACACTCTTCAGCCCTATAAGTAAAACTATACTCAATGGCTTGGTAGGACACAACAATAGAGCGAATATTACAAAGCTACGCAAAACAGAAGTGGTAATCCTAAAGTTGCTCCAACTCTTAATACCATTTTAGCATTGATGATAAATTTCAAGTACAGTTTTGCCAGAAGGGGGCAGCAATATAAGATTGTTGCTTGTTTTTCTATCAGCATAAACAGCATGCTCATAGGTCCAATGACCCCCCTGAGCATCATTTAATTCTATAGCAGCACAACTGGGCGACTAAACGTCCTCTTTACCTTGACATGTCCTACTTTTTGGTCAAAAACTGTGTCTGGGGGGATTTTATAAAATTCCCATAAAAAGATGTCCAGGCTTTTCTCAGCTTGTTCTACAGACCATGTATATTTATATAAGTCACTGCACTGGGCTACTTGCATTTTAATGCCTCAAGGACAAAGTCAAAATTATGAGACAAAAAGTCAAATTGCTTTGAAAGTTAGAATATTGAGTTTGGCTTCTTTAACAAATTCAGGTAAAACTAACCCTTTCTTTTGATTGCAAGTGTTTTTTTTCCCTTTCATGTGGTAATTTGGCTGCAGCAAAGTTTCCCTGGTTCCCTCTGTTGCAGTGATGGGTAATAACGGCACCACGGCACTTCACCTTCAAAAACTTTCAACTGGCATATTAAAAGTTATATATACACTTTGTACCAAGCAAAATTAAATTTTATTTCAGTATTTTGAGTCTTTGTTCACATACAGACTTGACAAAAAGGCGGGCCATCAGCCTCTTTGCAGACAGCAAGAGACAGCCTGTCAGTAGAGTCAGTCATGCCCTGACATGGGCTAAACTTGTAAGTTTGATTGCTTCAGCTTTGAAACAGCTTTGAAAAAATTAACTTATGTGCCACAAATTGTGTCAGTAGAGTTATGCGCTTTTTGGACTAGAACTATTTTCGGACCAGGCTGAAAAAAAAAAAATGTTTGCAGTAAAGATCAGTTCTTTTGACCTGGTGTGTTTGTAGTTTTCAGTGTTTCTGCAGAGAGCTTCAAGTCAACTCTTGAACATCTGCAGTTTTTCAAATTTTTTTTTCAGGCTTCATATTTTTAGACCAGTAATTGTGATTATTTACTGTTAAAAATACAAAAGAAGGTTGTTTCTCCAGCCTACTGTTGATTCATCTGACATCTTCCCTCTCACATCAGATACTGACATTAAAAATTACAATACAGAAACTGTCAGTCTTACCGATGGGTCTTGTTTGATGATGTGAAATATTTTTGTTACATATGCTAACATAAATAATGCACTGGCTGAGACTCTTTTAGTCTTTTGTGTTTCCTATGGCTACATAGACCATTAGACCATGAGAAATTACATAGAACGATGAGATCAGTGGCATCTGCATCCAAAATGTCACCAAGATAAAGCTTTAAATGCCATCTTTCTTCAGGATACTCTGAAGGATTAAGTAATGAAAAAGCTGTTCTTCAAGTGTTCGACAGCTGTGAGATAAAGCCATCACCTCTCCCTTCTTGTCAATAATCTCAAGTGTCTGTTGCAGGCCTTAACTAACCAAACACTCTCATGCAGAAAAGCTCTCACACCCCACATGTCAATAATGCTTCACTTAATTATAGCATTTACAAGAACAAAGAGCTACATTTGGTTGAAGCTAAAATATAATGGCCAAACTGGCTTTGAAAAGTAAATATGTGGTATTATGCAGACTTTACAAAACGCACTAAAAACATTTATCTAATCCAGCTAGGTGTGGAAAATAAATATTAAGGGGGGCTGTGGGAGTGCAGTGTTTACTTAAACTGCTACATGTGATAGGCACGGGATGTTTTCTACAAGGCTCATACTCTTAAATCAAACCTGGAGTCATGCAAAGAGCGATGGGACTGTTCAATTCATTTACAGACTTATATTGATGCACCTTGCCACATTCTTGAGCTTTAAAGTCAAGGACAAAAGCTTACGGCTCAGCCCTCCACCCGTCACTGTCTCTTCATCTCTTTATATTCCCCATGTGCAACCGTGTATTCACTTTCTCTGCAGCCCCTTTCATGCAGATTTGCACTTTCCCAGGTCAGTGTACTTGTTTGAAAAACATATCATAGCTCTCACCTAAAACAATGTCCTTACCATTTTTGACCATAAATACCTCAGTCTACTGTCGGTCGAGGGAGCCAGTAAAAATCAAAGTGCATTTAACATCTCAGAGGAATACAAATGCACAAAGAGGAGCACGCTCACAAAGCTGGGAGGGAATTCAGATTGCGGTAATTACCTCCAAACCTTTTATCTGTATCTGAGGAATCTTATTATTCAATTACTGGGACCAGGGTGCCTACTGTAAGCTACCAGCTCAGAGAAAGCTGGTCCCAACCCTCACCCATTGCCTCCCTGCTTTCCCTACTAAAAAAGCTCTGAAAGACCCTAGCATTCTCTAGCAACATGTTTGCCCAGAGCAAAAGCTAATGTTACAGCAAGCAGCTCTAACAAACATAAAAAGCTTGCAACCAGATGAAAGGAGTCTGCGCCATTGTTCTTATAAAATCCAATCTGGGAGTGAGTGAAGAGGCTTGGACCGAGCAAATGGGCAGTCAAGGGAGCGTAGGGAGCGAGGGATAGGGGCTATGGCGATTAATGCTTTTAATGCATCAACATTAAATCCCCAGCACAGATAAGGACAGTACAGAGATGGAGAGATATGGGAAATCAGGAAAGCTTTCTTCCTTTCATCTTTACCCCATTATGGTTTTATCCAGAGGTTAAATATAGCATTATGATGTATGTGGGAGAAATGCATAGAGAAAAGAACAGGAGGACAAATCTGTGGCAGCGTCAGAAATAGCCACTTGAGAAAAGTGCAAAGCTTTCAACGGACTCCTTTCTCTTTGTGAAAGAGACAGCAGGGCTGAGTAATCCTCAACAGAGTAACTACAGATCTTCCCAGGGAGAAAAAGATGAGGTAGGGCTGAGGAGAGTTTTGTTTTTTCTTGCTGTAAGTACAGTGTGCAGGGACTGGGTGTTGGCCCTGTTTGCAACAGATGGACCACAAACCTGTAAAGGCTCTCTGGCGACTGGCTTCAAACCAAACACCTCTTATATCCATCTCTAACCACACAGTAAGGCTCACGTAAACAGATGAAAGTAATATTTTATTCATTCCTCCTTCTGATGGTGAGAGAGCAGGTTGGAAGAGGGTGGACTGTCTCTTTAGTGCAGCAGGAAAGAGAGATTGCATCATCATGTGGCTCTATTAAACACTGCGACGTGCTTCAACTGCTGAGTGGCACAGAGTGAGTCAGCAAGAAGGACCAGTGAGAAACACACACATACACACACAGCTAACCTCTTAACACCATATCATGATTTTATTAATAGAAAGGCTTCTTCTTAAGGTTCTGCACCAAGTTCTGCCCTTTTATGGCTTTGCTGTGCTCAAGGAAAGCTACGGATTAAGCAACTGCCAGGCCACTGTTTGAAAAATAATGCCAATTGCATTTCTGATATGACAGAAATACTGACCTCCGTTTATTCAGATTAGTGTTTTTTGCCATGTCTTATTTGCTCATCCTCAAAAATTCTTCTTCTTGACAGCCTGTTCTAGTTATGAACTACATTAAAAAATGGACAACACAACTGTTACCCTGAGTGACTGAGCAAAGCCAAAACTTGTGGCGCTCCTCTTAAAGATCCCTGCACATGCCTTAGCTCCACCAGCATAATCTCAGTGCCTATTAAGGTAGGTAATAAGGTAGTATATTTTTATTAATTTCTCAAAGTAAGGGAGATGGATGCGCTACAGTCTACAGTGGGTGGTTTTGATATGTTGGGGAAAGATGTAAGATGAGAAGTTTCATATCACACAACTTTTGTATCCCGTAAATACGAAGCAAAACATAAGATATGATTAGCTTAACTTAGCTCAAACACTTTGGTGGAAAAGGAAATTTTTGGTTAAACTTTTCATTGGTCCATTCAACACTAAACTTGGGCTTTGGGGAAAATCTGCTAGCTACTCTTTCAATGTGTTTGCCATCAAAGAAAAGTGCCAAAGGCTAGCATCCATACTTAAATTTGGTGAGTTGCTTAGTTTATTCAGTATTCTGATTTATTTGTTTTTGATATGTTACCCATGTGCTGACACCTTCCTGTCTGTCTGTTTGCTATTCTTTATTAACCTCTTTCTCCTCCTTAAGGCTGTATTATGATTTCTGAATGAACGTGATGCACAGCAGAGTCAGTGCAAGAGAACACATGGGGCTTTTATACACCGCTATGTCCATTAGCATTCACTCTGAACTGCAAGGGGTGGTGTGTCCCAAATACACACCTACAAGAGCACTAAACTCGGGTAGAAAAAGCTAGCATTTTTTTAATATTAAATGAAATAACTGAACGTTATCAAGCAATCTATAACTTCTTTGTAACATGAACTTTAAGCAGGTGTTATAAATGGTAGGCTGAGTGTAGCTTATATGAAAGATGTAATACAATTTAAAAATCGTTTCCTTAAGAAGAAAATCATCCTGTTATCGTTCATCAGTTAGTAAAATCACTCACTGTTAGTTCTGTCATGGTATGTATCTGGCACATACCTAGTGTTGGTAGTTGCAAGCATCAAAATGATTGTTGGATTGTTTTTTAGGTCAAATCAAGTTTCCAGCATTAGTTCAAGTCCGTTCCATAAGCAGCTAAGAATTCTCTGCAGGAGCTCTGATTGTGATCAGATATTTTAAAAGGAAAATTGGCAAATTACCTGAGATTTGAGTTCTTTGCAGGATAGAAAAAGTTTTGTTAAAAAAAAGACATGCAGTCCCTCATACTGCTGTCCTTTTGTATTAACAGTGACCTTGTAATGTTCATCAATCCACAGTGTTTGTTTATACAGCTCACAGGATCTAGATACTCGTGATACAAAACTAGCTCTGGCTATGAATGTTCAGTGGAGATTTTTTGCGGTCTATCTGCAGTTCACTCAGCTGAGAGCTCAGGGGATGCAAAGCACAGAGCTAATGTGACTCCTGAAGGAGTTAGCGTGGAACTAACACTCCCCTATCACTCTGCCTGTCGCCCCTTTCATTACTTACTTCTTACTTCTCATTTCTCCCTCAGTCCTATGTAATCAATCCTGTACCATTTTCCAAGCTTCATTTCATTCTCAAACTCATCTCAGACTTCCTTTCTCCTTCATCCTTGCCTCCCTCTTCTTCCATGTCCCTCCATCACACTGTTCCTGATATAAGCTGTTCTGTCACACCGGAAAATGAGATTACCGGGATCCATATATCCACAGACCACACGTTCTATTACATAATGCAGACAGACAGAGGGGGTAAAAAAGGATTTCATGAGCATGTGTGTGATGTGAGAATTGTGCATGAATGTGTGTGTGTGCATGGATTAAGGTCATTGGAGTTTTAGTCCCCAGATTGGTAGTAGCTGTTGGGAGGTTAGCCAAATTGTGTCACTAAATACAGTTTTATACTCACTGAAAACCCACAAAAATGCATTCACTGAAAAACAACACACCTACACACAACCCTTCATAGCTTTTTTAAAACTTGAATCCACATGACATTAGTGTGTGGGTTGGTCTTCCACCCAGAGATGGCAGCAGTACTTAAGGATGCTATGTTGCAATACTAAAAAGTCTGCTATGGTTAGTTTCTGTATGCATGCAAAATTCAGAAATGCCATATTTTGCATTTCTCACACATGAAAGAAGCAAAAAGAAATCAGTTCAAATGTTGCAACAGGAAACTCAAAAAGGTGGAGGAGCAAAGGGAAAGAATTGGTAGGATGTCAGTATGAGTAATTGTAACACTAGGGAATTTGTTTGCTTTAGTGGTGAGAGATGTATTGAGATCTTATTTTCAAGCAAAATATGAAATGTAAAAATGACTTAAGTAACACTTCTATTTATAAATATATTCTATTCAAGTAATTGCTAAAGCAACAAAGCAAGCAAATTATGTCCATGCTTAAGATAAAGTAAACAATTATACCTCATCTTTAAGGGATTTTTTTTTGCAAATGTATTTCCAGTATGCACTATCAAGCAGCAAATAAGACATGTATTTAGAATAACCATAAGAAAATAATGAATCCTATTTCTGATGGTCTTGATGTTACAGGTCATCAAGACTCAGTGCTGAGTTCTCCCTGTAACGTTACCACTAAAAAGATTTTCTCTATTTGTTTGCACAAAAATAAATACAGAAGTGCTGGTTATTCACTGTATGTGAAGATTAAAAAGTAAAAAAGTTTGATGACAGAGTGGCTTTTGAACTATGTCATAATATTTTCACAATACATTCTGCTGAATATTTTTTATGTTGTGCTTCCTAATGCACTCATTCATGTTGAGCTGATGTATAATCTGAGTACAAGTAAAATCCATTGGAAAAACAATAATTATTAATAATATAATTGTGTGTGAAAGTACACTTCTAACAACAAATTCATTGTTTGAATCCAATGATAATGACCAAAGCAGAAATCAGTAATTTTGAGCACAGATGTTGAAAAAAGTCAGGGTAATTTTTTTCTATGTTCTTCATTTATTTTGTGTGAACTCGAGAGACAACGCTGGATAAGGGAAGACACCAAAATCTGCTGTGGTAAAGTCTTTCATAATGGCGTCTACTGTTTTGCTGTGACTCAATCATCACCTTATCAAAGGTCTGAGAGCTCCAGCCCTTTAGTCCCTGGTTTAACAGGACTAAAAGATTTGCATATACTTTGTTTAGCTGTAGAGGAGTTTCAGTATGGGGAGTGTACAAAGTAAATACTTAAGCGTAGCCAAAATATCAGATAACTATTTACTAGATAACTTGGAAGAGTCCTGTTCACCTCTGGTCATTCCACAAATTACCTTAAGTTTTTTTCTGGGTGACAGTGTGTCGCAGGATTTGCTGTGTTCCTTAAAGTGACTACAAGGGGTTAACAGTGATTACTTTACTTCAGTACATAGTTCTGTTTTTGTTCTCCATACTCATAGGTGTGTGCATGCTTTTCCGTGTAATGTTCATGTGTTAGTACCCAGAGATCCAGTCCTGTGCAAGTTCAGGAAGGCTCTGTCTCTTTCCGGGCCCCCACCCGGCTCTCTGCGCAGGGCGGTGCGGCCCAAATGACCGGCATATTGACGCAGGAAGGAGGGAGCGCTGTGTGAGGCAGGAGGGTGCAGGGCACACACCACCATGGGCTCTGAGACGCACGATGCAGACGCCAGGAGAATAAAGGGGAGGGTAAGGAAAAGGAGGAAGTAGAGAGGAAAGCCCAGAAAAAAGCAGATTTATACAAATAAGAAGGTAGAAGAGGTCAGAACCAAATGAAGAACCAGAATTAAGCAAAGGGAACAGAACAGAAACAGGTAGATAAAAGAAATAGTAGAAGGGATGAGGGGGGAAAGAGGAGACAAAAGAGAGCACAAGGTCACACAGAGAGGTAACAGATCATGTAGAAACAGGTCAGTGTGAATAAGTATAAGATTATACGCAAGATGGGAATGCGTACAGCTGTTGTACTAGTTAGTTGAGGAAACAGTTTTTAGAGAAAGCAAGATAAGCTGAGTAAGACACAAGCAGGACGGGGGGAATGTGTTCAGTCATGGAATGATAAAGAGCTATTGAGCTCCTAAGAGGACATGGGGGAAACCGTGCAAGATCTTGCAAATGTGTTCCTTGGATGTCACTTGTGTCTCAGTGTAAAGAGTGACCCTGTTAAATGGTGACTCTCAGCCAACCATCACTCACACCTTTGAATGAGACAAACCAGTTAACATGGTCACTTTTGAGTCAAAAACACAGGTAGCTCTGTAACAGTCAGAACTTGATGAAAGTTGACTCCATGTTATGTGATTGTTTCTGTCAATTGACCGGAGTACAAACAGACATTTTTATGCTGCTTTCAGTTTAAATTTAGTGTTTAAAGAACACTACTTTGCCTGAATGAACAAAAAAAAATGCTGCTTTTATTGCCACAATGCATGTGCATGATGTAACTTCCAAAAATATACTTGTGAAATTCCACAATTGATTTGCCAGATCTTGCAAAAATATTGATCTCCTTTTTGCTCCATGTCCCCTAAGAGGCTCAGTAAAGAGCAGTTCGAATGAGTAGAGATTTTTAGCTCAATGAAGGGAAAAAATAGCATGAACAAACAAACAGCTAGTAGGATTTAAGTTTTTGAGTAACATCTAAGCTCTGTGATAAAGCAACACCCGGCCACTTGAATCATCACGTTTCTCTCACATTCATTGGTACTAATATATTTCTTCCACGGAGCGTAGGTGGGTTCCCATGAGTCACATTTTCTTTCTTTAAAATGATCCTTGAGTTGCACTCACATTGCACTGTAAATTCCACTGTGCTCAACAATTATCAGGGATAAATGTTCCTCCTGATATACACTCACCGGATTTGGCACAAAGACAAAATGGAATAACTGATATGTGATCAGTGCTAAATGGCTTCTGCTTAGCACCTTGGCATTTGTGATGATTATTTTCTCACAGCTCTTTTGCACATTTAGTCTACATACGTGTGTGGGGTGCTGGAGGGTGCTACAGTAAGAGACACGGACAGAGTGATGCTCAGAACGAGATGTAGAGCAGTGGTTAAAATTTAATGTCTCTCTCCTTATCCTCTACATCACGGCCCATCCCCATTTCTATCCCTATTTAGTCCTGCCACATCTTTCTGGAAATTTAAGCTATTAAATACTTCAGAGACGGATGTGAAAATGAAAGTAAGAGGAAAGATGTTAGCCAGTAAGATTGATCCTGCAGATTGCAGTAGATATAAATAATAAGTCCTATAACACTGAACAAACATCGTCACTCCTTGTACCCAAACTAAAGCACTGCTTCATCTTTAGCCCACATCAAAGCACAGCTCAAAAAGACTTCTCTATTTTTCCTAATCTCTTTTTTCTTTTGTCTTTTTATTTCAGAGAAACAAAGGCATCCGCCGATCAGAAAGCAACCTTCCTTTTTTTAATAATCTTATCTCATTTTATTTTAAGCCAGAATGAGTGGCAACATAAATACCAGAATAACCACACACTGTCTGCCAGGTGAAGTCGGAGGTCCCTCCAACAAAAGAGATGCAATCTTGGAAGATGTCCAGCAGATGGCACCAAGAGTTTCTGAGAATGACAGTGCGTTTTGCACTTTCTCTGAAGTGAATGAAAAAAACTGAATGCTGGGCATGTTTTAATGAATTTAATTAGACTTGTTTTCAGTCTTGTCAATTAACTAATGAAGCATGATGAACAGAGAAGTGATGTTAATGAAGCAGGTGATAAGGTGAAGATAATGAAGATTAAGAGGGGGTCCAGTAGGTCTAAAAGCTTAAGTAATATTGGAAACAATTTGGAGATGCCAGCATGTTTCATTTCATGAAGTATTTCAGCATGAATGGAAGACATGAAAGACTGTAGGGCAGTGCAGTTCTTACCACTTTAATTTTGCATAACCTTCCTGTATCTTCTGCAATAATCATTTATGACCTCTTGACTGCTCCCTCTTGCCTGCAATATTATTTGCAAAACTGCCATCAATTATTCTTTTTTTGTGTTCTGAAAAAGCTCTTGAAGAAAGCCTGGAGTCATAAGCTGCTGGAGGACATTACAGGGGGCTTCTTAATATTTTGGTTGGAAGATACAGGCAATTCAGACACTCCTTTGATCTCTTCAAAACCTTTTCATCTCGAAACGGAGTTATTACCAACCAAGATCTGAAACAGGTTCTCTTCTATAGCTATTTTGTCTCTGCAAAGACATGTGCTTGAGTGTGTGAGTGTCTATGTGTGAGTGGGTGCACTTGTTCACGTCTCACCATTGTCCCTGGCAGTGGATGGCTCATCCAAGGCCATCTGTTCTGCCAGTTCTGACAGAGAGTCATCCACAGGCCGAGCACTACGTAGAGACATGGACAGCCTCCGCTTGATTATCTTCATTCTGTCCATCTTCTTGACAGTATCACTGGGGCCAACTGGCCTGAAAGAGAGAGAAAAGAAACACAAACACCATCATTATCACTATCAGCCTGCAACTGCACCCAAATGGTCACTATCATGGCTGGTGACCATTTTAGTCATTTACCGCTCACACTTCTAGTTCTAGTGCTGTTATACAGTCACCATGCCTAATGACTAACACAAACATGACTACAATTTTAACAAATAGTAAACAGAAATGAAGAAATTAAGACCATAATTCAAGTTAAAACAATTCATTTTATGACTTTTCATCAGAGAACAGCCTCTATTAACATTTAGTAGCACCACAGCTTGCATATTAACTAACAACCAGATACGTAGAATTGAGTTAATTATCTAATGTGCTGTTTGTACAAATTCGAAACTGGGCATTAATATTGGACAATCAACAATAGCAAGGTCCCTACTGCCTGAGTGCCCAAGTAAAATAGCCACCATTCTCGTGATGAGTTGCTTTCATTACAAAAAACTGTTCCATTCTGTCCTGACAGTGAAACTACTGTCAAGCCTCTGTGTATTTTCTATAGTACTTTGGTCTCCTGTTGATTGTGTTTGCTCATGCAGCATGTGTTCTCATTGTCATGGATCCCAAGTGCCAACATTGCAGAATAAACCATACAGAATGAGAGAGCAGACCCAGAGAGACACACAGAAAGAAAGAGGGCAACAAACAAAAGAATCATCCAAACACAAAACAAAACAAAAAACAAAAACTCTGAAATGGCTGACTGTGCAGGTCCCTAGTGGTCTCAGGTGAAAGAAACTCTCCCAGGTGAGTTATGACTGACACACATTTCCCAAGCTTGTACATTCATTATCTACATTGAAGTTTGTATACTCATCAAGTCCTTACCTGCAGTACAAAAATCAAAACATAGAAGGGAAGTCCTTCATATGATGAAATATGTCTCCGATTCTACTCCAGTTTAGCATAAACTTGTGTCCTTGTGACTGGTCTTTGGTAACAGAAGACATTTAGCATCCAACCCAAAAAGTAATAAGGGAAATGGGGGTGCATGTTGTTTTTGTTGAGTGCATTTGATATTCACAGATGAACTATTTTTGTGTTAAGTATAGCGTGTAACTCTTAATGTCAATGAGCTTTCAAGTTACACGTTGTTCAGAGAGCCTACAGCAGACATTTCAAGTCCATTTTCTGCATGTATCTACAGTATTAACTCTGCATGTGTGTATTTATGTGCACTGAAGTCACTTTGTGTGTCGTGTTCTCTTACACTTAGCTTTACTAGCCTGGAGGTAGATGAAGCAATGCCAGTGTATTTCTGTCCCACCTCTACTTCCTACTACATCCATCTAACTAGGAAGGGCTGACATGCACAAGCACACACAAATACACACACACACAGGCACAAGGCACCCACTGCCTTTCTCTTTGTGTTCAACCTTGGAGGCTTCAACAAAAGCCATTCATCCTTTCAGGCTCTCAGTCTTTCAGGCCTATTAGAGACAGCCTATGCTCTGAGGGAATTCAAACCGAGTGATCCTCACTCAGGACAACTGGCTTTCTTTTTTCCAATGGAGGATGTGCTTTGGCAGGCATCCACTGCTTACAGCATTCTCTCTCCTGATTTTGCTGTGGTTTGCACCTCTCGAGCATTTCTTGAATTAAAAGAAAAGTTTTAAAAATTGACAAAAGGTGCAAGCATGGCAACACAAATTTATTTCATAACATCCATCACCCATGGATTATCCCTCCCCCATCATTTGCATGTTTTCCCAGACATCACCAGAGGAGAAGCCTGTTCAGACAAAGAGATTTGGCTCTTTGACCGTCATCCATGAATTTCCAAAAAAATAAATAACTCACTTTATGTTGGGGCAGGCAATAATATAATGCATTTCTTATCATACTGATAAAAACACATCCAGTGTTATCATTGCCACACACTTGCGCTCGCCATCAGGCCTGCCCGCACACACCAGTACACCCACAATTATGACCAATTTCACAGTCTTTATCTCATTTAGCTCCAACATTAGTGTAGTGGGAATCTCATCACCCAGCTGCTCGTAGAGTGATGCACAGCAGGATACTTCTGAGTGCATGTTAAAGAGGGGGGTATGTACTTTCCTAAATTTCAAACACCGATGTGTGCAGATCTTCAAATTGTGACATATTTTGATAATGTAAAAATCACTGAATCAATCTCTGAACATCTCAAGATGCTCTTTATTAGACTCCACCAGACATGCAGACTGAAATTATAAGGTCATTGCATAACAGTGTCCTAAAGAGGCAGCCCAAAATACTAAGGTCTGTTCATAGCTCTGCCCAGCAGGCCTTCAGAGGGCTAGCCAATCAGAGGAAGGAGGTTAGTTGACCACAGAGCCTTAAAGGAGCAGCAGCTAAAATGAGTGTTTCAGGTAAAAGCTAGAATAAAGGTTTTACAAAACAAAAGTGTGAGAAAGCAGTTGGGTTTTTTTTGGTGTGACTAGCTGTAAATCATGAAAAGCATCAGGGATACCAGAGGCACAGTACAGAACCTGACAAGCACAATACAAGTATGGAGACTTTTAAATATGAACTCTAACATGATTAAACCAAGTAAGCAATAGAAAGGCTTATTGACATTAACATAAAAACGATAATAAAGAGTAATATTCCAAAATGTTAAGATCCTAAGCTTTGCTGTATTTATTAATATTAAGTGGCAAACTTTGTGTGTCGTTAGAAAAGCTACTATGACTTACACTCTATTGGCAACCAACACCATCCATTGAGTTAGTTGGTTGCCCTAAAATCATGAAAGCTATTAAGCTGTCTCTTATCACTTACATTTCAAACAAACTATAGAGCTATGATACAACCTGCAAACATAGCACCTGGAAAATCTTATTCAAACATTGATTTTTTTCAGGAGGCACACTCAAGATACCTTTGTTTTGCTGACTGTGGTATTCATCAGTGCATTTGAGTAAAAATACAATGCAAGTAAAGGAAATAAAGGCTACTTGCAACAAATGCACATAGGCTAAAACACTCAGCTGCCAGGGGAAGGATTTTTTAAGTCACCGATACATAATTGTGTTGAAATGCTGAGCATCAGCAGTTCAAAATATTGATATTTGACTTTATTGATTATAAGATTGTCTTTATCAAGTTAGGTTTGGAACTAATGGGACTTAAAATTTCTTTCTTCAGTTTTTTTCCTATGAATCCTAAGAAGAAATTTTTCATTTTGAGCTTGCAGCACTTGTGAGTTCAGCTCTTTTTTCTAGACATTAATGTAACTTGCTAGATCTGGGGGAGAGCATTGCTTCTGATCCATCTAGTGATTGTGCCTTGTTTCTTTGAGTCTAGTTTTGTTCGTTGCACCTTGAGTAAATGGACTTTTAGCAAATTAAACATATGCATAACCATAAAAGGGATCTTTTAGCTTTCCAGTTATAGATGTCATCACTCATGTGTAACCCAAAGCATTTCTTCTTTAAGTAGATTTTTTTAAATAATTTGGACCATACTGTTTACTCTGTATGTTTTGTGCATTGCTATAACAATAGTTTTGAGCCAATAATGCAGGGTAGCTTCCATTTAGTCAGGAATTACTGTGTGAAATGTCTGTGTTGTTTTAGCATCTGAAACCAAAAGTGTCAAGAACAGTGAAGTGTTGTGTATGTGCCTTACATGAAGAGTGTGGTCTCGTGCAGATGGACGTGATGGTGTGAAGAGCTTGGCGGAGGCAAGAGAGTGAGTGGGATGGTGCATGTGGCTTCAGGCTGCACCACGCAACACTTACCGCACACTCGACAAACCACAAACAACTCTGATACCAACGTTTGGGTTGTGTTTGAAAGCAGTTCATTGCATTGTTGATGGATCCAAGAGTGGTATAGCTAAGTCAGTGCAATAAAACAAACACAGCTGAGCAAAGGTTAACAGGGTAGCTGATTAGGAAGTATAAAAACTTGCCAACTTTATTTAAAGATGTTTGTCTGTTGGCATTTTGGGATCACATATGTATCATGTGTGTGTACATGTAGCCGGACAGAAGTGAGAGCTTCATGTTTTGATTCACCGACGTGCCATTTGGGTTGCTAGGTTACAAGTCTATACTGGAAACAGTTTCAGTCTCTGAGGTGAGGGGGAGACAGGAGACGCAAAATACTGAAAACCCCTTATCATATCTTTCCTCTACTCTACATATTTCCCCCTCACACACATTCAGATACTCATGGTCATGTCAGCTAAAATAACTTTCAGCCCTCCAGTGTTGAGTATGCCACACACTGCTGCAGCATGTTACCCCTGCCAGGTTCTCTCTGGGATTACTCTGCCTGTGCAAAGAATGAATGAACCTGAGGACCTGAGTAAGCACAAAACGCTACCACGAGTTAGCTGCGGGTCCAACACAAAAAGAGAGAAAAACACTGATTCAGAAAATACATTTATCAGAACAGATTGGAAGGTTCCAACAACTTGTGAGACTGAGATCAGATTTTGTGTCTGTTCCATGTTTGTCTTTATTTCATCACAAACAGGCATTCTTCTGGAGTGCAGTGGCACATGAATCACACGCATGCATGCACTCGTATACAGCGTGGCAGAGTGGAATTGGCACTCAGTGGCACTTCGAACACAGATTGGCGAAGCAGCCTGAGGATGCATGACTAATGCACAAATCTGCCCAACTACAGGAACCTACACACATAAACCAACAGATAACAAAGATACATGGTCCACTCACCATATAGGCCCAGTGGCCTCCTCAATATCTTACAACAGCGTCAATTAACCTGAATCTAACCTAAATTACATTCAGGATAGGGAATCACAGAAACAATCTGATGAATAAGTAGGACTACAAAAAGAAGGCAAAATGTTGATTGTCTGCCATGAGCGGAAGGAGAATCTGAAGGATATTGTTCTGAGTAGAGACAGACTGGTGTGTTTTTTTCAGGACAGATGCCAATACCAATTACTAGTAGTCAAGGAGGTTGATAACTGATATTTGGGGCCAATATTCATTTGAAGTCAAAAGTGAAAGCATTGGAGTCAAAATACAAATTCCAACACATATCCTTGTTGAAATGCCTGTAAGCGTTTGTTTATTACAGGGACTGTGAGGACTTTGTCAATGATCTTGATAAGTCTCATCTCTAGATATATGCCTGATCGTAAGCTATAACATAGATTGACATTATCGGTGCCAAACCAGGTTATTTCTAAATGCTGTTTAAATGCTCTGCGTCTGGACTTGAACTAACCAAATTGATTTATGGCATGTCAAAGTCCCTATGACGACACCACACCGGCTGACAAAGAACATCTGCCTTGGAGCTTCATTACTTAGCAAAACTTTTTCTCCTCTCTGCTGTGGGTGTGAGTACTGTGCATGCACAGCTTTAACAGCTGATTGGCTGTTACCTGTGCTGTGGCTCTGCGTGTGGCCAACCAGATGGTGCTGTGAATGGGACGAAGGAGAGTAGTGACTTCAGACAGAGAGGTTCAGCTGCATGAGAGCAAAAATAACCCAGTTCTAAATTGATCTTATCCACTACGGTACATTCGGGCCACTTAAGAAAAAAATCATAAAGTCGAAAATTTGCGGGTTTGTTTCCTATCAGATACATACTTTGTAGATTGTTATCACACTGTGTTTCACTGCATCATGGACCAACTCAACAGTCTTATCAGATTATACTTTCAACTTGGATTCAGCAATAAGGAGATACTACAGGTTTTAGCCCAGAATCATCATATTAGTATAAGCATTCAGACACACAACACCACATCGTCATAACATCAGGGCCTTCTGACTATGTAGACGTGAGTTTATAAAGTGGCAAATTTGCGAGCTTGTTTAGTCGTAAATTTGCCGTTTTAAGAACTTGCAAATTTTCAATGGAGTCACAAATTTGACACTTTGTAAAATTGTAAAATTTTCTTTATACATTTGCAAATTTACGACTTAATAAAAAGGAAAAAATACTTTAAGTGGCCCTAATATGCTGTCGTACTTATTGGCTGAGTCTTGATTAAAACAACGGCCCATACCAATACGCGCCAAAAGTTAAATATCAGCGCAAATAATTAGCCTGGGCCGCTTACCCACACAAGTATTTAGTTATGTTGGGCGAACCGATCTAAAATATCGATGTATTGATACCAAAGTTGATATCAGTATTGATAAATACTTGTGTGATGAGATCTATAACTAAAATTATCAGTAAATTGCCAATTTCATAAATATTATTATGTTTCAATAACAGTTAATCGACCAGTATGCGCAAGCTGTTTGATCAAATGGGTACATCAAATGCTGTAATAAAATAATTGTTAATAACAATAGTTTAGTTTAGTTTACTTATTATTGTTTCATCGTGCCATGCACCAAAAGTTGCCCAGCCCTCACAGACCTACATGACACTGTAAAGCACAAATATGAGCAGTTAAGCAAAGATGAGAGCATGTCAACTCCTTTCAGTGTGAATCAGATAGGAACAGTCTATCAAATCAACAATCAAATTCAACATAATGTTGCCCATTGGTTAATCAACTAATATCTACTTTCAAATTTATTGTTTCACAATAGCGATTTGCAACAAAGCGTGATTAAGTTTGAAAGCTGCTTTTCTATGTGAAAAGTATTGGTATTGTGTCAATACAGGCGATACTGGTCCTATATTTACTCGATATCTGGTCGATATCAAATTTTGCAGTCCCGAGACAAGCACCTTTCGCACTCAGTGACCACTTCATGTCAATATTGTAAATAGATAAATAAATTATAGCCATGGACACTCACAGACACAAGCACACAAACAGATGCAAACTTGTGAAATTCCAGATGGTACTGTGAAGAAAGCAAAGTGAAAATAAAGATGAGGTCGAGCTGTCATTACCTCATGAACTAATAGTACCTGTGTCATTAAAAGTGCTAATTTTCAATCTGCCCGCCTTACAAAGGTATCGCCGGATGCTCTGTGTATCCAGTCCGGGCATCCCTCTCTGGGATGGACATAAATAATGGAGCGGTCCTGTTTCCAGCACATAACGAATTTAAATCTTCGGAGCCTGTACTGCAGTTATCCGCTATCAACCTTTGTCGGTGTGGAAAAAACACACCGTTACAATCGTTCAACATCGGCGAGGTGGTGGCAAAGCTTTAGTGCAAGACCGTGGAACTGTTGTGTCACATTACCGGACCAGTGAAGGTCTTGATCCACACTAAACGTGGCTGCAGCCTGAGCGCACAGAAGCAGACACCATTCAGCCGTCCGACAAAACATCACGGGACTCCAAAACCAGATGCATGGGGTCCCTGTCGGGCCTTGCTGGCACAGAAAGAGAGAGAGGGAAAGAGAGAGAGAGAGCCATCTACCTTTCAGGCCTTTTGCGTTTTCGACCAGCCCCTCTCCCCCCGTGTTTTCCTGACGCAAGTACCCGGGAGGAGGAGAGTCAGGCAGGGCGCAGAAAAGTTGCACGGCCTCCCGGCACGGCTCACAAACTGTCATAGGCTTGGAGTGAGGTCATTTCTGAAAGTATCCCTACTTTACGACAGTAGTTTCTACATTTCAAGTTCGGGAAACTGCTGTGCTCTACTACCATACAGTGCGACCAATTATCTGTTCTGTTTTATCTGCTGGTTCCACTTTATTTTTTTCCATTATTATTAGTTTTTTACAAAGATTTTTGCTCATTCATCCACTCTGGGTCCATGTAAACAAACTGGAACACGGCTAAAATCCCGAATACCTTTGTTGTAGCGAGCTGAAAAACAAGTCCACCTGCAATGTCAGGTGATAGGACACCCGTGGATGTTGCAATAAATTTTCGAAATGTTATAACATGGAGTGAAGAGAGGCTTAACGTGAACAAATACAACCCAGCTACTAACCTGCTAGTGTTTGTGCTGCAGGAGACTATTGTTCCACTTGTGTATGGTAATCCAGGCGGCACGCTGGTCTCAATCCACTGCGACAAGTTCCTCCAACTACTTTGCCCTCAAACGCACCAGATTTCCCTTTTCCCCGTCAGGTACAGCTTAACCCTGCGCTACACTGTATGTCGCAGTGTCCCATTCCCCGAGGAAGCACATCACTGGCCGGTAACTACTCATTATCCCCCCTTACTTTCGCTTATAAAAAGCACTGTCCCGTCCAGTGATGATCAGCCATATCGCTGCTGCTGCTGCTGCTGCTGTGTGTGGATCCCAAGTGGAAGCACTGGCGTGATCCCGGAAAACACCGCAAGGGGTGTGTGTGAGTGCATGCTTGTGTTATAAAGGGAGACGGTGATAAGTGTGTGTGTGTGTGTTTGTATCACACTCTCTAACCTCCACCTCCCTCTTCACCTTTCATTTTTAGTATGAAAACGGGGGCCAGACAGATTAATTTGGGAGGCAGTGTCACTGTGGGAATTAACCTTCATTATCCAAGCTCCATCCCAGTCTAAATATGTGCCCTAGAGAAATTCCTCCTGAATAATGCATCGGCTGAAAATTATGGAAATCCAACACTGCTTCTTTGGCGTCAACACGAGTGAAGATTTTTCATGGGATGATTTTCAAGTTTGGCTTTGGTTATATTTAACTAGCTTTTTAAAAAAACAGCTCACATGGATCGAGAAGCACTTCCTCCAGATATGTAAAAAAAAGTAACAATGTCTTTTTTCTCTCTAGATTCCCAATGCAGTTCTTCTCAAATCAACTACTTATCATGTTAAGCTATGAAATGAAAACAAGTTACTGCTTAAATCCAGGGTATCACCTGGTTCACGAAAAATTACGTCAGAAATCACAGATGACACAGCAAACCGGGCTGATGAGGAGTTGATCTTTATTGACACCTAGTGGACACTCATAGATTGTTAAACACTTCAAGTTTCTGGGCATAAAAATCGACTCCTGTCAGAATTTCAAGAAACATGTATAAAATGTCTGCATTAATGTCAAGAGCCAGTCCTGTGAACTTCAGACATGTCATAGGCTGCTGCTAAACTATACATGCAATCATTGATTTTTTTTTCCCTTTATCATACTGTGTCACACGTTGGTACACAGCCAACAAGTATATAACCAACAGGAGACCACTGATCCTAAAAAAAGACTTTTGACACAAGACTGATTTTTTTACCTTTTGTATGGAATTTTGTAGACTTGAATTAAGTCACAACCTGATGTGCAGAGTCCACTCTAGATTGTTGCTGTACCATGGTTGAAAAGAGTCAGTTTTGTAACAGCAGTGATTTGCTGAGGAGTCACTGAACTGGGAAAGACCCACAAGTAAATGTATTTGTTGTGAACATTCTTCCCCTCCTCCCAAGCCACCAGAACAGTAGGCTGTAAAAGTCAGTAAACTGGCCATAAGACTGTTGATAAGAAGCTTCTAACCTATTAACACACTTTTTTTAATCATTAACAAAATCAGAGTAGAATGCAGGTATTAACAACATTCTCCACAATAAAAGCATTTAAGGATAAATAAAAGTACTTCTTCCAGAAAAACTCATCCTTTACTGCACCATTTTTTTTCTTTTGATCTGTAGAATGTCCATATTGATCAGATTTACCTTCTGTTCAGCAGCTTACTGTCAATACCATTAATTTAGCTATCTCTTTTTAAAACTTTTTTCAACTGTTTCATTTTATTTTAATTCAGATCAGCTTTCTTTCACTGATACATTAATCAGCAATTGTTCTTATTATCTTGCTCAAGCAGTTCTGTCTTTTGTATTAGCAGCAGCTTTGCTGAACATTGAAATTTCTTGGGTTTACTTTTATATTTTTTTTTTTATCCCGACATGCTGTAAAATGTTCCAATATTGCACTTTATTAAAACTTAGAATTTAAAAAACAGTTACTAAATTCTTTTTTTATTCTTAGTTCTGATTCTTTGATCATGTTTAATTTTAAAACCAGAAGGCCCAATTTTTTTTCATTTATAAATAATTTACATAAGAGCAATGTACATTCTAGTAAAACGGTACATTTTTGACATCAAAACAAGTGCTGGAGGGAATAAAATCAAAATTAAAATTCTGTTAAAATTGCAAGCTACCCTTGCCTTAATTGTCTTTATATTATTAAAGAACTAAATCGAGTGAATGTATTGCTTGAACTCTCTGCAGGAAAACAGTTTTTTTAAATTTACATTTGTAAAACAAACTTCTCAACAATTTTTTTAAGAAATGAAATCACATACATTTTGCCAAAATATCTTCACAACTGGGCAAATCCAAAACAAGTGTGGGACAAACATTACAGAAACCAAAATTCAGTTTCTTGTTTGAATGTTGATGTATATATTACTAAGCTGCATAAAACTTATGAATAAGTCTAAATGACATTTTTCCTCATCCTCTACTTTGTATGTAATCAAGTAACTATTAGGGAGAAAGATGGCCCAATATATCCACTGACTTGGCTCAACTTACCCCTTACCTGGGGAAAGTTGAGCCACAGATACACTTTTTGGAAAGTCATGTATTTAATACCCTTTGTCCCACAATCATTTTTATGATAACAATTTATAGGAAACACCCTTAATTTAAAAAAAAAAGGTCCAATAATTTTTTTTTTTTTTAATGCAATGTATTCCAAGAAAAAAGTCAAAATTCAGAGTATTAAGAGAGAATTCAGGTATTTAATTCAGAATTCTGAGATTAAAGTCAGAATTCATTCTGAGATAAGAGTCAGAAAACTGAGATTAAAAATTCCGAAAAAAAAGTCAGAATTCTGAAGGCTTATTTTACACCCCAACACCCCCTTACCTGAAGTACTGTGCTGATGGTGTGTACTCCAGTACAGTAGGTGGAGTTGCGCACCACCATGTTGGTGAAGAAGAAGAAACAGCGGTGACTCTTGTTGTTGTTAGGCAGGTTGTCAGGGAACCATCAACTTAGCTTAAACGGGGTTGAGGGAATTGGGGTTAATGATGACATATCTATTGCGCAAAAAGAACGACGGCCCAAATACCCACTCGTACAGTCTGAGCTGTCATTTTTATGTATGTGGAAGCGGCAGAAGACACGGTGTCAGTTTTTATCAAAGCAGACAGAGCTTTGCTGTCGGGTTTTTACCGTAGCTAGCTAACGTTTGGCTAGGCGTGCTAACGTCACACAGTGAGCTAAACGCTTCATGCTGACAACCAGAAAGCTGCGTAGTAAAAATTAGATACCTCCATTATCTGTTTCCACTTGTTCCTGCAATTATTTGGGCGAAAATGGAACACGAAGAGGAGAGTACGCTTGAGGAGGAAGAACATGACGACAACGATAAACCTTTATCAACACGCTACAAACCTCCTTTCCGCTCCTCCCGTATGCAAATCCAGAGGAGTAATGTCTGCTCTCGGGCGTATTTCGTTGTGGTCATGGTTTTCTTCCATGTGTACATTCTGAATGTTATCGGCCTTTTGCTCTATGTGCACTACAATAACGGTCCCGGGGATCTTACGAGTGGGGTCGTGGACTCTTCAGCATCAGTGAGCCGGGGTGAGACTCCCCTGCCCAACCCTGCCCCTAACTCCAGACAGCTCCATGAGGAGGACGGCAGTCACGGCTTTAGTTTACCCCGAATTGAAGGCATACGGGTAAGCACAGCGTCACAACCACACGAGGCACGAAAATGGTATTTAAGAAAGACATACTCACACAAGTAGGGGAGAGTGGGGTCAATTGAGACTTTTTTTTTTCTCTGCTGTCCTCCAGGCCAGTGGCTCCCAACCTTTTTGGGCTGTAGCCCCATTTGACATCACCCCAGTTACATTTCTTTTTCTATTTTTTTTTCTTTTTGTTTACAGAGTAGCCAGGACTAGTGCACAAAGTGACAATTTTATTTTTCCTGGCCAGGAAAAAGTTATCATAATTATGAAGCCCTAGTTTAGTGAAACACTGTTCAAATATGAAGGACAGTCTCAGTAACATGTGCTTGACGTCATCTGACAGGGTTTACACCAGCCACTATTTTGGAAAAAATGGCCCTGCTTAAAAAATGAGGCTAACCTTTTGCTAAATGGTTTAATATACTGGCAAACCATCAACATATATGACATACATTTTTTAAGCCTGGATAAATTCACTTTCAAGTAATAGTCATTACAACTGAAATATAAGACAGTGACTTTGACAAGCAAAAAAAAAACAGTTTTCTGTCAGGTAAACACACTTTAAAACACTACTACGTGCTTCTCTCAATTACGGACAGAGCAAAATGGAAGGTGCTTACATTTACAGTCGTAGGACAAAAAATGTGTACCATTGCCCTGATACAGGGGGTGGATCAACTTACCCATACTAACTCATCTTACCCCCCTCTCCCCGACAAAAACTTCTTCCCAGCTCAGGTAAAAAAAAAGTGAAGACTCTGAGTGGATGAAAGCGCCCCAAATGTAATTTAATTGCAGGAGATAAGTCAATAATATTATGAAAAAATCCTTCATCCAAACAGTGTCATTGCATTTGATCCATGATTGTATCCTTAGTGATGGTATTGTGTTCATCTGTAGGTGGGTCATGTCCAGCAGGTGTCAATCGTGCCAGACAGAATGCATGAGATGAAGACAGTGAGCCTAAAACCTTTACTATTTGGTAAGTGTTTTTGAGTGGGTGCAACTTTTCACAATTAATCAGCATTTCATCAAGTTTTTGAAAACAATATTTAATATTTCCTCAAAGCCATACAAATATAAACCAGAGATATTAACTTAAAATTCACAAATATTTACATTGTCCTTTACACAACTTTTATTTCTTCCATGTCCTCAGCCAGGGGTATTGGTGTTTGAACTTCATAAGGACAAGCTTACAGCTTTATCCGTTCTATTACAGAGGGTTAGACATGACTTACCTAGACCAAGCTTAACTTACAGAAGAGGTATTTTGGCAGCTTCTACAATATCTATCTTTCACTATAAGCAGCTCTTTTCCTGTTTTGTTTTTACATCATAGTTCTATAGTTTTTTTTTCTTTTTTTTTCACTCAGCACAATCCTAGCCTCTGCATCTGTGGTGTTTCCATTTGCGTGCAGCCGCCATCAGGTTCTTGTCTTGTCTCTGCCAGGCATAAGCTTTGTTTACCACCAGTCGCTCCCCCTGCACCATTCCTGTTACGAGGAAAATCCCGCCCCGTGGGTTGTGCCTTGTCATGTTTCTTACGCAGGTAGCATCCCTCTCCAACCACAGCTCAATGCGGGAGCGTATCTGCCCACCTAACAGGGGTCCATGCTTCAGCACATTCAGTTTGACTGCCAGCGAGAACTGAGACAGACTCACCGGACTGTATTTCCGCCGTGTGAGACGCAGTTTTACAACTTGAGGGGAAAAAAATACAGAAACCATGTTTGATGTTAGCTTTATAAGGAGCAGGACCAGACAAGACAGAGAGCTAAAAAACATTAATACTCAATAGGGATGGACAACTAATTGAAAATAAGATTAAATCGCAATATGGCCTGCTGCAATATTCTGATCTTAAACAATGTAATATTTCGTTCAACCAGAATGTGTCAGAATACCAGAGGAAATTTTTTTGCAGTGGATTTTTTGTGCTGTATACCAGTGTTATTCAACCCTGCTCAGCAAAAGATCCAAATTGTTGTAAAATACTTTTACTTGAGAAATAATCCAATCAGTGAAAAATGGTAAAAATAGCAAGAATTAGCAAAAACACAAGTTTGAGGTGGTGAAAATGGTAGAAAAAAAAAAACAGCAAAAATGCTTGAAAGGGGGCAAAAACTGGGAGAAACCTTTGAAATTGGTCATAAAGGAGTAAAACTTTTCAAAAGCCGGATATTTCTGTTCAAAATATTTCTTTTTTCATTGATCCTATGTACCTTTCTAATTTCCTGATGTACTGAATCTTGGGATTTC
This sequence comes from Thalassoma bifasciatum, assembly GCA_008086565.1. NCBI lineage: Eukaryota > Metazoa > Chordata > Actinopteri > Labriformes > Labridae > Thalassoma > Thalassoma bifasciatum. The sequence goes on from RPOG01000054.1 coordinate 695,101, forward strand.
ATTATTTGCAAGCCATAATCATCAAGATTAAAAGAAATAAAGGCTTAGAATAATTCACTCTGTTTAATACGTTTATGAATTGTCTGGGTTTTCACTTTCTGAAGTGAGTTACCAAAAATATTGAACTTTTACATTTTTTGAACAAAATTCCTTCTTTTCTCCCTTATGTATTTGCTGTTCTAATTCAAAGTGAGAATGATAAAAAAGTGGCATTTCCTCTTTATAAAGCAATTGATATGAAAAACACACAGGGCGGGAAAAATAGTTACAAAATAAATTCCAATTGCAATATAGAGAAAAATAATTGCAAGATTATTTGTGCAAATTGTTCAGCCCTAATACTCACCAAAGTCACTCCTACAGAAAATCTCCAGGGTATCTTTCGAAGAGGAGGCTTCCTCCAGCTCACAGTCCCGACAGCTCGCCTGAGGCACTGGAAAAGTCAATCCAGTTATCAGTTTGTTTGTTTAATAAAATCAACTGCAGGTTTTGTGTGGAAGCTCAGATTTTTACCTCTGCGGCTGCCTGTGTGAGCAGTGCTGTTAGTGATTGAGGAGATACACATGAGGTGGTCTGCAGGATACTGGTCACAACGGAGAATTTCTGGCCAGGGGTAACCGTAACAGCCCATGATGGGTGCACAGCTATCACGCACAGATTCACACAAGCTCCTGCAAGGGGATATAAACCTGATAAAGAGGAGATGGAGAGGGAATCATTGAGTTGATCAAAGGATTTAAATCAGCTGTATACTGCTTTACAGGACTAGGTTTGGTTTCTTGTTTGTCTACTTTTAAAAAGAAGAGGTGCTAATGTGACAGAGTGGAGATTGTGGCTCTTTGATTAGTAGGTTTCTGTGTAAGGTCAGGGCCTTTCTCCAGAGACTTCTACTAATTTGCATTCAGGAGTCCCTTAAGGACTCTGTTCCCACCTAATTTGATTATAGACAGTATATATTGTATGACATTTTTTTCTACCCTTTCACCAAATTCTGAAAAAGATTGAAAATTAATATCAAAAGAAAAGGAAAGACTGCTGTCCTAAACTTACCTGTCAAGACAAATAGGTGCAAAGAGAGAGCAGAGAAAGATGCGGGCGTCAGGGTGGCACTCTCTTGCAAGTAGTGGCAACCAGCTGGCGCTCTGCTGTACAGCCTCAGCTTGAGACTCATGGCCCAGCAGGTTGGGCATCCTCATGGTGTCATATCCAATGTTTTGGCACAAAGCCATCCCAGGTGGGATAGGAACACAACGAGAGGAGCTGCGAGGCTCCCACAGTCCGCCCTCCCCTACAGAAAGCACAGACCTCAAGCCGGCAGTAGTACCCAGATCTCTCCATGCCTCCTCATCCTCTCCTTCTGCAGCTCTTGGCCTGGAAACACGAGTATTTCCAAATCCAGTTTCAGTGTAGTCCTCAGTACTCCCCCGACTCCCACCCTTGTCCTTAAAACCAGATCTCCCCCTACTCTCAGCCTTCACTCGTCCTTCTAGCCCTGCTCTCACCCTGCCAGGACCAAGCGCCAATGTGCTGCCCAGCCCCGCAAGCAAGATGAGGAAGAGAAGAGAGGCTGAATGGGAGGACTTTCTGAGGATGAAATGAGGGCAGAGCACTGCAGTCATCCTGGGATAGAAGATGTCAAAGAGCTCCAATCCTGAACTTTGTCTCAGAGTGAATGAAAACCCCTGATTGAGAGGATAGCAGATAAGGTGTATTTATAGTGGGCGGTGATTTCATTTGCATAGGAAGGGGTAAGGGGAGGTGTAGAGAACAGAAGAGAGAGAAAAGGGTTGGGGCTCACATTTAAGTATTGGTGTAAATGCTAATCCACTTACCTCCATGAGCAGATCTAAGTATGTTTGACAGAGCGCAAGGTTTACAAATTCAATTATTGGTCACTTTGATACTTTTGGCTTTTTGCCATCTTCATCCCCACAGCTTGAAATGAAAAACAGACTGGCCCCTGTGTAGTGAAACAACTGCACCTTTTCCCATTTCAAATTTTCTTACAACTATTAACTATCAGGTCCTGCCCTGAATTCTTTATTTACTTTCTTGTTTTGCACAACAATGTTAAGAAGAAATACGGATCCAAGAGGTCAGTAGAGATCACTGTGTAAGGTTAACACAGAGCTATAAATCTTCAAGAGAGGAGGATAAGCATTCACATTTATTTATTATAAATAAGGAGCTTGTTAAAGGAATGTAATTGGGTAAGATACTCAAAATATCCTCATTAATTCCTGTCCAGTTGGAAAATGCTCTGTTTTTCTTTAAATAACAGAAAACAAGATATGACATGGTATTATCTGGGGCAATGACATGATCATAGATGCTTTTGTATTTTGCTTTTACTTATGCTTTGGTGACCTCATAAAACGTTATTGTTTGGAAACAATAGAGATCTGTATGTAAAAGTATGAGTACAGAAAGTCATCATATGTTGCCACTCTAGCGAGCTCTGCCTGTGTCTGTGTATGAACTTTTGCTTTGGTCAGAAATAAATTGGTGTAGTCCTGCTGTGTCGCCATGGCCTGATTCCTGTTCAGACAAGCAGGTCACTTCCTTTCCGGGGGGAGAGACCGTGCTGGGAGGGGGAAGAGGAAGGCTCAGTCCTCTTTTATTCATATCAGTTATCCAGATTAATGAGGCTTGACTGGACAATAGGAATTAACCTAGTGGGTACAGTGTCAGAGACATTGGTGACAAACAAGGTTCCTACTGTACAGGCAGCCAACTTGCCGGAAGCTTTCTATTAAGAGAGGGAAATGACTGACAGTCATGGATAGATTGCTGAAGAGTGCTGTAGGGAACAGCAACAGCAAACTTTGCCCTCAAATAAGACTTCTAAGATCAGACTTCTTCTGGGCTTTACAGTTGAATCTTGCTCATACTAAGTCTAATAAGATAACTTTTACTGAAAGATTCGGTCAAAAATTTGATGAGGGGGAAGAAGAGGGTATTCTAAAAAACAAACAATTTTGAACTGTATTCTGCTTGTGTTTATTGTTATGAATAATTGATTCCCTTAAACCATCTCTTTCCCCCTGGGAGGAGTCATATGTTGTCATTAATTAAAGCAGCTCATGGGATACGCTATACCACTGGGGAGTCACCGTGAGAAAAAGCTTACGCTCATTTCCTACAGACGATGTATACTGTCTCTATGCTTGGATGCAAGTTTGGGAAGCATGAGTACATAATGAAGCTATGTGTTGTTAAAGGTGTTAAAATATATTTTCTCTTAGTCTGTGCTGTGAAAGCATCTGCACACAAGACTTGCTCATGAGGCTGTTTTACTAATATATGTAGTTCTCCTACTTGTATTGATTAAACAATCACAGATTCTCACTTGGCAGTCTGAGGTTATCCGTTCAATCTCCCAGAACAAGATAACACTGTCAAACATCATCTAATCTAATTTAAAGTAAGCCACTCACCTAATTCCTCATGTGTGCAGTAAAGGTGTAATGGTACCAAGTTTGGAGTGGGCGTTTTAGGAAGAAATAGAAAAGTGACTGTTCAGGTCATTAATCTGCCTGACAATGTATGAATTGTTATGCCTTGGTCTTAATCTTACATAAAGTAAGATAGTGATCCACATTTGCATGACCTTGATTAGAGACGAACCATCTCTGCACCTCTCTGTTTGAGATGGCTTGTTTATCCTTGATTCTGCCTGGTAGGACAAGGGATTTCTGTTGTAGATGATGTGGTTGTTTCATTTTGTCTAATTGCAAATCTGGCCAAAAAAGGAAAAAAGTTGGTGAGCAACTCAACTGCTCAAGGGACTCTTTTTGTAATTTTCCGTGGAAGAGAATTTTTCAATCTTTAATGGTGTTTGTTCGTATGTCCAAATTGGGTTCTTTAATGAAAACTGGCAGCATGCAACTCTTGATGTTTTCCAACATCCCCCTCTGTTTTCTATTTTCTTGTCAGAGATCCCTGGCTTCCTGTCAGAGGAGGAGTGCCGTGTGGTGGTGCAGCTGGCTCAGCTCAAGGGTTTGATGGAGAGCCAGTCCACTGCACCCAACCAGGGACAAGAGGAGTCAAACCAGCCACTACTTTCTCTCAGCACAGAGGAGGTCTTCAGCCTGTTGGACCTAAACCAGGACAGGCTGCTGCAGAGGCAGGAGGTGACTGAGGAGAAATGCTGTACTTTTTGTTTATACAGTGGTGTACACAGTATACAGTGCAGCCAAATAATATCTTCATTCCACCACAGCGTAAGGTATTTGAGAAACATTTCTACAAGCTGTAATCATTTTTTAAAGTTTTACCCCCTCTAATCTGGAATGAATGGTGGGACAGACTAAACTGCAGTTTCTGTGGAGTGTCATGGCTTCCCTAATTTCTGTAGTCAATGGTCTAGACCTGTTAACGTTAATAATAGTTTTATTGTTTTTTAAAGAGACCCAACATCAAGACATGATAAGAAGTCTTATCTCATCTTAGCCCACCATGAGTATGGCACTTGGAAGCACTTAGCAAGTTGCAATGGCAAGAAAAACTTCCCTTAAACTGGCAGAAACCTCAGACAGAACCAGACTCTTGTTAGACAGACATCTGCCTGGACTGTGTTGGGGTGTGATAGAGAGAGAAACACAGACACAAAGGGATGCAGACACAGAGAGACACAAACACGTAGAGAGATAGACACAGAGAGACAGACACAGAGGGATATAGATGCAGAGAGATAGGCATGGAGAGAGACAAACACAGGAGGATACAGATACAGAGGGAAACAGACAGTTTGATGAATTTCAAGAACATTTTCCACATATTGATGAAATGTCAATTAACATTCTGGTTTCTCCTGCAGATTGTGAGTCACTCTCGCTCCCGAGATGGAACTTGGCTGAACCCAGACACATTGAGGCAGATACTTGCTGGTCTGGCCACTTGCCCAACAGGTGAATTTCTCATTGATCTGAGTGTTTTTTCCCAAGAATGTGATCCTTCATTCAAGGCAGGACAATCCTTTATTTCAATTTGTGAGACTCCAAATGAAAAGAGTTAAGAATGGAACTCTTTTATTCTAACATGAAAAGTTTTTTTCACCTTGAGGGGTTTTTAGGGATAGAGACTTTTGTTAAAACACTGACCCCACAGACCAACATGAGTTTGTCAAATTTAGCAGCATGAATAATAAGTCTTCTGGACTTAATACCATCTTTTGTATGTCGGTAGATGTGCAGTGGTTGTGTGCCTGTCAGAGTAATTGGCTGACAGGTGGCTGTGGTTGCGTGCGAGTCTTTGTTAGTGGCAGGGCCGGAAGAGGAGTGACACCGTTTTGACCTGGTGCCATTGTGCCAGGCGTTGTACACTTTCCAGCCCGGATGTGCCTCATCCTATCTCATTAAAACTGATTATTCTCCAGCCCCCTTCTCCCAGTTTTCCCCCCAGATCCCCTGTAAAGCCCCTCTATATTCCCTTTTCCTCTCTCTGTTGAGACCTAACAGAACCCTCCCACTTTATCTCTCCTGCCCAAGGGCTATTGTGACTGCTGGGGTGTGGTATCTCAAACTAAAGAGTGGTAGACATTTATTCAGCTGAGAGTACAGAAATTGCACTTTTCTGTTTTTTAATGGATGGATTACATCGTTCGTTGCGATTGCAATTTTTGTCAACAGTGTCAGTTTGATACTATACATAACTTACTGTAAACATATCAGACAGGTATAAGAGCAAATTATTGTTTTGAAAGAATGCTACAGATGCTTGCCAGGCTCATGAATGTGTTATGGTAGCTACAACTATTAACTAAGACCGGAGGCAGCGGGCATAAGAAGCCACTAGCATTGAGCCATGGAGGAGGAGTCGGGTTTGGATGTTGTGTTTATAAACATTTACGAAAAACTCCCAGCAGACTCCACCTTCAATTAACATAAAAATAACAGAAAAAAAAATGGTTCAAGAAAGAATTTTACATCTGTGTGCGTGTTTTGTAGGGGTGCTGACTCTGGAGGAATTCAGGCATGTGTATGACGTGTCCCAAAACCAAGATCAACAGCAAAGAAGGAAGCTACGGGGTCAATTTAAAGAAAGGAGCAAATATACATGGCTTTACCAAGGCCAAGGGTCCCACCATGTGCTGCGAACACTCAGGAACAGGTGACTGAAGCATCACACACGATTTGTGAAGCTAATCAAGTTGTGAAGACACTTGTGTATCATTCTCTGGTGTTCTTTCACAGAGTAACAAGTCTGACACGCCTGCCCTCTGCGTTGGTTGAGCTGAGTGAGCCACTAAAGGTGATTAACTATGAGCATGGAGACTTCAGTAATGCACACCACGATAGCAGCCCTTCTCACTCAGAGACAACTTGTGCACACACACGGCTGGCTGGAAACATATCTGCTCTCACAGAGGTATCTTGCAGGTTTGTAGGATTTTTTTTATTTTGATTTATTTTTTAATCGAGATAAGCTTTCATTACTGTGCAATGTTTGTGAGCTGAGTTGAAAACACCCCACAGAAAATTGTAATTATCATTTTACCACCAAGCGTGAGATCGGCCAATCTTTTGGCTTAAAGAGAAACTCTGTTGATTGGCAACTTTCAGCGAGATGCGTCCTTCTGATACAAGCTTAGATGATCATTAACCACAAAACTGGGAACTTAAGAGTCATATTCTTCCTATCCGACTCAAAGAACTCCAAAGTTTGGCTAATTCACCCATGTGAATTAAAGTCATGTGTAATAATACTGTGGATGATGGGTGAAATATAACACTGTGGGGCTTCCTCTAATAAGGAAAGCTCACCATATTCCATTTCCTGCAGTGAGAGCACATAGTTCCTCAAAAAATCTCTAGTTCCTTGGAGCTTCCTGTTGTTGAAAAACAGTTTATTGTCAAAATTGTACAATTGCTTGTTTTCTTAGTTTATTGAAGTGCTTTAGGTTGTTTTTATGTATTACATTGGTAGCTCATGCATTAGTTAAACATGTCTTTTTGAGTGTGAGGATCCCTGCTTTTTTTCCACAAGCATATGATTTGCCCTCTTTTGCATCTCAGGTACCTCACCATGTTATTCTACCTCAACTCTGTACAGGAGGGTGGTGAGACCACCTTTCCTGTGGCAGATAACCGTACTTATGAAGAGCAGGTCAGTGCCTTCTTTTTACTATGCTCATTCATGAAAAAAGCTATCTGCCACTGTGAAATGATTACAACTATATGTGACCTGACTGCTGCTTATAACATGCAGACAATGCTGACACATGACAAGGAATCTGACACTGAAGTAGACACAGTTTGCATAAGAAATGATTAGACATGAGCTGTTTACAGTTTTGTGTTTCCTAGGCTCTGGTCCAGGATGGTGTTGATTTGACGGACACCCAGGAGACATGTCACAGAGGGAACCTAAGGATAAAACCTACTGCTGGGACAGCCCTCCTCTGGTACAACCATCTGTCTGATGGCAGAGGTGAGATCAGAAAGCATTGAATATATGTTCTTTGTACACAAATGTGAATCCTGTTAGGTTTATTCCCTTTGTCCGGGCTGTTATAGTGGCAGACAAAATATCACCAGATCTTGAATAATGCAGAGATCCCTAAGCATTTAAGTGTTCATTTAAACAACACCTCTCAAAAGAAATGTATAAATAGTCTCCATCTTGATCCCGATTAATTCATTACAAAGCCTCAAATGAAGTAGATTAATTGTCTTCAATCGAGTCCCATTGCTAGTTTTTGAGTCTCTATATCAAAGATAAAAGTTTGCAAAAATCCATAAGTTTTTAAATCTTAATGCGCACATTTTTTGGTGTAGTACGGAGTATTCTAGTAACCTCTTTATTCCTTTTTTTTCCTTTTTGTTAATCTCCTTCCTTTATTTTACCCAGGTTGGATGGGTGAGCTGGATGAGTATTCCCTTCATGGAGACTGCCCTGTGAAACATGGGGTGAAATGGGTGGCCAACAGCTGGGTAAATGTGGACCCAGACAGCCAGCAGCAGGCCCGTTACCAGAGACTAGTTGCAGAGAGGTATCAAGCTAAACCAGATATGGAGGATCATTACCAGCCTCTACCACACAGCAACCTCCACCAGGATCTATAGCTTGTTTTTCTATTGACAAGACCAAATGATCATCTTTTGAAAACCTTACCTTTAGGTATTAAGGTCCGAAAAATTCTCTTTCCAGGTCTGATAGTGTAGATGAAATCAGATTCGCACAAGGATTCTTCCTGATATCTTCTCCTTTCGGGAACTCTGTCCTACATTATGTGATGTAACAAATACATGTCATAGAACTTTACACAGTGAATAATGGTCTCCATATAATTGCACCCTGGAATAAATACCTCTTATTTATTATAACTATTACAGCAATGGTACAAACAGGTATGATGTTCGAAAGATGCTTCAGAGATAAGCACGCTTACCTGCCTTCCCTTTTCGGTTTAGTGGGCAATTATCCCTTGTGCAGTACTGTCCTGAGGTTTTATATTTGTTATAGATCAACGGGTTCGGTTACAAGCCATATCACAATATTCATGTTTGAATGTCAATGTTCGTTTAAGTTTACTTTCCAAAGTTTTTTGTGAAAAGTTATTTAAAAAGTGACTGCATCTTCTGCTGCTACTGCTGTTTTGCTCTCAACAGGACAAAGTGATTGTCTCAGTGGCTGTGGGAAGCCGATCTTGCAGATTTATTTAATTCTCCTCATTGAGTATTTAATTGAGTGTCTCTTTCACCACTATTTATTGGTTAATTTAAAATGATGCATATTTATTACAGCTTGTGGTTGCACTGGATATGTGGCTGTATTTTATGGTATAGGCTCTAAGTTATTAAATAAATACAGAAATGTTGTTTATTTTAAGTGTTGCTGTTGTGATTATTCATATGAACTTGTTGGCACAGTAAACAGACACTAGATGTCGCCCAATGACACAGAGGCAATACAAGCATGGCAGTCAGACATGCAATGCTTGGATTATGGGTTTCCTTTAATTGACTACTTATTCAGCAACCTCTCAGCGCTGGGTCTGTTGGATTCATTTGAAACGCGTACAAGCAACACTCTCCCGAATGAAAACAAAGGTAATCCTTTGATGCTTCGCATGCACTTAATCCGCAAACATGCACAAGTTCATGCCATTCTCTTGGGGTCAGTCATCAGTTGATAATGGAAATAAGGTGGTCATCACAGTAGAGGATGGCACCACAAGCGCAAAGAGTTTATATAGGACGTTTTTAGAAAGATAAGGGCGCAGGAGCCATATTTAAGGGGGGGGGTGAAGGAAAAACATTACATACTCATGCTGAAAGTTACGCCTTAGTTGCTCAGTTATTACATAGTTATTACATAGTCATAACATTTCCAACATTACAAGAACAGTATTTGACCATTTAAGGAATATATCCAAATTCAGATCCGTCATATCCCAAACAGACGCAGGAATATTAGTCCATGTGTGCATCTCCTCCAGATTAGATCATGCACTATATGCAGGGTTACCAATACCCAATCAATCAGACGACTTTAACTTATTTACAGTTACGCAGCTTGAGCTGTGACACAAACAAGAAAATTTCATCACATCACCCCGGTCCTATAAACACTCTACTGGCTCACAGTACAACGCAAAATCACCTTCAAAATCCTCTTATTAGTCCATAAAGCACTGAACAACTCCGCTCCCAAGTATATTTCTGACCTGCAGAATACAATCCTACTGGGACTCTTAGATCAGGTTCATACTAAAAATGAAGTCAAAGTCCGGAGAAGGGGCTTTTAGCTGCTGTGGCCCTTCTCTCTGGAACAAATTGAGGTCTATCTCAACTTTCTCTACTTTCAAAGCTAAAATCAAAACATCTTTTCTCAGCAGCATACAGATAGATACTCCATCGGACTTTATGGTTTTGTGTAAAGGTTTTGTTTCGTCATTACTTTGTGTGTCTGTGTTGTTTTGTCTCCAAGTCCACAATGTAAAGCACATTGAGCTTCCCTGTAATGAAATGTGCGCTATTAATAAACTTCTTTTCTATTCCATTCTAACATAAGGACACCTGCAACTCCCCAGTGCGTCTTTCATTGGGAACCCTGTGGTTGGTCTTCGCTGTCTCCACAAATAAACCGAATGACGAGAGCGTTCCCACAGTTAGACGGCGCTCAATGGTATTTATCTGCAGCTACTTCAGTGTTTTCAGGTCAAGGACGTGTTCGTGGAGCGTTATAAACCCATCCTTGTGACTCCCTCATTTTGACTGCTACTGATGCTGTGCGCACCGCACCGCACTGTGGGCTGGCTTCAGCCAATCACGTCAGACGGCGGCGGGAGGAGGGGGAGAAGGAGGGGGGCAGGGGGGCCTAGAGGACCGTCATTCCCTGCTAACTGACCGTGGAGCAGCTCGCATTCTTCGTCTGTCGCACCGCGGCATCACGTATAGGTTCATTCACTTCTGACTGGGCTTTTTTTTAATTTAAAACCAAACACCTTCACCTTAAGGCGCAGTATTATTTTCATTTAACTGTCATCCATGAGATTCTTCAGGCTTACCTTCAAGTGCTTCGTCGACTGCTTTTGAATCTCCTTTGTCAACGGCTGAACTGACTGCGGCGCCTCGTTCACATTTTTCCATCTCTTGGCTAAACTGAGGGGTTCCAACGTGTGATAATCATATAAACTGAGATTTTATTTATTTCAAGAGGGCGAAATAACAACTCAGAATATCAAGGAGACAACTGGAGCACTGCACACTGTGGTTACATCTCTGTCTGCCTGACGGAGCCCGCCGGTGCCTTTCAAGCCAGGCACATTAAAGAAAAAAAAAAAAACTTAAAAAGCCTTTGGCTCTTCCAACAGCCAGCAGCTTTGCTTTTTTTTTTTTTTTTTTTTTTTTTTAAAGATAAAAAGTAAATTTTTGCGCCGCATCCCTTCAACATGTCACCTGAGTTAGAAGAGAGCAGCCAAGGTGAGTATGCTGAAATACCTCCATGCTTACGAATGGATTATTGTTGCCCATTTGGTTCAGACACTTCATACAGAGCATCCCACTGTTTTGTCGTTATTCATCTAAAATTGAAAGTCATAACCCTTTCTCACAGAACTTGCCTCGGTCTCAATACTTATTGCCAACTGTGAAGCATGTCTGAAGTGACAATTCACAAAAAAGCTTAATGAACCAAAAATGAATAATTCTGTGCTAAAAATGGTGCTGTGCATGTGCCATTCATGCTGCTGGTGACACAGAGGATAGTGCAGTGATGTCAAGTTGTACGTCAGTATCATTGTACTATCACGTACAGTGTAGCTTTGTAAGGCATGCAAGATTAGGTGACTCATGTCTACATTAGACTGCACCCTGGAATATAGTGAATATTTAGGGTTACATTGAAGACATAGACCCCTTATACTCAAAGAAGCTGGTTTTCAGTGCATCTGACTAATTATGACAAATTGGTGTGGCCTGTACAAATGAAGTCTTGTAAAACCAAGGATCATCTTCCTAGGATTCCCCACAGACATACACTTCTCTCACCTTTCTCACTTTTTCCCCCTTCACTGTTCACACACCCCCTCAAACTGCTCTGATCTGGATTCATCTGCCTTCACTCTGCATCTCACACAGCACAGCAGCCCAACACTGATATTCAGCGACGCTAATGAAATGACACATAGCTTTAATTTGTGTTCGTGTGCATGTGTTTGTTGTTGTGTGTTTGAGGAACAAAGGAAACAAAAGCTTTGTGAGGGTCAGAGGAGCTGAAGATTTACCTTGGAGCGGTTCTGTGCTGTGTTGTGCTGCAGTACACTAATCATCAGTCTGAGAGACACGGAAAGGGAAGAACAAGGGAGGGCTTAGTGATGACAATAAAACTGCAACATAGTTTTAGCCTTTAGGACACAAATAAAGTCAGTGCATATATCAGGCTCCTTTAAGCCATGCTGAGACTCTGCGAAGATTAACCTGCTGAGGTTTGCTTTGCATCGTATTGCAATAAATGAAGACATGGTCTCCTTCTCCCATTCAGCACACATCAGGTCCAAAAGACATTAGTCATTCGTCAGCACATGGCATCAAGTTGTGAAGTTATATTCTAGGTTATAATCATCATAAAATATATTTGAGTCTGTCTCATCTTTCTTGACTTTTCTGTCCAGGTGAAATCAGTCTCCCCCAATTAGAGGCCGGGACCTTGTCAGAGGAGGAGGGCGGGTCAGCTCGCCCCCTGGTACCCGTGCCTGGAGCGGGCCCAGGGTGTGGTGCAGGTGGAGGGGCTGGCCCGCCGCAGACCCAGGACGGGGCTGCATCTGGAACTGGAAATGGGGCTGTGGTAGTTCCAGTGGTGGAGAGAGAAACCTGGACCAGACAGATGGACTTCATCATGTCCTGCGTGGGTTTTGCAGTTGGCTTGGGCAACGTGTGGCGGTTCCCTTACCTTTGCTACAAGAATGGAGGAGGTGAGCTTCAGAAGACAGTTGGGAAAATATAGATTTGTGATTTCAATTTGAGAGAGGCGCCACATTAAATTCTGCACTAAGTGCTTCAAAAATTTATGTATTGATACCATAAAAACCTCCCTAAAAATATATATTAATATATATTTTTAATATATGTTTAATAATATATTAAAGTGGCACAGTACAGTACTACAGATTGTTTCATTAAGAGTTGAAGGTGCAAGATAACTCCCTCTCAGCAAGGTTTTGTCCCTTTTTTAGTCTGATTCATGTTTGATCCTTGTAAACTGGTCATGATAGCTTTCAACCCCCAAAGGTGCATCAGTAAACATTGTGTAAGGTAGAACACAATCCTCTGACCTCCCCATATCTGTTGTCATCAGCAGATCCCAGCTGTTAAGGGTTTGATTATGAGGAAGTTTTGTTCCCACTAAGGTCTGAGGATCATCTGTAGAATGCTGAGGTGAATTCAACAAAATTAATTGAATGGAATATATTTTTTAATTTGGTGCTAAGAGAATAAAACTGGTCAATCTTAAATCGTTTGTAAGAAGTTTGACGTAACTCCAAACTATTGGTGAAACAATGGTTGGCAGCATGATAGGATGTCGCACTTGCAAAGCATGACCTATGTGGCTGTCAGCACGTAGCTGGAAATCGTACACACCCATGTGGTTTATATGACAGTAGCGCGTTGCTCAACGAATGAACTTCGTACAAGTTCCCGCTGCTCGTTCACTTGCATTTGAGGTTATTTGCCTTGCAGTAAAACTCCCCCTGCATCCTCTTTTTGGTTCGAGTCTGCCAACTTGTCCCAAAGTAACCTGACCTGCTTCAGCTTTTGGCCTGGACTTTCCCTTATCTCTGCCCTGCCCATCTTCCTATTTTTTATGACATGCCCTGTTGAAATGAAACTGAATGTGTAGCCATGTACGTGTGTGCGTGTGTGCATGTCTTTGTCCTGCCCTCCTTCTCTCTTATGAGTGTGCATCTTGTGACCGATGGCTCTGATACCCACCTTCTGGTATCATATAACAATGGCCTGCCTCACACAGTCCACCCCCTGTGCTCATGCCCAGCACTCATGTAGCATACAAAGGTGCTCTCTCCCGCTCTCCTCCTGATAAGGAGGCATATGGATGTGTCACACAATAACTGTCTTGTGACTGTGCCCGTTCTTTCCTCCCTCCACATTCGCACGGCTACATCTACCATCTCTGTTTGGGCCTATGTCTGACTGACCTCGCAAAACAAATCACTATCAGATGAGATTTAGGCTCTCCATCAGTGTGAAGACAGTAACAGACACATTTACTGTGAATTAATGCTCCGCAAATCCAATTCATTGATTTGAAACTCAGAATCCTGATATTTCTGGTCCAGTTATGATCAGAGAGGATCAATACAAGCCTGTTAAATGCTTTTTTCTTCCATAATTTAAAAACCTTTGGGTCTGTATACACAAATGTCTTCTCCATTCATTCCATTCACGCCTCCCGTTGAGTCTCTCTGTCTGTCTCTCTCTGTTTCTCTCGCTCACTCACCCACCCCTTTCTCTCTTAGACTCACGCTCACGAACGTTTCCTTATAAGGCTGTAGCCCTCTGCTCTTGCAGCATGACAGAAAGCATGATTAACTGAATGGGACACAAATTGTCAATCAATAGCACCGCTGTAGATCCCACAAGGTTGATGCCTTGTTATGCTTTAGTGTCTGAGTCTCCTCTATCTCTACGTTGTCCCAGTTTTTTCTGCCTCCCGTCCGTGCCTGTGATGTATCCATCTTTCCCTCCTTTCTTCTTAGCTTCTCTCTGCTCTCTCTGCGTCACAACTGATCATGTGACTCCCTCCCATCTGCGCACTGTTGTGCCATCAACCATTTACAATGTCATTCAAACTAAATCATTGATGCTCAGTCTTGTGAATTAAATTTTTTAGTAAGCTTCCCTGAAAGAATGAGATTATATATAGAAACAGCAATAATACAACGTTATTAACAAATCGTAACAAGTCCTAGAAGTCCCTACTGAGTCTATTTACTCCTGCTGGGTTTTAGTTTCCTTTTCCTGTCTCGATTTGATACTCCTCCTCTGTTGGCTGCAGCTTTCCAGTCCAAGGACACAACTTGCCAAAACTGTCCTGTCACTTGTGGAATATGAGACAAAGCAGTTATCTCCCACATACACTTTCAATGCTTCTCTTATCTGTGGCCTTGTCTGTCCTCCTCCCCTACTTTCGCTCTTTTGCCCTTTATTGCCTCCTCCTTCCCACTGCTTCTTGTTGTGTTGAGTACTTGATTAGGCAGAGTGATGCCAGTGTTTGTGCAGTGTGTCCTTCAGAACTTGATTAGCATGACTTCTACCTCAGATTATTCTCTTCAGAGTTGTTAGTTACTCTCACAGAGCTGAGACAGACAAACAAATGAACTGTGTTCAGCTAATAAAGCAGTAAAAACCTTCCATATTTATCTTGACGTAATACAGATGTTATAATAATCTCCTGGCCTCCATAACAGAACCATAAATTTTCATCTAGTTTTTGTCCTCAAAAAGGTGAACATTCAACATTTTAAAAATCCTGTATTTTATACCAATGAATCTTATCTCATTTAACATAATGTTGGAAGTTCTTTCTTACTCACTAACTCTCTACTTTGCTGCAGTTGATTGATTTTTTTTTTTCAATTCAGAAAACTTTCAATTATGCAGTGTTTAATAAATCAAGCCAGACCATATGGTTTTGATGTATCTGGTTGAGAAGCTTGTTTCATGCTCCATCCTCTATCAGATTGATTACAAGATTGACTGAATGCTCAATATTTTGCAAAAAAAAAAAAAAACAATTTGTTTTCTCATTAATCTCACAACATATTTAATTTTGTTGTAAAAATCAACTTTTTGGGCTTGGTGTGTATGTGGGCCTTTGTATAACAAGAGGACGTTGCCATGTAGTTTCAATGAAACTCAAATTGATCTCTTTGCCTTGTATCCTTTCATCCTTAATTTCATCCTGGCACTGAAAAAAACAAGTTCAAAACAAATTAAGATGCAAGTACAGCCAAAAATAATGAGATTATTTGTGATAGAAATATAATGTATTAACTTAGTTCATTTGATTTGGTCCTGGATTCACTCACTTGCTGATGCTACGCACTTCTTGACAGACCTTGTCAGTATTGTACTTGAAAATATTTTGTAGTATTTGGCCAATTAGTACAAAGAATTCCTCATAACAAGTTTGACTTTTCCCCCACCCTGATGTGTATGACAGATACCGTCCAATAGATGCAACAATGAAGTGAACTTGTGTGTCTTTGGTTGCAGGGGTATTTCTCATCCCCTACTTGCTGATTGTGTTCATCGGAGGAATCCCAGTCTTCTTCTTGGAAATTGCACTGGGGCAGTTTATGAAGCAGGGAGGGGTCTCTGCCTGGAACATCGCCCCCCTCTTTAAAGGTTGCTTTTATAAGTTACTAATTCTCTGAGAAAGAATGCTGCTCATCACCCATGGTTCCTAATCCCAACAAAATTCCTTCCTCTTTCCATTAGGTCTGGGTTTGGCCTCAATGGTCATAGTGTTCTTCTGTAACACCTACTACATCATGATTCTGGTGTGGGGCCTCTACTTTCTCTTCCACTCCTTCGCCAGCCCGCTGCCCTGGGCCACCTGTGGACACCCCTGGAACTCCCCCAACTGTACCCAGGACTTCCGCCGCACCTGCCACAACCGCAGTGCTACCCAGTCTGCTCTGCCATCACCTGATGGCACGCCCTCCAATCTCGTCGCCTCAACCCCATCCCTGATGAACCTCTCCTCAGCCCAGCTCCTCCTCAACAGCAGCTGCACGGAGGCGGAAGGCATGCGCTCCCCGGTCATCGAGTTCTGGGAGTATGTCATATCATATCAGAGGTTTTCAGTGCTTTTTAGGTGGAAAACAAAACTTGTGTTTATTGTCAGGTACTTTGCATTTGTATGACTTGGAAAACCCAGAACATGCAGTATGGCTGCCCTGTGATCAAAACGAATAGAGGAATGAAACTGTCCTAGCAGTATCAAAAAGCACGTTCGTAACTTAACTTGAAACCCAAAAACTTTAGTCCACTCATATCCTGCTCACTGGCCTGAGATGGTAAAATCTGAGTTTCTGAGTTTCTTGCTGACATCTAATGACTTAAAAGTGCCTGTTATGTCATTGGCATTTTTATCTCTTATCCATCTCCCATTTGCAAAGCTTCATTTGAGTCTAACTGACAAGTTCAAGTTGCTCCCTCTCATTGATGTTATTTGTGTGCCTGCATAGAATGATACTAGCGTAATTTTTTAATGCTGCAATTCTCTTCTTCCTTCTAGACGTAAAGTTCTTCGTCTATCTGGTGGGCTTCACGAACCTGGTGACATCAGCTATGAGATGGTACTGTGTCTTTTAGCCACTTGGGTCATTGTTTACTTCTGCATGTGGAAAGGAGTCAAATCTACTGGCAAGGTAAAGTATTTTCTGGCTGTACCATTCATAATTCTTCGTGTAACTTATCACTGTTTGAGTTTATGGGGGGCAGTTTAACAGTACTAGCTCAGCATGTTAACTGTAAGTGAAGGCATTCCTCTCTGTTGTCAGGGGCTACAGAGTATTTGCATGGCTACAGGCAGTTTCAGATCATTGCAGCATGTTGCCCTTTGACCCCAAATCAGCTTTGGTGTTATGAGAAGATCATTGTCTAGACTGAAACACAAAATAATGCCACTTATTTATTAGTAAAATGTCTGCTAACTGTGTCACTGCCCCTTTTCTCAGGGTATTTATGTATAAGAGCAGCTTAATGTTTTCTATCAGGCTATAATCTCCAACTGATCCGTAGATTCCTACAACTTTCTCCTCTATATAAACATTATTCAGAACGACTTCTCTCCAGCAGTTTAGAAAAGATGCCTTCTTGTTTGTAAATGTGCCCTGCATCTCCATATGAATGCATCCTTACTTGGAGCACATGGACATGACTGTGTTTGCATACTTATGTCTCCAGAGAAGCCAAAGCTCAT
This sequence comes from Thalassoma bifasciatum, assembly GCA_008086565.1. Classification (NCBI taxonomy): domain Eukaryota; kingdom Metazoa; phylum Chordata; class Actinopteri; order Labriformes; family Labridae; genus Thalassoma; species Thalassoma bifasciatum. The sequence goes on from RPOG01000054.1 coordinate 712,555, forward strand.
AGAGCGAGGGGAAAAATAATAATGAAGGCGATTGAGCCAGCTGTAAGCCGATTAGTAACTTTCCACATGTAGATGGTTCAGGGGTGGAATGGGCTTTTCTGCCAATTTTCACCCTAGATCAAGGCAAATATGTGCTTTCTCACTACTTTGCTCTCACCATACTGATTTAGCTGGGGCTTGATGCTTTAACCAGGTAGTAGGGGGCAGCTTTCTCAGCGTAACTTGACAAAGACTACCTTCTGAAAAGGTCTGCCAAAAACCCCTGCTATTGCAGGAGGTTTACAAATTGTCTGGCTTTCCATTTACAGGCTACCTTTTCTTCAAAGTAACATGACAGGGCCCATTACACATCCACTACAGGAAGGACCTAATGGGCCTCTTCTTAAGACTTGAGTATTTGCAAACCAGGTAATTGCTCAATCGAAGTAATAAAAAACATACATAGATGCAAATATACTTTAACGCCTGACCATAGCAGATGGACTATTTTCATGAGTACTGAACTTTTCTTTTCTGGATTGTTATATTCATCATATAGTTACACTAATTATGTTCTTACCTCATATATTGCAAGATTTTAAAATGTTTTGAGGGTTTACCATGGAGTGTTTTATCTTCCATTCAGTGCAAGTTGTAGTGCATACGACTCAAAGCCCCCTCCCCCAAAGTATACCCAAGAAATTGGTCAAGTTGGTAGAAAAAAGTGTACTTCACTGCTCCTCTTTTCCATCTTTCTGCAGGTTGTGTACTTCACAGCTCTTTTCCCCTACCTGGTCCTGGTTGTTCTCTTGGCCCATGGAGTCACTCTGCCTGGAGCTATCGATGGGATCGTTTATTACCTGAAACCAGACTGGTCAAAACTCGGAGAAGCGCAGGTATGATCCGTGTCTAAAGTGACTTCTGGTGAGAGGTTCGAGGAGCTTTCTCTCTGTGTTTTTTGCATGCATGTAAATAAGCTATTATACATTCATTTTAAGCAGAACAGGCCATTTTCTATTCAAATGAGCCTCATGGCATTCATGCCTAATTCATAAGCAGTGGCTTTAAAAGACCTGTGCAGTTAGAGTGAGATCATTGTCCACTAGCTGAAAGCTAGTGGTAACTGTGCTATTGTTACAGAGTTTTTGGTAATCAAATCATCAGTCCACCTCTGGTTGACCCAAAAAATAACACATCTGTATTTAGAGTCTGATACTGTCACTTAGAATTGTCTATTATAATAATAATCACAGGCTAAATTGGCTTTGAGTTGTCAAAAGATCAACCTCTGCACCATTACTCACCACAATGTTGTTTTTTAAACTCATTTTTTCAATCAAACTCACATTAACTGTGAATTTGTGTCACACCATTTATTATTCATTTGTAAAACAAATGCCAAAGACTTAAGCTCTCAATCCAAATAACTTTACACATTGTAAACACTTCAGGATAAGATACTGTGCAGCTTCTCAGCAGAAGTGAATAGATATGCAGAATTTTGGGGGTGATTTTGCCCTTGAATATCTTTCAAGCTGTTTGTTTTATGAATTAGACCTTGAGCAGATAATGAGGGCATATGATGCGCTATTCTAGGTGCTATTAATAGTCATAATCCATTCTAAGTGAATTCCTCCCTGAATATCCTTAACCATTTTTCTGTAAGTGTGTAGCAAGAATAAAGTATAATATTTTTGTCACTCAACACTTATAATACCCAGATCGGTAGAGTGTGAAACATTCAGATTATTTGTTTGTTACAGGTGTGGATTGATGCAGGGACTCAGATTTTCTTCTCTTATGCCATTGGACTGGGAGCCCTGACTGCGCTGGGCAGCTACAACCGCTTCCATAACAACTGTTACCAGTGAGTTTACACACACAACATCGAATCAGACATTGCTGTCACTGGATGGAGGCCAGCATCAACACAAACACCATCAGCCAGACTGTGTGGAAATACTCTTTCACTGAGTGAGACCTGACTGAAAGAGAGTAACTTCAATCTGTGCCGTTGAACTCAATACAAGGACACCGGCTCCTTTTCTCCTTGTGCGCCAAGAATTCTCACAAAAAGGTCCAAAGACTGCTCGAATGTGAAGTCATTTCTCTCTCTGATGAAAATAGATTTGGACCCAAAGCCAACAACATTTCAGCCTTCCTTTAAGCCTCTGATATGTATACCAGGCTCTATTTTGGTTTCAAGAAGTCCCCACATTTTGCCTTTTTAAAAGCTGAAGACAAAAACAACAGTGAAAGGTCACATGGCCTTGTAGCGCACACTAACATCACACTGTGTCTAACAACAGCTGGCCTCTCATTTGCTGTGTTTTGTTGGATGCTTGATGAGCTTAAACGTGCTTACCCTAAACAGACGGACCTTACAAGGTAGCCACATAGCAGTTATGGAGCTAATTGTTTTCTAAACAGCAGCACTTGCATATTTGGGATGCCCATAACAGGAGGAGCCTCATAAATACCCACCATCAGACTTTTTCTCTGCCTTGACCTTAATTGGAAGTTGAAAGATGAGTTCAGATTCTGAGGTATGTCAGCTCAGCTCTGTTTCTCACACACACTGCAAGCACAAGAATAGCCAGAGTTGTGTATATAAACCCACTCACAGATGCCAATCTATAGTGTTTTCCAAGTGCTCACATTTTGGGTCATGTTAACATATTTCCAGTCCACATGACCAGACTTCTCAAGTCTTTTGGGGTTTTGAAAACCCTACTGCTATTTATGCAAACGTGCACAATTGTTTGTTTTCAGCTGAAAGCAGAGGTTAAAGTAGACCAGTGCACATTAAATACACATCAAATGTCCATAGTAGTTGTTCAATTATCTTTCCACCCCTCCTGAATGCACGCTATTTATGTACCACCTATATGGTCATTCAAGTCATTTATTAAGTTGTTATGTCCTGCAAATTCAAATCAGAACCAGAATCAGGTTTTATTTCCAAGTAGATTTACACATACAAAATAATTCAGACCAAGCAACGACTTATATACTGCTAATGAGAAACTTTTACAGAATATAAAAGAAGTTAAAAAATAGTAAAGATTCCAATTATGGAAATAAATAATAAAAAACACAAAAAGTGGCAATTAAGTTATGACTCATGTCCTTTGAGTATAGCTTGACTATACTCTGTAAGAGGTGTAATAACTGCCCAAAATAGTGATTACCAAATTTTTAATGCACTGAAACAATTATCTGTCTTATTTTAGGTGAAAAATGTCTTTTTAAATTGAATATGAGCAACATCTGGAGAGTCCAGACAATGTCTTATTTCAATACATTAAAAGACAAAAATGATGTCTGAATTTCTTGCAAAGAGTAAAACAAATCTGCCAATGGGAAAGGAAAAAATACTTTTTCAATTTTCTTGAAGAGAGAATGAGCTCTTAATAGAAGAAACTATTTTCTCTCTTTTACAGTAAACCAGGCATCTTTTGGTGTTTTAATATTTTGAAAAAAGGCATTTCCCCAGCTTTGCGTAAAGCACTGCTTCTCTCGGATCGGTGTTTTTATTTGCTGAGTGGATCTTGCTTCTGGACACAGCTGCAGTGGTGTTACATTAAACAACATTGTGCAACTCTTGTTTATACGTTCTTCATATCAGAGAGGATTCTTGGCTGATGTTGCTGGCTATGATTTTCTTATCAGAATAAACAGAAGGTCATTTTTTCACTATGAAGACTGTTTCGCAAGAGTTGTATTCATACTTCAACAAGAAAAAGATCTCCCTTTCAGAATGTCGTTATAGTTGTACTCAAATTTAGACGTAGTGAGAGGTGTGAAAGGTTTTCTTTTTCTTTTCTTTTCTTTTCTTTTATTTTCTTTTCTTTATTCTTGTAGGCCCTGTTTTAAAATGGGATCAGGGTGGTTGGAATTAAAAAGATTTAACTCCAGGTGTGAACACCCATCAGTGCATGCTGGGATCAAATCGCTCAGTGTGGGCAAATACCTCCTATTCCCTCTGGCCAACGCGCTCCATATCCACAGTAACAATCACAGTGGCTCATCACACATGAAAATCTTTTGTTTTCCTTTGTCATTGCAAAAAAATACTGTGATGAGTTTACAATAAGAGCGTAGTGAGGATGAGTTATAACAGAGAGGAAGAAAATAACTTGTCTTCTGTAAAAAAATGAGAGAATCAGGAGAAGTGACCCAGGAGTTTTTCGATAATACCAGGTTTTGGCCCAAAACCAAAACCTGGTATTGTACTCACCTATCCCTAATTATCACTATGTATATTTTAAAGTCTGATGAAGGTGATTGGAGGTTGGTGTTAATTAACACAGGAAAGTGAGATCCAAACAAATGTTCCATTGTTGATGCACATTGTGGCCTCTGAAAGCTCGTCGCCCTGGGTCTAAATCAGCCAGATCGAATGATAATTCTAAATATAAACTGGGCCCCACTCTCTCCCCTCTCAGGTCTTGAGACAGACCTCCCATTGGCTTTTTCTTCACTCTCTGACTCTACAACAGCTCTCAAAGAAATTGTTATTGATCATCAACTCCATCCCAGCCCATCTCCTCAGCTGACAATGTTTGCCTTGAGTGTCTTATATGAGTCCTGTGTAACACTGTGTTCTAATGCACCTTTATCTCACAATTTAACTGTTTTGTTTCCCCTCTCTCTCTCTTTCTCTCTCTGTTCTTCTCTCTGTGTCTTTCCACAGAGATGCTTTCCTGTTGGCTCTCATAAACAGTGGAACCAGTTTCTTTGCTGGCTTTGTGGTGTTCTCTGTGCTGGGCTTCATGGCTGCAGAGCAAGGCGTGGACATCAGTAAGGTAGCAGAGAGTGGTAAGAACACACCCCAAAAAAAAGCGGCTGCATGAATCTCAGTGCAGTATGCTCAGAATGGGCTGCTAAAGGAGAGGAAAAGGCTCTTTATGGTTCATTGCTCTGACTTGTTTCTTAATATGCAGGTCCAGGTCTGGCATTTATCGCCTACCCCAAGGCAGTGACTCTGATGCCTTTGGCACCTCTCTGGGCAGCACTTTTCTTCTTTATGTTGCTCATACTGGGCCTGGATAGTCAGGTAACTCTCTCACTGTTATATTTGTTTTTAGGTGCTTTCTAGAATCAATGAAGTAAACAAAATCAGAAGAATAACGGAAGAATTTCTTGCTTCTATTCTTGCAGCATTTTTCTTGTGTGTCTGTTTGGGCCAGAGCCTACATCCATTGTTTTACAGCCCAGGGATTTGTCAATGAGCTTCTGTCCGATTCACACAGAGACCGTCTGTCTACTCAGCAATCCATTCAGTTATTGCCACTTGTCATTCTCTCCCTCATTTCTTCTTCTATCCTTCTCCTTGTCTTTGCATTGCTACATCAGTTACGCACATATTGTCACTTTAATGAAGATTAGAAAAACCTTTGTTTCCCCAAAGATGTGACTGAAAGACTTAACTTCCATCTTAACCAGCAGAATCTTGTAACTTGCATTAAATTTTGTGGCTTTTCACACAAATGACAAATGAAGAGCAATGTCTCTCAGTGTTTTGTGCTTTTCTGTCATTCACTTCTCCTCTCTTTTGTTTTCTTCCTTGTCTTTTCAGTTTGTAGGGGTTGAGGGTTTGATAACAGGAATCATGGACATGCTTCCCCCCAAGTCCGCCCTGGGCTCCCTGCGACGAGAAGTGGTAGCAGCCATCTGCTGCATCATCTGCTTCCTCATTGACATGTCCATGGTCACAGAGGTACTTTGGGGATTCACTGAAGTTTTTGTTGAGTTGACTGGAGGCATGCAAATTATAACTTAACTAACTCCTACAATGCTGTGTAGAGACCGTGTGAAGCCAGCGTGTCCTGCCTGAGCTTCAGATTCAGTCATAAAAAGAAAATAATCACAAATTCTCAGTCTTATGTCTTCTTCTTAGCAAGGCATGGAATAAAAATTTCCAGGGAGGCATTTGGATGAAATCCTAAACTGTGGAGGCTGTAAAATAGGTCAGACATTAAGAATTAACAGGGTGGTCTGGATGCTGACTGCTCAGTCTCTTGCTTTCAGGGAGGGATGTATGTCTTCCAGCTGTTTGACTACTACTCTGCCAGTGGCATCACCCTGCTGTGGCAGGCTTTCTGGGAGTGTGTGGTTATTGCGTGGGTCTATGGTGAGACAAGAAAAAACAAATTACAACTCATCCAATACAAACATCCCCATTCAAAGCATTTTCACAGCATCCATCTGTCACTTCTGTCAGGCGCGGACCGTTTCATGGACGACGTGGCTCGAATGATAGGATATCAGCCGTTACCCTACATGAAGTGGTGCTGGTCCTACGTCACACCTTTTGTCTGTGTGGTGGGTGCTGCTCTGTATGCTTTTCTTTTACTTTTACCCATCATCTCTGTAATGCTGACTTTTTTCTTGCACATAGGCAGTGTTCCTGTTCCATGTGGTGAACTATAAGCCCCTTACCTACAACACAGTCTACACTTATCCCTTGTGGGGTGAAGCACTTGGCTGGGCGCTGGCTCTTTCTTCAATGCTCTGTATCCCTCTTACCGTTCTGTACAAACTTCTGCGCTGCAAAGGATCTTTGCGGGAGGTCAGTATGTCTGGATGCAGGTGCAGGCATGCATGGTCATCACTCTCTCTTGTGTGCGTGTGTCTGTGATGAATCTCTAGAAATGTGCCTCCTTGGAAACCGCTCACCCCTTTCTTGCCTGTTATTTATTTTGTGAATTTCTTCGTTACTTATTAAAGAGAACAGGCTGAAGCATGTCACCTATTGAAAGCTCACATTATCTTTGCCCTTGTCTTTCTCCACATAGCGGTGGCAGCACCTTACCACCCCAGTTTGGGGTAGACATCACCTAGAGTACCTGGCGCCTGAGAGCGAGGCCAAATTGCTGCCCCCGGCAGGCACCAAGAGTACACTTCTCTTTGAAAGTGTCATCTGATGAGCTGAGCCCTACAGAACACAGAGCAAGGTCACCCTTGACATAAACATACACATCACACGAACACACGGGCTACACTGAATACATGTACTCCACACACGCCTGGCAAGAGCAAAGGCAAGATTAATTTAAAAAACACCAGATTTAAAATTAAAGAACAGCCCTGGACAAATGGACCAAAGAATAGATGGGAGAAGAACTGAAATACACACCCTCACTCATACAGTCATCATCACATGCTGTTAAACCCTCTGCTCTGCTTTCTGACTCTACCTCGCTGACTCTCCTCTCTCCCTCTCTCTCTGCTCCCTGCCTTCGTGCTGTTCTGTCTTGTCTCGTCCTGTGGGTGTTGTGTATCTGTTGTAGTTGTGATATCTTACCTTTCTGTCCCTGTTTGTCAGGGTTTTTAACAGCCTCATCCATCCCAACATGTTATGTCCTGTTGTGCTAAATGAGCAGAAACTTAAAAGATTCTGATGAAAACTACTTCATGAAAAACCTCATATCTGCTGCTGATTTGCCATGGTCTGAATGTGTGTCTGTATGTGTACATTTTTTTTGTATCTGTACCCTTTGTGTGTGTGTGTGTGTGTGTGTGTGTGTGTGTGTGTGTGTGTAGGTTGGCGTGTGGATGTGTCCTTGAGAAGCAGTTTGTGTTGGACCATGGCGGTAGTGTCTTCATTTATTTGTAAAATGGCCTTTCTGGCTTGTGTTTCTGCCAACTGTATTCTCTCAATCAACTGTACAAAAACAACTACATTTGAAAAAAAATGTTGATAATAATCAAAAAAGAGACAATGCATCACCACTTCCAGCTGTGTGTTATGAACTATCTTAAATATCCAGTGTATTGTGGGGTCTGTGAATCAGTGTTAATATTGTGAGGGGATGATAGTCATTATTTCCAACCTTGAAGAAGGAGAAACTTAAGACTGAACTGTGCAAAGTGCAGGAGAATAGGACAAGGGGAGGGGAAAGAGACTTGATGACATGTCAGGAAAGAAGCAGCAATAAATGACCTGATGAAGATGGATCTAATTTGTATGTATGACTCTTTATTTACACTGTTTCATTTATATATGACTGTCTGGCTGTACAGTGAAAAGCACAAAAAGCTTCAATTACATTAAAACATGTGGTACCTCTGCAGTATAAAAATAAAACTCATTAAAACATTTCTTAAAAAAAACCTCACATATCCAGGTAGCACAACAGAGAGCAATAAGCACTTCAAGAGATGTGTGTTGTGTAATCTACTACACTTTAACTTGTTTGCATAGGAGTGGTAAGTTCATGGAGCCAATCATTTCAGGATCACTGACACACATTTCAGGGCTTCCTGCAGGTTGATCATTTATTTGCAGAGACTGGTATCTGATGTGGCAAACCCTGAGCAGTCACCTGACAAATCACCCAGAGGCTTCTGTGATTATAGAATATATTTTTCAGTTACATATTGGCACATCAAATCTGACTTTGCTTGGATGACCTTAAACGGTCTTTGCCGTCAAATTCACTTTTCATGTATCATTTTCAAGAAAGAGAAGTATTTTCCCAAAGTTGGGAGTAAATGTCTTCAGACAGCTATCAGAGTACACTCAGAACATAGGAGGCACGTGGCGTTATTGCATGCGGTTTTATCTTCTGACAGTTATGATAGCAGATAGTTTTGACACCGTGTCTGGAAATAGGAGATCTCTGAGGAATCATGTGAACACAGACTATAAATACACCCACATCGTGTTCAAAGCTGCTGCCTTTTTGTAATTTATGATGCATCTATTCTGACATGGCGAACAAATGGTGTGATACACAAGGTATGAGGTAATGTCCACGCCAATCGGTGACAAATATTTACACTGACTTTATTTCTTATGGAAGACATCTGGACTGTTAAGATTGACAACATAGGCCTGTTCACACCTCTCACATGTGCTTGACATTACAGTCAACCTTCCTCTCGCTGTCTCACACAGGCTATAAATACTAACTCCTATTAGTCCAGTGTTACATTCTACCACTCAATCCCCCGCCCCTTTTCCAGCTCTCTCACCACAGAGCAGAAAGCTGCAGTGACGTACTGCTGGCTATCTCATTAGAGATATCATAAAAAGCCTGTTGCCATGACGATGGCTCCCTGTATTTCCATGGCAACCAGCCGCCATGTCAAGATGGTGCATTCTCCTCTGCTGAAGAGAGGAGGAGGAGGAGACAATGACTACAACAGTGGGCAATGAAACAGCCAGTAGCCTGAGAGGAGGATGGAGAGAAGTGGAACAGTCTGACCCCTGCTGGTTACATTTTAGTGCTGCAGGGCAAGTCCTAGAAAGATTTAAAAAAAAAGAAAAGGCTCAGGAGCTGAGAGTAAGGAGCATTTCAGGCTGTATATCAGCAGTGACAAGTGATGAGCAAAGTGGAGAGAGCTTTAAAAGCGTAATTGATATTCATGGGGATGAACTCACAAGGACACAGTCTGTGGGCTCCAGTCCATGAAGGATGTGAAGAACTGCATCGTGCACCGTGACAAACAGCCTGCTCTTTGGGATGGACTCTGAGAAGAAACCTGCCTTTTCCAGCTGCTCCACAATGCATGCTGGTGTATGATGGCACAGAAAAGCACACGTGACAATGAGTAAAATTGTGAATACATGAGATAGAGAGTTAAGGAAATAACAGACATAACTAAAAGCCACAAGCAGCCATAATCAGGCCCTCACTCCCGTGCAGGTGCCGCTATCAGAGCATGTTGTGGCTGTTGCATGTGCACAAGTTATTCATACCCATAAGACTATTGCATGCAGCAGGCACAGCATGTGCAGCGGGATCTAATTCAGTAATGGCCATGACTTCCTGTTTCCAGTAAGGGGCACCTTACTTTGTCAAATACATGCACTCAGGCCACTGAACATGTGTGTGCATTCTTGTCCAGATGATCTGAAAAAAACTGGGGGACTAGTTTGTTAAAATAGGTACACTAGGAGTGGGAAAATTTTAACTTTGACATGAAATTCACCAAACCTCCAATCCAGATTTCCCTCCCGGAATTAAATATTTTTGTGAAGGTCTTGGCATGATAGATGTGCACAAAAAATTTCATACAAATCAGAGTATGCAAAATAATCATCTATTTTTGGCGGTGCTGCCTGGCTACACCCATACATTCTTTAATAAATATTCATCGTCAATGTGTGTCGTACACAAGTGCAATTTGAATATGAGTTTAGTTTCTTCAAGTATGTACTCTATAAATCATCAAAATTGGACATTTAACTCAAACTTTGGTACTTCCTGTCTTGAATTCAGTTAAGTTGTAAGATGGGTTTTTGTAGGTCTAGGCATGATAGTTACGTACAAAAAAAAGTTCAGGCTATAGCTGTAAGTAGCCGAAGATGCTACAGTTTGAAGTCAATGCCAAATGCTTGCGAGCATGCTATCATTATGGAAGTACCAGATTTATACATTTTGGATTGCGTTTTTCTCAAGAAGAAGGCGCTTAAGGTTTGAAGAAGGGCCTTTGCTAACCCTGCGATTGTCGCTTGGACCATGATTATTTGTGTCTGTTTGTCAGACAGGGAAAATGTGTTGTCACAGAGGCTTAGGCCTTGATGCCTTTATTATCTAACAGAAGTGCCTTGAGTCAGAATTAAGGACAGTTACTTTGTCTCTGTTTGGTCTGGTGACTCACCTTGGCAGCCAGCTAGATAGATGTCTACGTCAATCTCTCCAAAGTCCCTGAATATCTGAAAGACACAGATACCACTTTGTTTTATTTTGTCTACTGTCTGTTAAAATTTTTGATAATCATCAATAGCCACTCTCCTCATTTACATCTCACCCACATACATTTTTTAAGGTTTTTACAGTGACTGTGTCCACAAATCCAGCCGTTGAAATGTCCAAAATGATGCTGTGAGTGCTTAATACATTCGCTGTTCCTCTTTCCATGTCCTCTTGCCGAGATTCCTCAGTGACACTTGTGTCACAGCCTGTTCCTGAATCTGAGTCTGAAATGGTTGTGTCGTACTCGTAGGCCAAGTTCACTTGACCTTTAGTCAGGCTGTTGACTGGTGTTTGTTTCAGATTTAAGGCTATGCCATTTTCTAGACTGTGTCCCCTTTGTCTTTCAGAGACTCCCCCCTGGTTCCTCTCAAACTCTTTTAAAGCAAAAGCACCATTGGGCTGATGACTGATTTCTTTTTTCTGCCAAAAAGTTGGAAAAGTGGGAATTAGTGTCTGAAACCACAACATCTGTGTTGACATAGCTCTTAGTGTTTCACACAGAAAACCATACTTGACTCTTTGCCTCCTTTTTTGCTTTCTTTTTTGCTTTCTCTTGTTTACGCTTCTGCTTTGCGTCTTGTTTCTTCTTTGCCATCAGCAGCTTCCCGATATCAATTCCACTCTGTACAAAAAGCCGAGCATTGCAAAAGAATGAGAGAAGAGGGAGTGAGATGAGAGAGAGATAATGAAAGCAGTTATGGGTGCTGTAGAGAGCAGACAGGGATTACAGCTTGTAATCAAACACAAGCCTGCGTGCAAACACACATCCAAATCCATGGACACACACCTTCTCCTGCAGGGCTTCCAAGTACATCTCAGCATTTGTGTAGTAGATTGTTGTGGATGAGCGGAAGATTTTAATTCCTGGAATCTCTCTGGCCTGCGGGGACACATCATGTAACCGAGTGATTCAGTAACTCACACTCTTTTCTGCTTTCATTTGCACTTTTTGCTCCCCAACGTATTGTTTACTAAATTGCATTTTTCCACAACTAATGGCCAAAGCTCAACTTACTCAAACACATAGCGTTCCTGTTATGAGTCAGTTGAGCTTAATAACAAGGCATGTAAACCCTGCATGTCCCCATTTAGCTTGATCTGAATCTTACCCAGTGCTCAGGATTTGAGTCTCAAGTAATGCGTTATAATTTCAGATTTGTGATGTGTATATGTACAGTACTTGAAACCTGGCTGCAGGCTGATTGCTAACAAGCTGCTAAGCTTTCAGTTGTTCAATGTTGAGTGTTAGCATGCTTTTAACATTTAATGAGCACACACACACACAAGAATAAGCAGGTCATTTTTTATGGGATTTAAAAAATATAAAATCTTAGGTGGGGTGACCATATTCTAGGAACCCAAATAGAGGAAAATTAAGTTTCTCAAACAAATCTGAAGAAGCCAAATATATTTCTGCCTGCAATTTAGGTCATTGGGTAAATTATGTCACTGTATGGACACATTAACAGGGTGTGGTTATTCCTTGCTTTGACTTATTGCATGTGGTGGTTGAATTTGCAACAAAAGTTTTAGGAGCTTTAAATATTTTGTTGACTGTCATTTCACCTTTTTTATACCTCATTATGTCACCACAATCATCACCATTATTCATAGAGACTCAATCAGCATTATTATTATTGGGGTTTTTTGTTGTTGTTTGTTTGTTTGTTTTTTGTTTTTTTTGCTTCAACTGCTTAATGACTCCTTTTTAATTTGGATTTTTGCCATTATAAACATTTTGCAAATGATCATGTACTATTTTTTTTATCTTTTGATGCATCACAAAAGAGGAACTTCCTCAGTGGCTAAAATGTTAAAAAAAACAGTCACAAAAGAAGCATAATGTCATAGTACTTTTGAGATTATTCTTACCTCCCTGTAGGAATCTATGTCCAAATAGAGGTCAGTACCAGACACTTGGCCCAAGATTGAATAGCGGGGTCTGAAAAATACCAATATTTTACAGAATTGCACTTTCATTTCTTGAAATATCTTGCCCTACACATTATGGGATGTTACTAAATGGTGTGCAGTTACAGTTGAGTTCTGAAGATGACAGTCAGCATGGAAAAGCCAATGGAGACAGCCAGACCAAGATCCAGGTTTAGCAGGATTGTGCTTGTGAATGTTACCAACCACACCATCTAGGGGGCAGTGACAACACTTGCAGTCAGCAGGTTCAAAGAGCTATAAGGTTCACACAGTGTTTAACTGAGCAGAAAAACTAAGACAGGATTTAGTCTCACCAAATCAACCTTGTTAGTCCTCCACAGCATGGGCACGTCCAGGAACTGTTTGAACATTCCTTTTAAATTCACAAACACAATGGTGGATAAAACAGCCTGAGGAGCAAAAACAGATGTGTCCACATTATCTACAGCCTTTAATGATCTAATGACAAAAAGATACCTATTTCTGAATGACAATGGTACCGGGAAGAAGAGGTTACCTTGGGAAGATCTTCAAAGAGAGAGCCTATTTTCAGAATTGTGATCAGCACAATGACAGATGAAATCAATCCAGCAACCTGACAAGCCAAACACATTTACAGACACTTACTGTGCAGCTAAGTTATACACAGGGAAAATATTCTCTGAGTTATTTCTGCTGTTTGTGTAGATATCTGAAGGTTTTTACTTGTGTTTTCCCCCCTGTGCTCTCCTGAACAAGGCTGCGGGACAAGGAAGAAGTCACAGAGTAACATTGAAAAAATCCCCCGATGGTGTTGCTAAGACCCAAAGCGACCAGTTCCTGAGAAGAAATACACATAAAGATGGAAACATTTCAAATTGAAGTCATGTCTGCTTAGTTAGTCCCAGCACTGGATTACATTAGATATTAATACTGGAATTATGAGCTATTAATCCAACCTTAAGACCAAGTACAGTCTGTGTGCAGCCGCTAACCTTTGGGCCAATCACATAGTGTCCTATTCATAAATTTGATGGTCATATCAACACATCCATGCCACACTGAGAGCAGTGCCAAACATATTCGAGACACACTTGATTGCATAGAGCTGGTTGGGCATTAATGATTTAGCAGACCAGCTCTTAGTGGCTGTGAGTGCTCACGGCCTGTCACTCTCCAGAGAGAATAATCCAAATCACATGCCTCTGTAAGTGTGTGAATAAGTCTGCGTGCCATAGATAGGAATAAGAGATTCAAAAGAACTTTGCTGAAACTCTACACACGCATGTGAAAATCTTGGAAGTTTGAGGGTTTCACTGTATGTATATCTGATTTGAGCCAAACACTTCAAATGGAGATGTAAAATTATCAGACAATTGTATTAGGTTTACTGGAACTGCAGTAATGTATGCATCAAACTGTGGCATGGATCCTGGATGGCTTTGTAATATGATGCTATGCACTGAGAGGGGTTTGAAATGCATTGTCTAGATGCTGCCTTTAATGCATCTTGACCACCTCCTTGAGAGGTTAAAGTAATCAAAATGTCTGTCTGTATTTACTATTAGAACCAGACAGTGAAGTTAGAAAAAACAGCTTGAGACTGGGACCCTTTTATTAAACCATACAACTGTGTATTGTGAAATACAGATAATTTTAGGGTGCCCAGACATGTCCTCCTTTTTTGTTATAAATTATGTCCGGGCAAATTTATAAAGTTCCCTCAAATGTCCAGGTTTTTCTCAGTTTGTTCTTTAGACCATTAATATTTAAGATAAATTTATATATTCTTTTTATTTAAGTATGTGGTGAGACATAATTATAGAATTCCATTTCTGCTGGTTGAAAAATGGGAATATAAACTTGGCTTTGTGAAGAACTATTTTGGGCCATATTAAGTCAAGATTTGAGATAAAAAGTCAAAATTATGAGAGAAAAGTCAAAAATTTGAGAATTAAGTTCAAAATTATGTCATTGGTTACATTTTTTAGATAAAAAGACGCAAAAAATTAAGATAAAATTCAAAATTTCGAGACAATAAACCCATATTAGACTTTTATCTCAATTATTTTTTTATCTCAAAATTTTGAGTTAATATGAGCAAAGAGGAAAAAATCTCTGCAAAGCCAGTTTTTCAAATTTTATGGTTTTTACTTAGGGAAATGGACTGTTATCCCTTGATTATGTTTACAATATTAAAAAAAAAAGTCACCTAAAACAGTGTTTGAAGTAATTGTGGGGGTTATGAAGTTACTTTGTCATCTTTGAGTATCTTCGGGTATTTTAGCAAGATCTCTAAGAGGCCTGGTAGGGGGTCCTCTGTTGGGTTTTTAGTATATAGTCACCCTAGTTAACTTGTTTCCCAAATGGAAATCTGTTCTGTCTGACATCTGAAAAAAGTGACAGTAACATTTTGAAAATGTGCTACACAAAAGTCTGATCCTGAACTGAAGTCTTTGGGCAAAAAACGTTGAGGTAGTTGATGTAATTTATGATTCTTGTTGTGGCTTAATCCAGGTGAGGTGGCATAAATGTTTCTCCCTTGTATGGTTTATTATCATAATTGAATGAGAAATGACTAAAGTCTAACATAAGATCAAAGTCAGCCACTTTTATGTCAAAGCTGTTTGTAGTAACAAAATGTTGATTTGTTTGTTTTTTTCTCTCTTCCTCTTTTCCTCACCTGGTTGCTATCCACCTTGTAGCCATGTTTCAAGGCAAATGTTTTGCCCAGAGAAATGTTGATGGCATAGCCCACAATAGCCACGGCAAAAGCATCTCCTATCACCTGTTGGAACAGTGTGACATCTGGAGCGCGAGGGGCCTTGAGGCTGGAGCAGAAGGGAAAGAAAAATGTTTTAGGTTTTTTATCACTGTAACCTTGTGCAGCACAAACTGTCCGAACCTTTAAATGAAGCTGTGGCCAAGTTGCTATTTAACTAACTTTTAGAGGAGTTGGTTAGAGACATAATAACCCCCTAAACTAGCTTCTATTTCAAAAATCAGATACAATAAAAAAAATGGAAAATTTTCAAGGAGGCATTCACTGTTTGTGCAATTCTACCCTCGGTTTACACAACCCTCTTTCATGCCTGTGGGGAATTTCTGCTCACTAATGGACTTTTCCATCCCAGAAGCTCTTAGAGCAATAAAGAACTTTAGAAACTCATTCACCCTGTGTGCTCTATTCAGGAGGATATTGTACGTATCAACAGCTTTAAAAACCCAAGTCAAATGCGCCTGTGATATTGGACATAGTCTGAGATGGGGTAGCTGTCCTAAATCTCCTCAACATTGCAAAAACAGAAGTATCATCTTACCCACTTGGGATCTCTCCAACCACATCAATGCTGTATTTTTCCGGAAGAAAACAGAAGTGGGTAATGATTGTCGCTATTATAATCTGAAAAATAGGATAAGGGGTGAATTATTCTCCCATTCAACCCTGATGTTTTAGGAGTCTTTCAGTGGAGTGTGATCACTGTGGTGCTGATGCCCCCCTGTGGAGCAATAAGTAAGTGCACCAGTAATGTGAGAAACTTACCACTATGAGCTCTATTGGGATGGGCAGAGGCAGCTTCTGTCTGTAGCAGGCATTAACTTCTTTTACTACAATGAGGACAGTGAGGGCCACCAGGCTGACCACCAGCTCTGGCACTCTAGTTTCAGGGAGCAACCGGCAAAGATCAACCAGAGTCTGTGGGGGGATTAATTCAGGACAAATAGAATAATGACAGAGTATAATATAATAATTTTCAGAGTTTCAATAAACAGGTTTTATTTTTGTATTTTTGAATCAATCAATTCAGAGTGACATTTAAGAGTTTCTGGAGTGGGACTGTGTGAGTTACATGTCACCAGTAGTACTTGTAGTAGCCACAATTAGGGGTGTCCCAATACACCCTTTCACCTATACAATACTGACACTGTTATTGATTGGATATGATATCAGCATGAATGGTGTGATTTTCCAGCTCTCGCAAAATGCAACTGCCCTCTTGGTGTCTGTTTCTTGGTGTCTTTGTATAAATTGTGCACAGCGTAGCATACTCACATAAATAAGAGAGAGGGGACCACTGAAGCGAGCTGGGGTGACTCCAAACAGGTATTTGAGTTGAGAGACACATACATGACATGCTGATCCTGTGGTGTAGCCTCGTACCAGAGGCTCAGACAGGTAGGTGACCACAAAACCAAACCGCACAACACCCAACAATATCTAAGGATAAAAAGAAGGGTTACCAAGTTTTTGGAGTATCACCTTTAGAGAGCACAAAGCCTGAAGGGGAACTCTGAAGTGTAACATTCAATACACACACCTGAAAGATTCCTGCTAAAACTGTGAGGGCACATGCAATCTGAACCCTGTATGCATCCCGTGCGTCGATGTCGACATTTTCTGTTCCATTGGTGCCATTGACCATAAAGTTCACGTCTGGTGCCAGTCTTTCCGTCACACTCCCAATCATGATGCTGATCACAGCAAAAGTACCTGCAGATATAGAACAAAAACAAATATGTCATGCACATTTGAACAAATAAGGATGAGTTCATATAAAATCTTCCACTTCTTTACTCACCAATGGAGATGTGTCTGGAAGTACCAAAGATAAAGTAGACCAGCACTGGGAAAAGGGAGGTGTACAGCCCAAACACTGGGCGTAAGGAAGCCAAAAGAGCATATGCCATACCTAATATCAAGAAGATAAACGAAAAAAAAACACAGATTTGTATGTAGAAAGACTATGAAAAAATGTCATTAAAACACCATAAAAAGCAACAGTATTGTAAAACCAAACCTTTACTTTTACCCTTCGAAACACATAAAGTAACAATTAATTGTGAGACTGGAAAAAACTTTGACTTTTACTGTGAAAAAAAGTTACAATGATGAAAATCTACTGTGAAATACATTTTAGAAGGAAATACTCTAGTATCAAATATGTCTGAAAAGCTTAAATTCTATACTATTATTTGGGCAAAACTTGTGGCAACTACTGTGATTGTACATTAAATGCTGCCATGTCTAAAAAAAATGGTGATATTGTGAGAACCTTTCTGTGATAGCTGTATGTCATAATGACAAGATTTTTTTCCAGTCAAAACAAGATAAATTATAGATTCTATTTTTATCACAAGAAAAGTTTTGTTACAACCAGATAATATTGAATGCCGTTATAACGTCATACATGATAACTTATACTGATATGACATACAAGGTTTCAGGTTGATATTATTGAACTCATGTTTGAATAGAGTATTAGAAAATAGATAACTAGATTTTAATCCTGGTGTGGCAGCAGTACTCTTGCATTAATATCAAATTGCTACAAAATGTCTCTTATCTATTTTTATACTGGTAGCTGTCTGTGTGTCTGCTTGTGTCTTTGTCTCTGTTGATTTCACTCTTTCTGTTTTCCCTCTCTTCTTCCTTAATGACCCAACCCCTCACAGTAAGTCATTCACCACTGACACATCCTATTCTGGTTGAAGTTTCTTTATCTTTGATTGACTGATTTTCCATCAGTGTAGTTTTCTCTTTTTTTTTTTTAACCTTTTTTGGATTGCTAATGTTAAACTTGGCCAACCCACTCCTGGGCTCTCATTCAGATTCTCATGTCAGCTCTCTTAAGCTGTTTGGACTTTGGATGCCAAGCAAAGCTGAACTAACTCCTGAATTGAGCATCATATTAAGTTGATAAATATGTATGGTGATGATCCTTTTTCTCTGCCAGCTAGAGGGAACAGAAAGGTGGCTTCTAAATATGTCAAAATGTCTATTTCAAGTGGCAAGTCCCTTCAGATTCCCTGCAGATTCATACCTTGAGGTAGATGCATGATGCCCACGCTGCAGCCAGAGATCAGGTCTCCTAATGCATTTTCTCTGAAGGAGTAGTGAGGCAACCAACCCAGAACAGGGATCCAGCTCAGCACAAAGTGCTTCAGCCTGGGAATCGAACACCTGCATCCCCCAAAAACATTACAGTCACATTGATGGGCACTCACTTTTGTTTAGTTTGAGTGTCTTACCATTTTTTATTGTTGTAAGAAAAGTCACTTAATAAGACGTGTGAGTTGCAACAACTGCTTCTGTTTTTTATCAGCTAGCCTTGTAAAAGACAAACACGCTGGATAACACCAGCATGTCAGCATGCTAATATTTATTTCTAAAGACAGGAACAGTATGGTGCTGAACTGAATATTCAAGATTGCCTGAATACAGGGATATGAGATATCTCTCACCAAAACCAGGCCAAGCTATCTTTTACATCTGAGCATGAACTGTGTCATCCTCTTGATGCAATACAATAATTCACATGCATTATAGCTCCGAGGTCAGTGACATTGCTTAGTAAATGCATATAGAGTCTTATATGACTCATTATAAAATTATATAAAGTCATGAACTTTGATCATGCATCTGCCTTAAATGAATAACTCATTTGTCTGCATTTTAACGCATTTTCACGTTCGTTTGTCTGATTTGCCCGAAGATAACAGAACCAGTCAAACATCCACTCTCCTCTCCAAACTTGCATTCATAAGCAAACTCATTCATGATCATTCATGATCACTCAGTCATTCACAAGATAATTTTCCAAAGTTGAACAAACAGTTAAAATACACTTAGAGTTTAAAAAAAGTAATTTTTGTGAGTTGGTGTCATTATCTATCAATGCACTTTTGGTCACATCTCCCTCTTCTTTGTATTCTCTGACCTCACACTTACCTCATTGCATCCTTCACCTGTTCAACCAACGTTGGTTTGGTGGACCACGTTCCTTTTTGTGCAACTTCATCCAGACTTAACTCATTCAAAACCTTCCTCTGCACAAAGTACTCCACCACTGAGCAGTTCTCCTCCTCCATGTTTATGTTAGAGTCCAAATTCAAAGTCAGTTTCTTTTCTAAGTTGTCTTTTGTTTGGCAGTGGATCTTCTTAAATAGAGAGAGCAGTTTCAGATCCTCAACCAGAGCAGATCACGTTGTTGTACGACTGTTAGCTCCTCACAACTGATTGACAGTGCTTGTTGCTGGACTATGGGAGTGACTGCCCCTTTCCCCGTTCTTTTAAGAGAGCAATCACCACCTCACATGTCAGTACACACACCTGAGATTAGTGTGTGTGTTTGTGTGTGTGTGTGTGTGTGTGTGTGTGTGTGTGTGTGTGTGTGTGTGTGTGTGTGTGTGTGTGTGTGTACATGCCCATGTCTTTGTTTGTTGATGTAGGCTAACAGTGATTAACTTTGTAATGGAAACTACAGCTAAAGGGTCAAACTTAGGTAAAAAGAGATTTTAACAAACTTACACTTCTTTTTTTGAAAGTAACAATTGACAAAAAAAAATAAAAACACAAAGATTTAAGCTTGTGTTGGCTCTCTTAAAAAAACCACACTGGTACGTTGTTGTGAAGGAAGTGTGTCTGTGTGTGAGCCAAACAGACAGCTTATCTTTGTGGTTGTCTGTTACTTTTCTTGTTCAGGAGATAATGTAGCTATATTTTCATTATAAACAGGAACTTTTTGTATCACATTGTGCTACTGGCATTTCCCAACATATCTTATAAATATTGACAAGAGATATTAAAGAATTTTTAGCTTAAACTAAAATAACAAAATTCTTTTGACTTTTTATTCTTCTACACTGTTTCTGTCAGTTTTTTTTCCTTCAAACCATAACATAACTACTCTGGAGACTTCACAAAAGAGCAGGTCAAAATCGTAGGATTTGTAATATTATTTACAGAGACCCAACATCACTCCACTATGGGGAAATACTTGGCAACATTTAGAAACAGTAGCAAGATGAATGAATAATCACAAGCAAAGCAACACTAACAACAGGTAATACAGATAAATGGCAACGATTCCAGTCATAGTAATGATAATTAAACGATTGAATTTGAGCGATGACAATGCTGTAATGATAAGAAAGTATGTACTGCTAATAATGAGTAGCTGAAGATAACAAGTCTAGCAGTAGCATGACTACAATAAAAAGCTATCAAAGCTGGGGTCCATGTTTTCCAGCATTAACTTACAGAAGCTGATGTAACATACAAAGTTAATGGCCTGCATTAGAACTGATATAAATGCAAACAGATAGAAAGACTGTCAGAGGCAGAAGTTTGGAGTTCTGAGTTCCCATTTGGACAGACCCTGGGGCAGCATGACTAAAAGCTAGTATAAGTTTGACTATAGATTGTACGGAAAAAGTGAGTAAACCAGACCCTAATAAATAGATGGCATGGAAGAGAGGCCTGATAGTTGAAGGCTCGCTCTGAAAAAAAGCAAAATCTTCTTTGCCAAATGACTATTTCTGCTCATGCTGATAAAATGCTAAATGAAAGCCCCTTTTTTATTGAACTCTTTAACCTTATTACACAAATTCATCAGTCACCTTTTTGATAAGACTCCTTCAGATGTTTATGTTGAGCTGGTTAATGTGTAACACAGTCTTTGTTGACATGGTTTTCGTCATTGATTGAAGTTTATCTTGTTCTTAAGTGTGTGTGAAAATAAGCAGTGTACTTTCAAACGCTAATAGGTCAAATGTGACGAATGTTTGGGACAAATAGGTCACCACAGGATAGGCTGATAATGGAAAAAAGCTCACATCTTGTAAGAGTCTGGAAATACACAAATGCAGCCATGAATTTTACTTATTACTAATTTTACATTACCTCAAATAAAGGTTAGTAACCAAATTGGTAAACAGCATGAATTCTATAAAACAGTAGACATACGTCACATGTTGCTGCATCAGCATGTTTAAATATCATTACTGTATTGAAACTTAGCATGTCTCATAATTTAAGTGAGGAAAAAAAACAACACAAGAAAATGTAAATCTCAAGGACCAATGCATTTTGATGGAGTAATTTTTTTTTTTTTTAAATTTTGGTCTTGAATAAAGTTGAACTTGTGGTAGTCATCATTTTTCCAAAGATGCATGAACGATCACAAGAAAAAACATACACTTTGCGCAAGGAACAAACGGCTCACAGGAAGACATTTCACTATCTGAAAATGACTAACAGCAATAGATGAGCGTTAAACAAGAGTCTGTCTTGCATACATTAACTCCTGCTCTCGTCACACTCTCTCACACACAACCAAGCACATGTAACCGTGTTCTGTTGGAACAATCTGATGACTAAGCTCAATGGAAAGAATGAGTGATTTGATCAGGGAGGACTTCCTAAAAACACTTGTCGACGATCATTTACATGTTACAGAAAAATAGTCAATGTTTGTTCATAACTTGTGTATACCATTCAACCAGAAATCGTGACTCTTATTCTAAGGATATTGTGAACTAATCAAAATTATTCACTGAGCTTTTGAAAATCCTCTGAGCCACATAGATTGTATTTCATTGTCCATATGTGATTGAGACCTTACACTTATCCAGAAATTATAAAGAAAAGTGAGCAACAGTCATGCAAATGGCAGAATTTCCCCTAATCAACTTCTCCAAAAGCCCAGAGTATTCCCAAAACACAATGTCCAACTGTCATGACAGCACCGAGTGTGTATTTTCTCTCCACAAATAAAAGCCCCCAATACCTGTACTATGGCGTTCTCTTTGGGTGACATTTTCAGAGTATTTTCCAAATCAAACAATCTGTTCTAAGAAGGTGTTTAAAGATTCAGAATAAGGGCACTACCGCTTGAAATGGAGCAAGGAGAAACAGGTGAGGGCAGATTGCAAAGGATCCTTTATGACTTGAGCATGATATAGTTTTTATATGGCTTAAAAAACACCCATCAGCTCTAAAGAGTAATTTTAGCAGGGTTGACACCACTGTCATTAAACACAAGTTGCTCACCTTTTTAGAATCTTTTGCTGCCCTTTTCTCTCTTTATCAGATGCAGAGATACTAAAGCACAATAAAAATTGTTATTTTTAAACACTCAGGAATAAATAAACAGGTAAAAAGAAAGACTTTGCCAACTTGGAATTGATTTGCCATTCATTCTATATGAGCTTTCACCTTTTGGTTTCCATATCTTGTTTCCACTCTTATCAATAGGTAAATACCATGATAAATCATTTAACTGCCCAGATGAAAAGGTGAGGTATTTGATAACCCGTTGAGGGTTATGCATTTCCTTATTGCCAGGAAAAGCAAAGTTGTTGTTTTCTCCTGACCTAGTTTTTTTTTTTTTTTTAAATCAGGAAAGTTCTACTTGGGCGAGGAGTTGTGACCTGTAGGTGATGTTTCAGGATTAAAGCATCCAGCAGATGGCGTTATTTATCCCTGAGGTGTTCCATTTAGGCTTATCCACACACTATATCCATGTTTTTTTTTTTTTTAAGTGCATAAGCACAGTAGCAAACTAACTAACTAACTAAAAAAACAACACACACACACAATGAACAAAAGAGAAAACAAACTGTTTTCTTAACTCACAACTTAAACAAAAAGTTTTAAAAGCACCACAAAAAAGCAACATCTTAATTTGGACTGGGCCTTCAATTTATGATTCAGTTTTATCCATTTTTCACCTTCTCTCATGGGCAAGTAGATGTGATCAATGCCAAATGCTTGTAATGAGACTGGGTTGCTGTAATGACATTTTTTATATTTTACTTTTTTTTTAGTAAGAGAAAGGTCAAATTACAGTAAATTGCAGGCAGCAGTTTCATTACTTTAATTCAAATTACTGACTTTTTACACTTAAATGTTGTACAGTGAAGTCTTCTATCTGAAATAGTGAATATAAGCTGTATATTTATTCAATGATCAGTTTTAGGATTAGGAATTGTCCTTCAGTGATGTTCAATATAAAATGCAAATTTACAGAACTGTCCATTTTAAGGTTGAAAGGAATGTCACCAAACCTATCAGGGAATGAACCAGTAATTTTCTGCCAGTACATTGTTGTTTTTTTATAAGTTGTTTTTCTTAGAGTGTACTTTCACTTGACTTCTCAACACAAAGTCATAAAATGACTTTGAAGGTGCACTTAAGTATTTGTTTGTCATAACTGTCACTTTGCAGACCAGCTATTAAACTTTGTTGTCAAGAGCTTCCAGACACATGTCAGTACATGTGGAAACCTGCACACATCAAAACATCTTGACCAGGAGTCACTGATTAATCTCCTCTCTGCCCGTAAACTGGACAGATCACAGTGTTTTTGCTGATGCTGTTGAGTAACATGGTATGCTTAACTGTCTGTGGAGATGTTGCTAGAAAACAGTTTTCCCAAAATAATGCTGTTCTTACATGAAGTTAACCTCCAATAACCAGTCCAAAGAGCTCAAACACAGTCACACACATCCACCTGTAGGATAGTATACCAATAAGCAATTTCTGTCAATGACAATGTCCAAACACTCATCACATGCACCATTATATCAGAGAGCTTTTAACCAAAGAACATGAAGCTATAGAGTCACAAGCAGCAGCAATAACAATGTGACCATGAGGTTCTGTAGATGTTAAAGGGGAGTAAAACACTTATGAGGTACAAAACAGGTCAGACCCCTTCCAAAGGTTGTTTAGATAAATATAATATCCTGTAAAGTGAAGTAAATCTCTCCAACTCTAACATTTTTATTCATCTGTTTTCACTCATATGGAGTGATAAGTCTTTGGTTGAACTGCCTATTTTGTATATAAAAAGTAGGTGATGAAGTGAGATAAAAGACAAAAGAGTTTCTTCTTGAACTCTCATGTCTGCAGGGCAGAAAATGGAACCAGTTACTCAGATAAGACATGATATATTTATATATTTAAGCTGGTGTATCCATAAGTTGATATATTCATAGTCATCACAACCAAATTGCGAAAGCAAGGTTGACTGCAGCATTTTTTGAAATGGCCTCTGTCGATGAGTGGCGTTGAAACTCTATGAGAAACAGACAGACAACTTCACAAACAATATGTCCATATATATAGTCTGCAGTTTTCAATGCTCCTTTCTTTGGGATATTTTTAGGTGGTTTTTTTCAACAATGTCTGTATATTGCAAAATGTATTCGATTTGTTTTCATTCAAGCTATTTTCATTTTCCCCTAACAATTTGAAAATAGATTTATACACATTAAGACTGTTGTTGGCCTTGACGCCTTTGGAAACCTGAACAGTCCCTCAAGCACTCATTGGTCTATTTTAAACCTCAAAACCAGTGAGCAGGCTAATATTACTCCCCCTCTCAGGCAGCAAAATAGTCCACAACATTAGACAGACCAGCCAGCAACCTGAAATGCAGGAAAAACAGAACGACAGAACTTATAACGACAGAATACTTAAAGTTAAGTACGCTGATTTTTTTCTTCATCCAGTCACTCCTGAATCTTGGCTCTACGTAGCCTCACACCACACTGGTATGACAGCTATCTGTATTCCTGCATGTGGAACACTAAAATAATGCTAATGTGCTTTAGCTAACGCCTTGAGCTGGCAGTTCATGTCTGCTCGCAGTGAAGTGACCGGTCTATTTTTACAACACCCACTGACGGTGTCATGTAGTCACCATGAGTGTGTGAATTTGTTGGCTGGATATCTTTAAGAGGTGGAACAACTTCAACAACAAGTGAATAAGTTGACCTTGAGGCCTGTGGGACAGGGGTGGGTCTGCAGGGGTGGCAAAGATGGCATAGGGCATAGATTGCTTTGAAATTTGGTTGGCCACCCCAAGTACCACCCCATAAACCTTAACTATAATTGGTTATTTGCTTATGTTAATATTATTTAGTTGAACTCTGTTGCAACAGACCGCTGGTAACTTTTTTTTTCAATTGTATGTATGTATAATTAAAAACAGAATTCCAAACATTTCTAAATACTGACATTAGACCTAAATTCCTTGCTTCCTCACTATTTTGTTTTCTTTGAAGTCTCTCGCTCCATGCTTTCTAAAGTGGTGTAGACATTCAGGGACCCATGGATGCTCCTGTGCTGTCAGAGCACGGTTCACTCCTGCTGCGGCAGCTTGAAAAGATGAGAGCGGCCCAGGAACTCACTGATGTGGTGCTGCTGGCAGAGGGAGTTCCCTTCCATTGCCACAAGGTGGTGCTGTCTGCTTTCAGTCCTTACTTTGAGGTACCCACACTTAAAACCTTTGAGTGTTTGCACAGGAGAAAAATACACATGATAAAACTTGATTTTTTTTGTGTCACTAAAGTTTGACTTTGTTATTGTGTGATTTTGTTTAACCTGTATTGAGGGGAAAGTCACCTGTTTCTCTAGATTAAAATCGGGGTATAGAAAAATATAATTGAGTGCTACAACTGCTCGTAGCAATATATAAAAATGTCAATAACATCCAAAGCAAACCCTTGTGGGATACCAATAATTGTATACACCATGAACACCTTTTATATATTGAGGCTCTTACTTTAACATTTATCTTTGATTTGATCTGGTCAAACGTTAAATGGTCACCAATCACAATCATTCCAGATCTTTTTCTGACCACATTTCTTTCACTCAAATCCATGTGGTGACTTTGTTTCTGACCAGGCAGTGTAATATTTACGTCATACAGGGTCTGATTCTGTTGATGTTCCCTTTTACTGGAATACTCCAGGCGATGTTCACATGTGGCCTAAAGGAGACCCGGGGGGGAGAGGTGCCTCTCAGGGACACTCCTGCTCAGAGTCTGAAGCTGCTGCTTGACTACATGTACCGAGCTGAACTTCCACTGTCCAACAACAACATCCAGGGAGTGGCTGCTGCTGCCTTTCTGCTGCATGTAGATGGAGCCTTCAGGTGAGACTGGTATTGACCTGTGTCCAGCTGCTCTGCTGGAGAAATGACATTTTGTTCCCGTCACTTATTTGTTTTTACTGGTTTAGGTTGTGTCAGAGCCACATGGAAGCCTGTATGGACCCTTCGAATTGTGTGGGTCTTTATCACTGGGCAAAGGACCTTGGGGCGTCCAGCCTTGCCAATTGTGCCTTTAAATTCCTCTGCCAACACTTTGCACAGGTTTGTGTCTGTAGTGTCTAATATCCCCTTTTAACAGGCATCATAACTATTCCTAGAAATTAACGGTCAAGATGCATATAACATCATCATTAAGCTATAGAAACTATATCTTACCCCCAAATTTAATCCCTTCCTCTTCCTTCTCTATACTGCCTCTTTAGGTCTGTGAAGAGGAAGAGGTGCTGGAGCTGGATGCCAAAAGTCTTGCTGATTTGCTGGGTTCAGATGACCTGAACATATCACAGGAGCAGGTTGTGCTGGAGCTTGTGTTAAGGTGGGTAGAGAGGCGGAGGGGGGACTCACAGAGTGAAGCTAAGGCTGTGGAGCTTCTTAGAAGGGTCAGGCTGGAGCTTGTGGACCCTGGATTCCTCCGAAAAGCAAGAAGGAGAAACCCGGTAAGATAGAAAAGGACAGAAACTATTACATGTAAAGCCAAGATTCCTCGTTCATGTTCCACAAATACAAGCTTGATTTTATGAATAAATCTTGCAGGTATTGCTACGGGATGCTGAGTGCTTTGGGATGATTGATGCTGCTCTTCAGACCTCTGGACTCTGTGACACTTCTGCTCCACCTCGGCCAGCCCTCCGTTATGGCATGGAGACCGCTGAACTGCTGCTCTGCCTGGGTGGGGTGAACAAAGAAGGAGTACCAGCTCGCCGTGGAGGACTTGCTGACCTCAGTTTTTGTTTTGCCCCTGGAGGTAGAAAGACTTATTACATCCCCTCTCCACTGAGGGGCTGTGGAGGCGAGGGACAGATCACAGCAGGGGTTGTGACACGAGACAACACCATTGTGGTAGCTATAGAAGCAGAAGATCAACAAAGGGTGAAGAGGGTTGATTTATACAGGTGTGTATATGTGCTTGTATGCCATGATTTAATCCTCCCATATAAATTCAACAGCAGGTCTAAAGTATGTGTCTCTGCTCCAGGTTTGATGATTCAGAGGAGAACAGCTGGGTGGAGCTGTGCTCAGCAGCATACAGGGACATGTATGCTTTAGGTCTACAAGGTGATTCTCTTTTCATGATTGGAGGTCAGATGAAGCTACGCAATCAATACATCATCACAGACAGTGTGGAGAGATGGTCGTTGAAAAGAGGGGGCAGCTGGCTCAGTTTTGCTCCTCTGCCTCTGCCCCTGGCCTGCCACTGTGTCGTCAGTCTGAGGGATTATCTGTATGTGCTTGGGGGCTGGACTCCACAGGTACGTGGACCAAAATACAGAAATAAAAATGTTCTCTTCTTATTAACAACTTTCACTTTCAACCTCTATTTCTTATCTTCTTAAGACTCTGTCTGTCTCTTCTCCACACTCAGCACCTGCCAGATGAGGAGCCTGACAAACTCAGTAATCGTGTATTTCAGTTCGACCCAGGCAGTGACACATGGTCTGAGTGTGCCAGAATGAAGTACTCCAGATACCGCTGTGGTACGGCGGTCCTGAATGGAGAAATCTACATATTAGGTGAAACTGAATGATGGGTTGCAGCAATGGTGTTGTGTATTTTTCTACATGTCAAACACTCAAGCATGATTAAGAGATGTTGTGGCGCTCTTTGTGGGGTTTCAGGTGGCATAGGATGTGACGGAGAGGACAGAGGACAATCACGCCGCTGTCTGAGCTCTGTAGAAATCTATAACCCAGAGACAGATATTTGGAGGATGGGACCTCCTCTTCCTACTGCTCTACTCTCCTTGCGGACCAATGCCTCCAATTTGAGAGCTGTGGAGGGGAAACTTTACCTTTGTGGATACTACAAGGGAGCTGGTTGTTATTGATTTCTTGTCTGCATCTCTCAATCTATCAGATTAATCGATCAGTTTTACAGAATATATATATGCTCACACCATTTTAATTAGTCGAAACTCATATTTATCCTCCTGTCACTTCAGGCCGCCATGAAATTATCACCAAGGAGATTTTAGAGTTGGACCCTGCAGATAATGTTTGGACGACAGTGGAAAGACGAGCCGCCATGCATGACAGCTACGATGTTTGTCTCGTGGCGAACCTCAATCCTCGAGACCTCCTCACAGCCTGATTCACTTCTTCCTGACTTTAAGCAACAGTATAAAGAGAATATATGGGAAAAATTAGATTTGGTCTCACTCTGCTTCACCCTAGTCCATCAATCCCCAAACTTCACTTTTAGTAATATTAGGTCAATGTGCAACTGAAGTCTGGAATGATTTGATTATGATTTGATTGCAAAGAAAATCAACTGATTATCATTATTATTAAAAAAAACAACAACAATTATCTTCAAAAAAAAAAGTGACGAAAACACAAAATTTGTTTGTCCTGTAGTTTAGTGGTTGACTACATTTAGTGCTGCTCAGTGCAGCACTATGAGATGAACCAGTATCATGTAACATTAGTGAGTCCTGGTTATGTTCTACCAGTGCTCATCTACCAAGCAGAGCAAATTTAACATCACTCTTCATTTCACTGATAGATTCTTAAATTTGAACAGACCACCACAGTATAACTGCTGCACATGGGTTGGAATGAACATTGTCACAGTTTGACCCATGTTTTAGCCTCTAGCTCATGTTTTAGCCTTTATATCGTGCTCTATTGCCCTCACATGTAGCTTTCTTCTACTCTACTGTCCCTCTTCTGTCAGACAGTCCAGCTCCATTGCCCACAAGTTTCAGCAGAGAAAAGACACAGATATCTCTTCACTGCCAAACTTTATCAGCTGGTGTGGCGTTGTCATAGAGACTTCAACATGCTGTAAATCAATCCAGTCAGGTCCGACCACAATGGGGAGCTAATTTAGAAATAACCTATTTTAGCCCAGATCATCTCATTTTAAGTTAGGCATCATGATCCGGCATATACCTAGAAGTGAAACTTTTTCAAGATTACTCAGAAAGTCCTCGAAGTCCCTTTAATTAATTCCTTTTGATTGTGTTTTCATGTGAAGAAATGAGAGCAAATGAAGGAATAAAATGTCAGTAACATTAGTATTTACAAACATTTGTCAGGTCTTAAAGGGAATTGAAGTTTTACAAAGTAAACTATGGAAATGTCTTTTTTAAACCTTTCAAAGTGCTTTGAATGGTTTATTATTCCAGAGCTCACAGCATAGTACAGCATCAACAAACATATCGTTTCAAGGGGAAGATATGGGTTAGGGATTGACTCGCAAGATATTTCATACATGTTTTTATTCCCTCTTCTCTGGTCCTTGAAAAACACCAGAAATGATCCCAAGTGCCCCACACGCCAGTGGGTTGCCATGAGAGCAGGCTCAGGAATGAGGAGACTCCTCCCCTCGCATCGCTCCGGAGCATGTGGTTCCCATCGCTCCTGTTGCTGTGTTTGAGGTGGACTGACTGAGAGAAGGCGACACCACTGCAGCTCAAATGGGTCGACTGCTCATTTACAAACCAGCAGACTAGTCTCTGGCTTTGATACAGTCTATATGGACAACTTTTTGGGCACACTTTCGCAGCTTTCTTGAAAGTAACTCGGAGACCAGTCCCAGTGACGGCTGCTCCTGACAGGTGCGCAGAGAGGATGGGCAGACGAGAAGCAGACAGCAGAGGCGCAATGAACATCAGCAACCACTCCGAGCTCGGTTGTCTGCAGGAGGCGGCTTCCAGCGACCATCGGGCCGGTGAAGAGCCCCCGAGTATGGGCTGCCAGCGCGCGGCACACACGCAGAGCAAGCTGGAGATGGAGGTGGTGGCCCGAGCACAGACCACTACAGCAGAGCCGATGGAAGTGAAGAAGCACCAGCACAAGCACAACTTAAAACACCGTTATGAGGTAATGGAGACTTTGGGGAAAGGCACATACGGCAAAGTGAAGAAGGCGGTGGAGAGGACGAGTCTGAGGACGGTGAGTGTTTGTAAACAACATGCAAAGGTGAAAAGAAAAAACCGTATCTGTCAACATTGCTGGTGCCAAAAGTGAATGTTCAGTTTAAAAATAGGGTGGCACAAATACTTTCCCATCACTCTGACAACGGCGTCACAGTTACCAAGAGATCTTGTGATTATTGTGGGTATAATTTTCTTATCATTATGTCCAAATAGTTATTGTGAGCACACTGCTAAATGTAATCTGTTGTTTCAACGCAAAACTATGAGAGCTGCTTTAAATTTTATGTCATCAAATAAGTTTTATCGTTTTAACACCAACACAAATTACATATCTTGTGTCAAGCCTTCGTTTTGGTCATTTACACCTGTCAGTGAGCTTAACATCTTCAGGTATTTGTTTGAATCAATTTTATTTCAATTTAATTAAATGTTTCAGTAATGTTAACCTTTTTAATTTTTTCATTTATTCAAATTTAAAATTCTCAAAGGCTTGTGGGTATAACTTGAAAGCTGTAGCTTTACTAAACAGCTGGGAGGAGGTGAGGCAGGGTTTTTCAATTATATATTTGGTGGGCCATATTTTCACTAAGGACAAGAACAGGGCTGGACCTTTTTAGCAGACTGTGAGCAAAGCTAACCATTTACTGGGTGTTTATTAGCACATTGTCACTTCCAAAGGAGCAAGGTGTTTTCAGATATTGTAATCTTTGTAATGCACTTATTTCAAAGTAATCACATTAGTGGCATTGGGACTTGATAGTATACTTGCTAGTTTACGCAGGATTAAATCGCAGATTTTCCTCACCAAACTTTGTTTTAGGGTGGAAAAAGACAGTCCATTTTTACCTCTTTCAAACAGCTAATGTGAACTTTTCACCAGTGGGTTAGTTGCTAGGCTACGATAAGTGTTGCATTTAATGTTCGTAATGATATTGGATTTTCTGAAAAAATTTGTCAGTGTTGGTTAAAGATGTTTTTCTTGGTGGATCTAATTCAGAATCATCCACAGCTGCTTTCAGGCCACTGGTGGGTTGTTTTCAGGCTGCATGTGGCCCATAGGCCGCCAGACGATGCCAACTTATAATTAAGTGCTGCCACAACAACTTGAGTAATCTTTTGTTAAATTGAAATAGAATAGTCCATTAGATGACAAATATGTAAATCATGTATGATATATAAATTCCCATTTAAGGTTGAGATGTTAAGAATGATGTATGAGCATTATTTTCAACAATGTGACCTTTAACCTTTTCTGCTCACTCCCTCAAGCACTTTATAGAGATAACAAGACATGCTGACCTCATTCAAGTCTTTTTCTCCCCACTGGTTATAAAATATTAATGTGTAGGTGGAGTCAGACTCCTAGATGCCTTGTTTCTATGCGTTTGTGTTCAAGTGTGTGTTTGTGGGTAAGCTCATGGGGCTGATGCTGAGTGCAGTTTTTGCTTCCTGTGCTGCCAGGCTGAGATTCCTTTGGTCTGACTCACTCAGCACTTGAACAAGGGGATGAAATTACAACAATAGGTCTCTTTCCAATAGGAGCCTGGCCTTCCCATGGGCACACTTACAAAAGCACACTATGCTCGCAATAGTATAGGCCTATGTCTGTTCACCTTGACATTTTCAATTCCTGGTCATAGATTCCCCCCTCAGATGTGATTCAGGGCACAAAGAGTCTTGTAACTTTGGAGCCCACAAATTATTTACTGTTTTTGTTTTTATTTTTTCATTCTATTATCATTATTGTTATTTGATGTGAAGATTTACTGTGTAACAGTGGTAATCTGTGTGCAATCAGACTAGAGATATTGGATTGCCAGAGCTTTGGGACCTAAACTGTGGAACCTACAGCTGTAAGTGAGTGAGGAAGTTAACAATAGGTTAATAAAGAATTCACCAAGCGATGGGAGAAAAGAGAAGTAGCTCAGTTGTGTGTATGTGTGTGTGTGCGTGCGTGTGTGCGTGTGTGTGTGTGCATGTGTGTGAGGGGGGTATGCGGGGTTAGTGGGCTTGATTGGACTAGAGGAAAATGCTACATTCTTTGAGCAAGTAGCCAGCACATACCAAAGATTCTTTGAAACAAAACAGACATTATTTTTGGAAACAAGAGCAGGGGGCTGTTGTCTGAGTGCGGGAAGGAGACTGTTTTAGTGCACAGAGGAGGAGGGAGAGGAGGAAAAAGAAGCAAAGGATGATGAATATGGTCGTTAACATGTTCTGGAGGTTGCTCACATTACCTTAGGGACTTCTTTAAGTTTAACCATGATAGAAAAACACTGTTCACATTGTAAGGTATGTAATGTACCGCAATATATTTGAGCCCTTTAATGAAGTATATACAGTCTGTCTAAGCCTAGTCATTTTACTAAACAGATCTGAATAAGCATCCATTTATATATTCTAACACATTAGATGCAACATTTGGAACAGTTAGAGCACGTTCTTGGTGCTATGTTGTCTTACCTGCTGTTATCAGGATCAGGCAGCGTGACGTGCAGTGTGAGTGGTCAAGCAACTGAGAGAAAGGGAGTGGTGAATGGAAGTAAAGCATAGCAGGGATTTGTACAATCTGACAGTTTGCTCAGAGATATTATCACATAAGGTGCTTTATTTAACTCTCTGGGTTAAAGGCAGCGGCTTCCAGATCTGTGTGCTCCACTTTGTTGAAAGAGTCTGTCATCATCATTTATGGTAGAGTCAGGGAGAATTCAGCTGAATAGTAGAGAAGTAAACTTTGAAAAATGTTGTAATATATATTGCAATATATATATCAATACGTTGCAGGAAACATAAATATCACAATATTATTTTTTCCCATTATTGAGCAGCTCCCCTTTTTACTCCTGCTTTCTTAGCCGACAAAGTAGTTCTTTAACATTACCTTCAAACCATAGGTAAGCAGGAAACTACACACGCTTTTGTACTTTCTGCTGATGTAGTTGTAGGTGAATAGTGAAAATGTCTGGATGTGAGCTCTTTTTTCTTCCTTTGTAGGGAATGTCTAAAAACTGCTTGCCTTACAATGTCTAAAAACTGCATTTTGGCAAACTAAAACCTCCAGGACATTTGGTCTAAGGTGCTTTTTTTTTAGCTAAATTTGAACATTGAAATCCTGGTCAGAGTTTACAGAATGGGCACTTAAATGGAGAAAAAGAAAGATGATTTTAAATACCCAAGTGATTTTGACTAACTCTGACATTTTTGTGTATCACATTCATCTGCATAAAAGTATCCCATTCCCAAACTATTACTTTATTTTTTGTGTTTTGTAGCAGTATTATGTACAGTATGCACATTTTGTGTTTTTTTTTGTTTGGAATTAAAACAACAGCAAGTCAGTATTGGTAAAATATTTGTATTTCTCAAGGTTTTTTATTTGTTAATTTCATCTTTCAGATCTTTGACCCAGAGCGTATAGCTGAGGTCTCTTGTTATGGTCGAGGACAGTGTGTGCGTGTGTAGCTGCATCTTGAGGTCAGGGGTCTATTTGGCAAGAAGCCTGTGTAATCCTGCTGTTAAATCGTTCACAGATGCTGCAGGGATCTTAAGTGATGCTCAGGCTCTTGGGTTTTATGTGTGTATATGCATGTGTGTGTGTGTGTGTGTGTGTGTGTGTGTGTGTGTGTGTGTGTGTGTGTGTGTGTGTGTGTAGGGGTTTGCACATGAGAATAATAGGGCAGGAAGTAAAAGAGCAGCCACCCGTCCCTCCATCATGACCCACTTGAACAACAACCCATGCAACCAGTCAGCAGTTGATTTGTTAATAAGTTTTAGAGGCTCTTCTTCTGTTTCCTCCAACTGTTCACCTACAGCTCATAGAGTTTGGACAATATAGCACAAGCAATGAATTATTTGGATGAACAATGAACCAATGTTAGTTGAAACATCATCTGGATATGACACATGAGGCACATTTGTATTCTGAGATCTATACATACAAATCCACACATCCCTGGGGAAAACAAACCTCCAGTGCCCAAATGGCCAAACAGTCACCAGAGTCTCTCTTCACTGTGCCCTGTTGAACAGACAATAATGCCAAATTCAAGGGGAAGTAAGAGCTTGACAATCACAGAGTAAGATTGAAGCCTTTCTGTGCTCAATGCCCTATCTCTCTTTTTTTCACCTGCCCAGTTAGCTGATCTTCCCTGCAGCTTATTTCACAGTCTCCCCTTCCCTTCTTTCTTTTTCCCCAGCAAGTAGGTATTTGGGTCAGAAAACAGTCATGAGCATGCAAGTATTCACATGTTATTAGCTTCGAGCTTGGATATGTGCCATTCATCAGACAGCCACTGAATATGTGTGGCTTAATCTCCGACCTCGCACCCAGCTCTCCTGCCAAATCAGTCTGGAGTGTCTGCTTATGTGAGAAAGGTTCTTGTGTTTAGCAAAAACTCTCAGAAACTCTCTTTTGCTTATGGAATCATGCTGGTCAGAAGAGGTTATAGTCAGGAATGGGACTTCCCTGGAGTGTTAGTTATGTTGCATAACCGTTGTGGTTGATGGAGCGTGTGACCATGTCCTGTAATGTCTCATGGACATTTTTATTCCAGCAGCTGAGAATTCTGGAGTTGTGACCCAGTAAAAAGACTTCTCTCTACTGAGGGCACTGTCAAAGTTGACACAATGAGACAGATCTGTGGCCTTATTGACAGATTATACAACATCTCTCAGTTTCTCTTGTCCTATTTTGTGGTTATTGTGTTTAAATAGGGAAACATGTTGACAGTTTTGTTCTCCTCTGTCTTGCCCTTTTTTGTACCACTTTGGTGGCATTAACTCTTTCCAATGAGGTTTATGAGCTCCTGTTGTGTTGTCTGCTTTGGTGTGTGTGCATGTGTTTGGGGGTTACCTCGGGGTACAGTAAAGGCCTGGGATTAATGGAGCAGAGTGTGAACAGTGCAGCTGTCAACCTTCAGCCTTAGAGAGCGCTCAAATCACAGCAGACATGCACTCAACACCCTGCCCTTAAAACCTACATAATCACCACTAAATCCGGGAGATTTTATGTGTGTATATAAACATGCCAGTATGTGTGTGTATGATTGTACCAGAACTTATCTATTTTCATATATGCATATGCAATACTGGTTTTCAAACTGACTAAAAATAATATTTATGCTCTACTATAGGTGGAAAATTAAATGATACTATCAATATGTAAAAGCTGACATGAGCCACATAGTTGTTTATAATGCCTGAAACCACTGCTGAGATTAAGTGAGAGGCAAAGTGAGTTAGAGGGCCTGTCTTTGCACATTTTCTAGTAAAGATTTGCAGTGATGCCATGTGGAAGTAAATCTTGATGAGTTCGCTTTTTATAAAAAAGACAAACATGCACAAGACAAGTTCAGCAAAGAGATACGGGGTATTAAAAAATGGACACAAACCAAAGGTCCCTTACAGTGACTTGAAGTTTTGAGTACAAGGTTGATAAATACATCAAGTGGTAGTTTTGCAAAATTAATATTTTTTGTGAAACTCTTCCACAAAGGTGAACAAAAATAGAAGACAGGGTTGCTTGATTACAAAAAGATATACAGTATGTACTGACTCCATCACGTGTCCTCTCAAGGTGGCAATCAAGTCAATCCGCAAGGAGCGCATCACAGACGAGCTGGACAGGATTCATATACAGAGAGAGATTGAGATCACCTCTTCTCTGAGACACCCAAACATCATACGCTTCCATGAAGGTAGGTCTGCAAACACAACACTGAAGCACACAGATGAGACAAAAGACAGAAGGTAATATGAAATAAAAGGGAAACATTTTTAAGGTTAGAGAACTGATTAAATAATAACTCGTAGTATTTTTAAAAAAGTGTTTGTCATCCACAATTTAAAATGCGATCACCAGAATGATTGATTTTAAATGCTGTTCTTTTTAGTTTGGACGTAGACTGAAAGTCTATGTAATGGCATAATGTTTGCGGTTTGTTTTGTACAAGCACAGTAAGTTGTTTGTGAAAATGTTTGTTCCAATCCACATGCTGCAGTTATACTGTGGTGGTCTATTCAAACTTGAAATCCTATCAATAAAGTAAAAAGCGAGGTTACG
This sequence comes from Thalassoma bifasciatum, assembly GCA_008086565.1. NCBI lineage: Eukaryota > Metazoa > Chordata > Actinopteri > Labriformes > Labridae > Thalassoma > Thalassoma bifasciatum. The sequence continues at coordinate 748,998 of RPOG01000054.1, forward strand.
TTTGTTCTGCCTAATGAGGTTGGAGTTAGTAAATGAGCACTGATAGGGCATAAACAGGATTGACCAATGTTACACGTTACAGACACATCTTGGGGCACCAGGCTGTGAGTAAACTAAACAGATAGTCTGCTCACCTTCTGCACACTAAACTACCATAAAAACTGCGTATACAAAGTTTATTTGTTGTCTTTTTTAAACGACAGCTCCTGTATAAATTTGTCTTGAGCAAAGAAAAGAAGTGATAAAAAGATCTGCTCTCTGTTAATTTGCTTCCAAAACAAATGTATGTCATGATAAGAGTAATGTCCTTATAACAGGAGATGATAGTGATCATTGGGAACTGAGTCATTATTCTGGGAAAACCCTTCTGGATAGTCCCAAAGCATCTTTAAAGGAGAGGTTTAAAAGCAAAACAATTTAACTTTTAACTAAATTTTGATTTGGGGCATAGTTTTCCTTCCAGCTTCTTTTTTGCTCCACTTTCACACCTACAGGACAGCATTTCTTGTCATTTAGTGAAGATTTAAGGCACTCTCAGATATTTGATCTGTTCTGCATTATTCGGTATTGTAAATGTCCACCCTGTGTCCTGTTCAGTGTTCGAGAGCCGGGATAAGATTGTGATTGTGATGGAGTACGCCAAGAGAGGAGAGCTGTACGATTACATCCAGGAGAGAAGACGACTCCCTGAAACGGAAGCTAGAAGCATCTTCAGACAGATCACATCTGCTGTCCACTACTGCCACAAGGTCAACTAACACACACACATACATTAACGCACGTACGTACTTTAGATAAACACATACTTTCTCAGAATATACAGCTGGAATGCAGTGTGAGTTTAAGGACAACATGTGGCACGTGCTAAATTACATGCAGCAGAATTTTACTGTGCCACCTAATCCACTAAATCCTAATCAGGAAATCCTTCAGGAAAACTTGACTTATGTTTTCAGATCTCTCTGGGTTAAGAGCGAATTATCCCTTGAATGTTTTTCAGTCACACACTGACACATTTAACAAACACGTTGCAAAAATAATCTGCCTCTGATTTACTGCAAAGCAACAGAAATGAACCATTGTTTTTGTTTCCTGTTTATATTTAGTCAGCAGTAGTGCCCAAAAACAGGATTTATTGCAGAAATGCATTAATCCTTAAAACCCTGCCCAGTTAAAGAGAGGATCCGTGCAAATAGAGATGACTTGGTCGATATATTTTTTCAGTCTTAATGAATCTCACGCATTAAACTGAGACACTGTCATTCAGATCCTGCAGCATTGAGGTAAGCAGGGACGTGCATCTCGTGCTCCATGCAGCCTCAGATATTGTCCCAAAATAGACATAGATGTTCCAGCATGAATGAATAATTGACTTTGCCTCTGAGGTATGCAGGGCACATGGTGGGCTTACTGAGGCTTTATGAGAAGAATGAAAATAATTCACAGTCATCTGCAGCTTCATTTTTTAGCAACTTTTTTCCAGATCTGTTCCTTCTTATTCAAAAATGACTACAATTTAACTATTCGGATTTCTTGATGTTGCTCTTTTTTTCTTTGATTTGGATACACACAACTCACACACAAACTCTCTCTCTCTCACACACACACAAACCCACACAGACCTGCTTTAAGTGCTCAAATGAAGGTTTAATCAAAAGCCGGGAGACTCAATGAAGCAGCTGGCTTCTTGGGTGGCCACAGATTTCCACAGGGGCATTGTCATTGTCTATTCCTACGACTGACTTCATTACTCATGCCACAGAAACACCCAGCAGTCATCCTCTAACTTTTACCTCTTCTGAAAACCAGCTGTCGACACTCTATGGCCTCTCTTTGGCCTCCAGGTGCTTAACGCCATTAGGATATCAAATCGCATCTCATCAGATGAATTAACCCAAACAAAGCACTTCCTCATGCCTGTAGATGATTAAACATACTGAGAGCCTTTCTCAAGGCCCTGCAGTACATTGGCTACATGGCCCTGTGACATGAGACTCAGGTGGAATGTTAATGGTTTTAAATACATAAACGAAAGAAAAAAAGGCATGCAGTTTGTATTGCAAACTTTAGAGCTCTCAGTTTGATGTTTACATGCAGAAAGAGAGTACTAGACTGTAAAAATGAAGGGCAGCAGTGCTGGACCTTATGTGCTTTTTCTTTCTTGCAGAGTGGTGTTGTGCATCGAGACCTCAAGCTGGAGAACATCCTGTTAGATGAAGACCTAAATGTAAAGGTAAAAGTGAATGAGAGCAGCTCCATCGAAAAAATGAAATTTGTGTCCCTGTTTAAAAACTTAGGACTCCATTCAGGGATGGGAATTGAGAACCAGTTCCTGTTAGGATTTGATGATGGTTCAATTCATCAACATCCCTTGCCCTTATACTTAACAAGACCCTTATGAATTCTTTACACCAAGACCAGACATTAGGTTGAGTATTCTGCCCGAGCTATCTTCGCGTCGCAGATATGACAGCTTCCCCAGAAAACTGGTTCAGGATTTTCTGTTTTAAGTTTTACTTAAGAAGCTGTAAAACTGAACACTCAAAGAAATGTACATTACTCTCTCACAAGATATTTATGTTCAATACATTCAACATGTTATACATCTCCATCTATACCAAAATAACATCAAAAACACATGGCTCGCTTGATGCTTAAGTACAACGGACATTGCACCAATTTGCTAGCGGTTAGCATACATTGATACAACTTTGGTTTTAAAACAGAATTTCAACTTTCATCACAGAAACATATCACAATGGCTTCTTGTGAACAATACTTAAAACTCCATTCATTTCTTAACTGCTTATCCTGTTCAGGGTCACGGTGGCTAAAGCGTGTCACAATACTTACAACTCAAAAATGTCAAATTACTAACAGGTAAATGTTTTCCAAATGAAAAGTGTCGGCTCATGGTGGATGTCAGCATAACTACGGCAAGCTCAAGGTTCCAAACCACTTAAAGCATTGCTAAGTGGCCTACTTCAGTCAATAAAACATACCAAAACAATACATGGACATCACTTGATGTGCTATTTTTACTTATTTTCATTCATTTACATCTAGATATCTGGGATCTATTGACCAATTTCATAATTATTTAGTTAAAAACTAAATTAAAAAATGTTGACACAGAAAACTGTAATGCTACTGTTTGTACACAGAAAATTTGCTGGGGGAACTGAAAAAGGAATCAATAAAGTATCAAACCAAAAAGCAGAGCCGATAAGGGCATCGGTACCAATAAAGTCTTAACCTCATGCAGGCATTTTAAGTTACAGTATTTTTCATTGTGGCTATGGTTAGCAATGAATGAATTTTACAAGGTACAGGAATTACATCATCCCACCTTCTCCAAAACATTCAGGACATACATTGAGCAGAACATTCTCAGTCTCACCACAGTCATTTTTATGTGTTGTTAAGCTATGCTGCTCACTCCAGCACAAACACACTGCCAAGCCATAAAAACATCCAAGGGTCTCTTATTTCACCTTATTTGGGTATCCTTCTCCTTATATGGGAGCTGTGCACAGCCAAAGGAAGAATCCAGGGAATCCAGTGGCAATCGTGCCAATCACAGGGTTTTAATTTAAATCAGCTCTGTCTGCCCATCAAAAGAAAACACCAAACCTTGCCGCTGCTCCTCGTTCACTGTTAACCTCAGGCCCGCCACAGCAGCCTCTGTGCAGACCTGCAGCAGGAAGTGACAGAGCTCCTCTGAAATGCATGTGGCTGTTCTGTCTGCACAATAGTTTCCCGTTGGCATGAAAAGGAGGAAGACTCAAACTGTGGGAGGATGTTTGGAGGTGTGGATTAAAACTTAATAAGATTTTATTGCTATATCATCCTGAAGTATTGGTTTGTTTTCAGAACAGGGGACAGAAGTGTGCTCAGAGGGTCTCTAAAGTCTTATTTGTTTATTTTGTAAGATACATACAGAAATTGTTGTTAAGTAAGCACCAGAAGCCCATTAAATGTCTCATGAATCATACTTCTTATTATAGTGTTTTTCTCCCCTGATTTTTCTCTCTCTTAAGGCACAGCTTAGTAAGAGTGACTTTTTAAAAGTCACTTATTAAATTGCACTTGTATAATTTGACTTTAACAGGACCTGTGGTCTACAGTTAATATTTTATCCACAAAGCCACAGGGACAAAGATGTTTCAGCTTTATACCTAGTCAACAACTAGAAACTGTTTTTGTGAATCTTTGCCAAGGGAAATTTTAATGTAATCCTGTGTCTCTGATAACCTGTCTTCCTTAAATTTTCTGACATTTTCTGTGAGGGATTGCAGGCACTTCCAAGTAAATGTTGACTCCCCAGAACTCCATTCATCATTAAACAAATTGGAGTATCTTGTGTTATGAATAGAGATGAAGCAACTAACCACTTATACAATTAACCGCAATTTAAAATGTCAAGGTTATTTAATCCCTAAGGCTCTGCTACACTGAGTTTTTCTGTTCTCCCTTGCAAAGAATGGATATTAAGCTGGTACATTATTTTTTGCGTAACCTGATTGTAACAAAAACGAAGTTACACCAGCGGTGCTTGTGCTAAAAGCGCCTTGCCTATTAAAGGGCATGGAGGCTTCGCTACACGAGCTCAGTAGGGCTCGACATAACTGGGCCTATTAAAGTTCCTTTGAGATGGAGAAAGAACTTTGTGAATAAGAAATGCGTTCTAACAAATTCCCTTTGCTTCACAACTTTTTCTTTGCCTCATTTTGAGAGTGAATTGTTTTACTGTTATTTTTGAGTCATAAGTTACACTCCTAGGCCAGTGGTGATAGAGGAGGGGCCAGGAATAATTCCTCTCACTATAATCGTACAGTGAGAATCTGTAATTGTTGCATCCCTCATTATGAAAGGGTCTGGGAGAATACTATCCTTGTCTGAAAATAAAAATAACAGACAATAACAAGATCCAAATGTCTTGGAAGTTGTCAGGTGTTCTTGTTTGGAATGGGATTCATACATTGCTGTTTGTGCATTTGATCCAGTTACTGTAGCAATAGGTATGCAAATAAACAGACACTATGGAAAAAGTTAGAAATGAGGTTGATGCCTATTTAGCTTTACAGGCAAAGAATTTAAGAGCATTTTATAACTAGTTAAACATCAAGCTTGAGGTTTGAAGTGCTGTGTCAATGAGTAGAAAAGTCATTAAATTACTTGAGGTCATGTGGACACATAAAGTGATTTCTTTTAAAAGACTCAATCAAATGATTTATTCATTTAACAGACAGGTGATCTAAATGTCGACTCCAATAACCCAAACACCAATGAGACTGAACTCTTCTTTTGTAGTTGCACCCAGTTTTACTTCAACTCACATGACTTATCACAAGAATCTCAACAGGTAGTCCAGAAACTCAGAAAACAGTTCATTTCTGTCCAAGAGACCTGGCCTCTCACAGCGGTCTTTGTAATCCCCAGGCACGTGTACTCGCCTCGTTTGTATGTTAGAAAGAAAGAGAGAGCATGTCTAATATGAACATCCAACTCTGAGGAATGTCTGAAATGTTAGCAGAATAAGAAAGCAAAATTTACACAACATATAAATACACAAATGCATAGTAATTTGCTGAACTTAAAGCTACATAAACATCTATCCTGTTGAGCCTGCAGACTGTTGCTGCTGCTGCATATATAACACCACACTGTTTATACAGTCAATCTGTGGGGTCAGTGTCGAACTTCAGTTCCACGGAAATAAAGTCATCACTTTGAGTATTTTTAACACCAGAGAAGCTGATAGTGAGCTGCTGCTTGTGGTAATAATCTCTTCAGATAGAGAGGAGCCTCAGTATGTCTGCGTATGGCTCTCGCAGCTCTTGAGTGAGTGATTGTTCCATTACGTGTGTAAGCAGCCTGATGTTTTTGGCCCTCTTGTCTAACCTCACTCACACTTACATTGGCAAAAGCTCAGTGTGCCCACTTTTGGCTCCTTTAAAGGGAGTTGCTTTAAGTTTTATTGCCACATGGGTGAGAGTTTGCAATAGAAACAGAAAAGGAATCTGGATGGGGGTGCAGTTTACTCATCAGTATATCATCTCATGGGGTTGTGTGCCAGGTTTTCATAAACTCTTTTTTCCAGAGTTAGTGTCATGGATATTCCTTCTATCATTGTTAAAGTGAAACTGGACTTCACACTTTCTAAACTACTGTATATTTGACGAAACTTTCTTCAAGACTTCACTGACCTTTTGTATGAAATGTTTATAGGATGCACTGGTTGAACACCATAACAGTAGGGTGGACAATGTTGTGATACCAGATCGTAGAAGGACTCGCGAGCCTTTTTATTGTATCACACCTCCTATGATAAAAACATCTTGTTATATACTGTATATGTCCATCACAAGTTACCTAATGATGCTTTAGTGATGTGTTTCTGATTTTCTTTCATCTTCTCAAATTGAAAATGGAACAGAATCTTAGACCAAAAGTATGTTAAAGGCATCTGAATACAGTCTGGTTTTTGAAGTATTGTTTCCATGGTAATAATGTCTCAAGCTAGTCTCAAGCAGATACTCTATAAAAGCAAAGGCTTCATTCTTCCAAACTGAATATGTCCCTTGGGTAGGAGTCACATCTTCACAACAGTGGGTGCTAGTGCTCATGGGAAACAGAGCCTTTATCCTGGAAAAACAGCTTTTTACAAATTCAGTACTTCAAAAATTTGAGCTAATTGTTGATACTGGCTCTAAAGTAGTTGGTACAAGGGGCCCAGAACACACTTCATCAAAATATTCCTTTTTCTCTTCTTTCTCTGCAGCTGGCAGACTTTGGCCTCTCCAATCATTTCCAGAAGGGCAATCTGCTGCAGACATACTGTGGGAGTCCGCTCTATGCTGCTCCAGAGATAGTTAAAGGTCTGCCATATCAGGGGCCAGAGGTGGGTCAACACAACCGGTTATAACCAGCTGCCACATGAGCATGCTTTATAAAGTTACATAAGTGCATTTTTCATCCTCAGATAATCTTGATTTGATGTACTTGGATATGTTATGCATTTTACTTCACACCTATACACAGACAAGTTTGATGAAAGACAAAGCAGTGTGCAGAAAGACAGCAAAGTTGTCATCATCAGAGCAGTTTTAAATGACTTTGGTCTGCCAATTGTCTAAATCTTAATAATCTGACCGACAAAGTTTATCAACATATGAGACACATTTTGAGAAGCTCCTTCTGTAAGCTCACTCATTTAAAGGTTTATAGTTATCAACACACTGCCATCTATTGTATTAAAGCCTATATTTTGTGAGTCATGTGAGTTCCTTGTTACTAAATAATGTTTTTTACTGCTAGGTGGACTGCTGGGCGCTGGGTGTGTTACTGTATGCCCTTGTGTACAGCAGCATGCCGTTTGATGGAGCTAGCCACAACACACTCACAGAGCAGATCAGCCAAGGACGCTACCGCAGACCTAATCCCCCCTCTGGTACACTTTTAAGAAAAAACATAAATATTATACAACCTTTGCTCCAAAAAGTTTTGTAAAAATTGTAGGCTCATCATAAACTTGATACTAGCCGTAAATACTTAACAAGTTAAGAAAGGGACGACAAAACACTTAAAAGGATGTTTCCACTCTGAAATAAAACATCTAACTCCTAATTGTGTTTGTTTGTGACAGTTTGGTAACGTGACTTGATGCTTACAGGGCTTTACTGAGTCTCTGAGTAATACAGGTAGGAAAAGGATCACTGCTCTGTGGAAAACTGTTTGAGCAAATATAGCTCAACAATTTTAGAGTCATGTTGCTCAGCTGAAATTGCAATGAACTTGTGGTTTCATCTTTAATGTTACTTACCAGCAAAGACTCAGACAAGCTGTTGAAATCTCTGTACAAAAGGGAAAAGACTGAAAGAACAACAATACAGGATGATCCAGATCAAAGTAACAGACATGACTCTTTTGTGGAAATCACTGCATGGCCTCGAAATTACTTCCAAAAGCCGCCATCTGTGTTTTTTTGTAGCTGCATGTGCAAATGCAGGTTCAATTTTTGCTGTGCAGAGAAGAAACTTAAAATAAAGACATGGTAACTTGAAATTCTTTTTCATCAACAAATCACACAGCATCGAATTAGAGTCACACATATTTGACAAACAGCAGGGCAAGACTTTCTATATTTTTCTATTTATGGCTATGTTCAAGTTATGTTTTAGTACAATGAGTATCTCTCGGCTCTTCTCCCTCCAGACGCCTGTGCTCTTATTGACTGGTTGCTGACGGTGTGTGTGGACGAGAGGGCTACGATAGAGGACGTAGCCAACCACTGGTGGGTGAACTGGGGTTTTGAAGAGTGTGTGTGTGATTGTCCATCATCCTCACACCAAGAGTGCCCCTCCCCCCTCCTGGCTCGCTACATTGACTGGCAGAATCGAGCAGCGGCTGCCAGCAACATGACTGTTGACCCAGGATCCCTCTCATCAGACTCCCCCTGTGCACCTCAGCCAACGCCTCACCCTTTTTACTTTAGCTTACCTATGAAGAGCGGTCATGGAGGAGGAAGAGGACTTGGGGGCTTGTCGAATGTGAGGAAGTCAAGGAAGGAAAACACAATTCCCCACACTGCACTTGGCGCTTGCGGAGGTGTTTGTACCACGTCTGCCTCCTGCATTACAATTTCCTCCAACTCCAGCATTGAAAGAAAGAAACCTAAAGGTATCCTAAAACCCCAGAGGAGTTTTGATTCAGTTTTTCATGGCACCCCCAAAGAGAACTCTTCCTCTCTACCTTGTAATGCTCCTCCCCAGTCTTATCGAACACATACACTCCCCCATGTACATGCTGAAGTCCTTTCCACTAGTCTTCCGCCTGCCTCGTCATTCAGTCAGCCATCTTCAAAAATGCCAAAGAAGGGGATACTAAAGAACTTATGTAGTGGAGGGTCGCTGTATGTCTCCTCTTCAGGAAGGAGTTCTGGACCTGTAGGGAAAGATACTGTAAATGTCTGTGATTACTCCGACGCCCAGCACAGTCCCACACATCTCCCAGCAGCACAGGACAGTCCCAACATGCGTACAGAAGCAGTAAGAAGACGGAAGGGTATCCTAAAACGAAACGGCAAATTCTCTCGCAGTCTTGATCTTCCAGATAGCCGCACTTCATCTCCCTCTCCGGTTCGTGCAATATTCCCTGAGGCCCTGCAGCAACTCCTCCAGGCCACAGGGGGCGCCGATGGCCGTCGCAGTCGCCCCTCCAGTGTCGTGAGCGAGGATAGCCTTTTCTCCTCTGACTCTTTCGACTTACTAGATCTCAGCACCCAATCACGTCGCAGGATTTTCTCACAAGGTATGCAACACAGTGCCTGCAGCTCCGAGGAGGACCTGAGGCAGCTGAGGGCGACTGCAGACGGTATAGGCAGTACCACAGAGGAACAAAAGAGAATGCTAACATGAGAAATACAGACATGTCAGCGCAGGAAAAAGAGTTTTAAAAGCTGTGTTTGAGCACTAGCTGCAGAAATTACAAAAAGACTCACAGGGACTCTGAAATGATTCTATCACAAGGTTTTGTCTTGAGTCTGCACTTCATTGTACATCAGTATAAAAAAACACCTTTTGAGCTGAAGATGGAGTAACTTTGATACACTTGTAGCACATTTTAAAAAGCTGGAATCACATAGGAATATTAAAGAACTGTTGTTTGCATATAGGAAAAAAGAAAATATGCATAATTGTGTTGCACCCAGTCAAGGTTTCATATGAACAAGGATGGATAAATAAAGATTGTAACGGTACCTTCAAATAAGCTTAACTGCTTGTACTTCATTCATAAAGAAGGAATAACAAACTCATACTAGCACATTTGCATCCTTTTCTTTTTTGAAGATTTGCTATGAATTCTTCAAAAGATTTGAATAGAAACCTGACTGTGAACTGCCAATCTGTTGTGACATTTCTCAGAAACATTCAACTTTAAAATTGTGTAAGATGTCTTTTCTAAAAATGAGTTTTGTGACATTGTTGAGGATATTTTGTTTGTTTTATGCACAGTATTTATAAACAACAATAACTGTAGCAGCAGGACAACTATCATGTTTTACTACACTGAAATTCATCACGTTTTAAAGTTGCTCTCTCAACTGCTAACTAATGTCCTAACTTTCAACTACATCATTGCGTGTTTGAAATCTTTCTTAAAATTTGTATATACTTTCTGCACTTGGTGAACAAGCTGAAATAAAGCTAAGCACAACAACCCTTTAGAGCTTTTGTGTTACATAGTAACTTTCTGTACATACTCTTCATCATCAGACACCATGGGCAAGACAAATGAATCACTTTGCTTGTGATGTAATCACTAGTGCTGCTGCTGTGATATAAATAGACGATGTTTGTCTTGTGCAAGAGGTGAATGCAGTTTTAAATCTGTAAAACTGTTGATTCTGTTAATGTTCTCCATGATTTTTTTTTTTTTTTTGGGGGGGGGGGTAATAAATTCTACAAAAAATGTTTTTAATGTTTTCTTTTGGATTTACAAGATTAGCAACACAACATAAGCAATAAAGCACGTAAGTTACTATATGAAAGTAGAAAAACTTTCCCCTTTTGTTCCACGTTACTTTTCATGACAGTACAGGATCATTTCTTGAATACTTTTAGAATAACTGCATCCCGAGAAATGCTTTTACAAAAAACCAAAAGCTGATCATTTTATCAACATCCACGGTCCATAAACATAGATCTGTAGTTGCAAAAATGACTGCTTCAGTTTTAGTTCATGGGCAGAAAAGACTTTAGAGGAAACAGGTCACGATGCTTTGGGACAACTTTAGTTCTATCACACTTAATTTGATAAACATGTGTTTATCAAACACCCACACACTGTATTCATGCTTTCCATTTGTTACTACATTCGAGGTTTAACAGGAATTGTTCCTAAGGTATTTCCCAACGGTCACTCAGGGTGCATTCTGTTACTATTTTGCCGTCAAACTTTTATAAACAATGGATACAAATAGCTGGTTATCATGCAGTGCTTTAGCATTGCTTACAGGTAGATGTTTCACATTGACTCATTGCTATAATAAAATGAGCTGGTTCAGGTATCTGTAGTCCTCTGTTTTGCAGGAAGAGCTTGTCACACAATGGGGCGTTTGGACTAAGTTTACCATCAAGTTACACCTAAAAATAATGAAAGAGTCTGTTCAGGGAAACCAAAAAACAGAGTTTGACAAAAATGTCCAACCAGTTTAGCTTTCTACTTTCTAAATTACTTAAACAAAACATGGTTCGATGAAAATAGCATCCAAAATAACAGTTTTGCATTTCATTGTTGCAGTAGTGGCAGAAAAGGTACTCTACTCCACATTTTTTCCAACTATGATCAAAACTTTCTTTATTGCCCTGGATTAGATGACACATGCTTTTAAAATTACATTATTAATGATAAAAATTAGTTTTTTGTTACCAGCATTGAAGGGAGAAAAAATTATGGACTGTTTCTGTACCTTTTTATGTCTTATAATGTATTCATAGTTTATTCATTGTGTGAAAGCTGAGTCCTGAGCCGTTATCTGTATGGTCACTGTAATGTCCTCATTAACAGAGAAGCTCAAGATGCAGAAGCAAAGACCTGACTGTAACAGTCACAAGAGGATAGAAGCTTCTTGCATTCATATCATAGGTGGGCCTCCTGTCAATCATATGAACATTTTCTCGACTGAGTATGGACTCACTCATAAAACACCTTATAAAGATTCTAAAGTATTTCAAAAATCTGCTAAAGTTACTAATGCAAACCAGGAAGGGGAAGGAGTGCAGCTGGTAAGTCCTACAGGCCAAGAGGCTTTTCTCTTTGGCCCCCCACGTGTAGATACGAGGGCTGTCGAGTGAACAAAGCAGCAAGACTACTTGTTTTTTTTAGGCTGATTACCGGAGCTCAGGCAGGTGGGAAACAACAGCTTTATGATGAAGAAACATTTATACTCATATTTTCTGTTTTCTTGTGCCACTCTCAGAGTCGTTACCCCTTTTTTAAAGCTTACAAACCACCACATCAAAGTCTCTGTCCACATTACTGGGTCATATCTGTAAGTATTTGTGAAAAACCACAGAAAATGTACAGTATATATATCAAAATTACACTTCAAGTAAAGCATTGGTTACACAGCTGACAACAAACAAACAAACTCCATGAGGTTAGATTTATGGATCCTAATTGTAAATCTTGGAAGGAAATGGACACTGCTGACCTCTTTGTTCATTTAGAGGGTTGGTGTGGAGTGAGTGGATAATTACAAGCACCTGGGGGGTGTACTTCGACAATTAACTGGACTGGAGCCAAAACTCTGAGGTTGTCCATAAGAAGAGTCTGGTCCACTTCTAGTTCCTGAGGAGGCTCAGGTCTTTTAGCATCTGCAGGACGATGATGGTGGTACCAGAGAGGGGGATGCTGTCAGTACTGGGTAACACCTTAGACAATGTGTGACAGCCACTCCACGGTGAACTGGTTGGACACAGGAGATTATTCAGGGCCAGACTGATTCTCCCACGATGCACCCCAGATTGGCATAGGAGGTCACTCCTAGCTGTGGCCACCAAACTTCATAACTCCCCCCTAAAAAAACAATTAACACCTGGATGCTGGACTATAACATGGACATATGTATTGAACAGAGGCTTAATTTCAACTCAAGTGAAATTTGTCTGCAAACTTCAAATCCAATCCAAAGTGCAATATCTTTTTTTTTAATACAATTCAAAAGTGCAACATCTTTTAACAGTTTATCTTGTCTCACTCATAATGTGGATATAACTTTTCTTGTTTAAATCCTACTTTTGGTACTTATTGTTATTTTATTGCTTATTCTATTACCAAGTCTATTTTATTTCTACTTGAATCTCATACTGCTATCCTGAGCAACTCGTTACAAAAAATTCCCCCAGGGTTTTAACAAAGTAATTCTGCTTCTGGTTATACCCAAAGTTAACTCTTTGTATTAGCACAGCATAATCGCTCTTGTGTTCTCACATTTTTAATTTTTTCTTAAAAACTTGTATTCATTAATAAAGTATTAGCCACAGCAAGGATGAACATTGATCAAAAAAGATAAAATAATCTGAAAGCTACATTTTTTTAAAAAGTACTTTGGTATAGAAATAACTATATATCATTTTGATAATGCAAAGAAAAACTGATCCTTTAAAGAACAAGAGGAGCAAAGCAGTGTGTCCTTAAAAAACCAAATGAAAAATTCTCCAAACCAGTACCTATAAGGGCATTTTCTGCCAAAAACTTGCTGGCTTGTCCCAGCAATTCAATCTCAGTTAACTGTACAACACTGTCATCTTGTGGCAAGTTGATGGTTTGTAGTTTTCTTCAATAAGAGTAATGCAAAGCAGGGAACTAGACAAGCAGCTTTTTACACAAAAGCTCTATTTGGTTCTTGTTAGGGTAGCTCTCATTGACAAGGTGAAGTGATGACACCTGAAGCATCATATTGTCTTATTTTGCTGAGGTAGTTTCACCTTGTGGGACTTTGAGGGCACTGTAAGAGTACTGCTATTCTGCAAAATCTGACCGGAAGAGGTCTGGCAGATTGAGAGCTGGTGTGAAAAGCCACAACGCTACAGCACCTAGAGTCACAGGAACATCAACCCGGTCAGAGAGGGTCTATGGCTTTCACATTTATCATGTTTCTAAATAATAATCATGTGTAACTTGAAATAAGTCTTTCTATTGGGCCCTACACTCATGTTACTTCAAGTGTACATCATTATGTCAAACAGCACCGTGATTTTTTTGAGCTGACTGATAGCATTTTTGAGGAAATGTGTAAGGCTTTATGCTGGACACAACTGAGCTAGCATTGTTCCTATGGTATAATTATGTTCAATTTCTTCCAGGCATACTGTCATTTTTGTCCATGCCAATTTCTTCTGTTTTTTAATTTAAATAAAATGGAGTAAAAAAAAAAACAACTAAGGAAATGTCTACTTTTTTCATTTTGTTGAATTTGAGAAAATTGACAAAAGTTTTATCAATATGTATTAGAAAGATATTACCCAATCAGTTTCCAGACGTCTAGAGTTGAAGTCACCCTCATCCCTCTATTGAAGTTGGACTGTGAGTTTCTGGACCTTTTGTCATGTTGCAGCCTCAATTTCATACTTAACAAGAAGATGTGACTAAGATAAACAGGCATCTTTAAGATCATGAAACAGGCCATTTGAATAAGAAAAGAAAAGAAAAATATTCAGCAACACAGAGGGTTTTCTTTATTGAACACAGTCTTTGTCATAAGCAGTATCTTATAAACCAGATCAGAAAATGAATCTTTGTCCTACAACATTAGGTTGGCTCTCTACTTTAAGAGATGTGTGAGGTTAAACAACCAGTAAACAAATGTCAGACGCATTGCGTGATCATAAAGGAAGAGGTTTAAATGCTTCTTATCCATTCATTGAATGGAACAGGTGTGTCCATTTAAAGTCCTCTGTGGTTCTGTGAGGTATTTAATGAATGTATAGCTATATGTCAAGTTTTACCTGTCCAGTTTCAGTGTCATGCCTTTTAACCATGAGGCCACTCATTTCCTCATGACTGCAAATAAATCAAACAAAGTACACTATTGATTTATGCCACCGAAATACTGGAGTCAAAAAAAAAGAATTACCTTTAGGATTAGGATGTAAACCATTTTACTGGCTGTGTGGGGTATCAGTTTAGTGCGGGCCAATTGTTTCAGTTGTTTTTTTTTTTTTTAATAATTAAAAAAGGAGGGAGGGAAAAAACAAGAAGAATTTAAGTCTTAGTAATCTTTCCACATTCAGCTGTTTCTGGGAAAGAAAAAGCTAAATGATCACATAATCTGTCTTGATGCAACCTCATCTTCAACTTTCCAAAAAGAAAATGTGAACAAGATAAACAGGCATTTTTAAGATTATGAAACAGGCAAAGCTACAGTGCAGTAAATTTATAAAGCTTCTTTTCAGAAAACAAAGTCTTTGTTGTCAGGAGCATCTACCAAACCAGGTGAAAATGAATCTTCATCATCTTACATTAGGTTTGGCGACTTAAACGAAAGAGACACGGGAGGTTTAACAACAGTTAAACCAGATGAATGACATTGTTCAGTAATCATCAAAAAAACTGTGAGAGGTTTTAATGCAGCTTATCCGTCTCATAATTAGAACAGGTGTGTCCAATTACAGGCCTCTGTTAATCTGTGAAGTATGGAGTGAAGTGTGGGTTTAATTCAAGTTTTTCCTGTTAAGCTTTAGCACAACACCTTGTGACTACAAGGACACTTTTTCTTTCACTCCTGAACCTGTAAAGAGCTTGCATTATTAAAACATAAAACAATGTATGCGTTTTGGTTTATTTTTAAGATGCTACAATGCTACTTGGCAATACATCCTCGATTGTTGGACAGCATGTTCATTACTTGTTTAAATGACGTCACGTGTCGAGCAAATGCATTTGTAAGATGAGTCGCATAGCTGAATATTTGGTTTGAATTTTTCTCCAAATCTTCTCATCCAGTTGCAAACAGCTTTTCTGACATTAACTGTTGTTTTTAGTGGATCGAATAACTCAATTGTAAAATTCTACAACTTATTGAGTTAACAAACAGAAACCTCTGGAGAGTGTGGATTACGCAACATGGTCGCACATTGTTTTCAGCTTTTGTGACTCGCTTTGTAAATGATTTGACTTCCTCCTCATTCATTTTCCATAAATGTCCATATAAGCACAAATAGTGACAGATGATCAGGGTATTGATATCACATTTTGCGGGACCTTTTATAAATGAAGTTTGATTGATGCTGGGCATGTTCGGTTTTGAAAGTTTAGAGTTTAAGTCTCTGTCATCCTTCTACTTAAGTAGTTCTGTGAGTTGCTGGATCTTCTGTCTTTTTGCAACCTAATCTTCAACTTTCACTGAGAAAATATGACCAAGGTGAACAGGCATTTTTAAGATCATGAAACAGGACAATAAAAAAGTTACGGGTTTGCAATCTATATTCAGTGACCTCTTATATCTTAAGTCCACTTAAGCTCAAAGAGAGACGGACCGAAAGATCTGGTACTCGTGTTCCCTGGCTGGAGTTCATCTCTAATCTCTGATGGTGGAGGGCACCCATAGCAGGCCTCCTGGCATCTCTATCAGACCAAGATACTGTGAGCTGAATGTCTATTACAAAGTGTCCAGTTTCATCAATTATGCATGCAATTGTGATTGCAGCTGGGTATCAAAGTAAGTCCCTTTCATCTTCATAACTTCCAAATCTAGGTCCTTTTCTCACCCCTTAAAAAAATACAACTGTGGAATCTGTTTTCTCACACAAAACTATTAAATACCCTTGTTCAAAAACCTCTGGTTTACCTGACAAAGGACTTGGGGTGAATTCCAATTCCTGTCTTAACCCTCAATCTTAACCCTCAATCTCAAAATGCGCGCTCCCGCGAAGTGTAAGTGCTGTCCCGATTCTCAGAAAGTTGAGGTTGAGGGGTAAGACTGAGGGCTGTATCTCCCTCAATATTGAGATTTTCTGACCCCACCCTTGGGATTAAGGGACATCCAGAGTACATTGCGTATTGTCGGTAAATAAGCATGGCGTCCGGAGCGGCAGAGAAGGCGAGCTACAAATATAGTATTTTCTTTGTTAATGGAGATATAAATATTACGAAAACCATTGTATTATCTTAGTTTAGACCCATTTTATGGATTATTTACCTCGTTGTTGCAGAACATTTATTTTTATTTTACTATCTTTTGTCAATAGCGTCCGGTGCGGACAAGCCATGTTGCTTTCGTTAAAGTTAGTTAACGTTACAAAATGGTCTTTTTTCTCCGTGGTAATGTAATTGTTTTATCAAGATAACAGCCTATATAACATGCTTGTGCCGATAATGGTATAAGATGACCGGGCTAATGTCATCTCCTGTAGCCGCAGAGTTTTGTAACGATAGTTATAGCTGGTGTTTACCTTTCAATAAACTATGGTATGCTGTGACAGCTGAATATGTCCGTGGTTGTGTTATCTATACGGATATATTCTACAGCAAACCATTTAGAATGAAGCTTTTCACTTCCTATTACCTTATTTTGTTCAAAGAGACTACAAAATGATTGATATCCAAATGATCTGTATTACTCTGCATGAAAACCAGGGACTTTCAGTTTCAGTTTTACTCTCCTGAGGGTGTGGCTGTATATTTGTATAAAGCTCTTAAATGCTGCACAGATCTTTGAGTCTTGTGACTCTTGTTTGACATGTTTCGCTAAACATCATCAGCTATCGTTTGATTGATTGCAGTAAATACTGTGTGTACAATGATGTCTGTGCATACATGCTCCCTCTCTCTTGTTCAGCATGCATTCACCACCCCAGTGCACCTTTTAGGATTTTAATGGTCACTATGCAGTGAACTATTGCAAAAAACAGCAATGATTTGATGAAAGGATTAAACAGGGTTTTACAGGCTTCTACAGAAATATTATATAATGGTCAGCATAAAGACTGTTCTATTCCTGGATCATGTTCTTTGTTATGATTTTCAAATGTGCCATATTGACAACTGCAGGACAACTGACAACTTGGGAAAAGTTTATTGGGCAAGGTCCCTGGGCTTAAAACCTGTTTCTGAATTTGCGAGCAAAAAGCAAATCCAAGCCAAACTTCCAAAACTGTACTCCTGATTAAAATCTTAAGACCAGTTAAAAATTGAAAATATTTACATTTTGCACTGTTGGATCTTAAGACGGTTCTAATTAGAGCTCCAAAATGCAAAAAGAAGAAATGGGAACAAGAGGCCAAAAGTTTTGAGCAGGAAATTTATTGAAACAATAATTTGACTGAAGTTGGGTGTTCATCAGCTGATCAAAAGTTGCGAAATACAAATTCCTCACATTTTTTCACTGGTCTTAAGATTTTGATCAGGAGTGTGCCTTCATCTTAAAAATTGATGTAAAAGTGATAAACTATCGCACTGTTTGAATTGTGACATACTCAGTGTAGTTGGTTAAAGGAAAAAAAAAACTTCATCTTAAAGTAGACAATGCATTTTTTAATATCCACACCATTTCTGGTAAACTGCAGCTAATTTTAAAGATTTGGATTTATATTTACCCTTTTTCAGGGTAATAAAACCATTTTACTTCAGTCCTGTTAAAACCCCTCTGTTTTTTATAGCATGTTGTGTTTTGACTTTGAAATTGCTGTTGTTTTATTAATTAGATTTTAATTTATCTTTGGATGTCAATACATCTTGTTCTGTGTTGCTGTATTTTATGTTTGCTCTGATTTATGTATTTTTGTACTATTTATTGTTTATATGCCATCGATGCTGCTTTTGATCTGAACCGCACATTGGTTGAATCTGACTGTTTTTAACATCCAATATAAATACAGTTTGAATTGAGTTGAGTTACTTGTTCAGTTGCCTTGTGTAATTATGATTTATGTACTGTGTGG
Source organism: Thalassoma bifasciatum (assembly GCA_008086565.1). Taxonomy (NCBI): domain Eukaryota; kingdom Metazoa; phylum Chordata; class Actinopteri; order Labriformes; family Labridae; genus Thalassoma; species Thalassoma bifasciatum. The sequence goes on from RPOG01000054.1 coordinate 767,444, forward strand.
CTTCCTGAAATGTTGTGTACATCAGCTGCATAATAGTACCAGGGCCACTAAAAAACCTTAATGGGTATGGTGTGCCCAAACCCTGGGTGTGGCAGGTGTTGGTATGTTTTGACAAGCCATTTAAACGGCCCATCAGCTGTCAGATCAGCATCAGGAGACTTCAGTTTGAAGAAGAAACAACATCTGATTAAAACGGCAAGTGATGAACATTGATCTGACCTGTGAGTAATATGGGGTGAAGGCAATGGGCTGCTTGCTAGAACGGAAGGGGGGGGAGTTGTTAGGATCTGTTTTCTGATGCTTGTTTAAATTGATTGTTGTTTTACTCCTATGGTATTGTATGTTTCATTCAAGGTTGTTTTTAACTTGTGTCTTTTCTGGATAAGTTAGCCTGTTGGGACTCATTCTCAGTCCTCTGTGTGTAGCTATCACATTGTCAAGGTATTTGGCTAAGTTATACATACATTTTGTGACTTTTATTATTGATTTCTTTCTCTAACAGGGAGGGGGATTGTTGGCAAGTCCAGGAGAAATGGCCGGGAGGTAAGTACTTTTATTTGATAAACCTGCCCACAATGTCAAAAGGAACATCAATCCTTGAAAGGAGGCTGTGTATGAGCCGTTTTCTTTGTAGAATTGGCTCTTCCTCTTTTCAACTACCCAATTAATTATGCGTCGTTTTTGGGTTTGTTTTGTTCTAGCAGTCAGGAAGAAGTGCAACACAAGGTAATACACATCACATGCCTAACCACATTCTTTGGTTGCTGAGATAAAAGAGATTATATAGAAATGATGCTGGCTGGCGCAATAACAGCACACAAATACACTCCTCCATAGCAAAGACTGTTTTGGTGTGTTTTATGTTATTGAGACATAAAACTTCTTCACAGAGCCCTCAGTGCAACTGCAAGTGGTATTTCTGGCATTCTTATGGGCACTAATACTAAGTACTTTTGTTTTCTTTATGGATAGGTGTTTAATGACCCCATCCATGGGCACATTGAGTTGCATCCACTTCTCATTGCAATCATTGACACACCTCAGTTCCAGAGGCTGAGAAACATTAAGCAGCTTGGAGGTGCCTACTTTGTTTACCCTGGAGCATCTCACAACCGGTTTGAACACTCCATCGGGTATGTCAAAATTCATCTTTGAAATTATCTAAATGAAAATAAGATTATGAATAGTTTGCAGTTGACCACCTTGTTAAGCAACAACATGAAATCACTCATTAAATACCTAATGATAAAAGCTTTTAATTTAATTAAGCTTTGCATTAGCAGCCCAGTGTCATGATTGTTGCTTTGGGAGGTTTTTTTTTTTTTCTTTTTCTTTTTCATTGTTGTTTGTGATACTGGCAGGGTTGCATACTTGGCAGGCCAGCTTGCAGAGGCTCTTCACTCAAGATGGCCAGAGCCCGGCATCTCTGAACAAGAAATCCTCTGTGTGCAGATTGCTGGTCTCTGTCATGACCTGGGTGAGTAATGCTCCTCCCTGTATCATTACACAAAATACGTGCAATTAAACACTTTTTGTTTCTTTCTAATCCGAAAACATGTTAGGAAATTCATTATAGCCTTACTGCACTCCATCAATGTCCCTGATGTGATATGTCACTGATCTTACAACGATCCAGCAGCTCTATAATACATTGAAGACACACCTTTGATAAGCTTGTGATTTTTTCTTATTTCAAACATCCCAGAACACAAAACCATTTGTGATCTTTATCAAGCCCTTTAAGCCTCCAGTAGTCTGTTCATATGGCAATATTGAGCTCATGACACCTCTTTCAATAAGTCAGCACCTCAAGTCCCAAAAACTCAAAAGCCTGAAGAACAGCTGGGCAGCAAGAGCACAGCAGTACATCACTAAGATTATCGAGTGGGCACCTCCTTTAACTGGTATTACATTCAGTTAGGCCCACAGTACCTCAGAGGGGCTTGACAGGTAGCTCCTGAGTCCCAGTTCACAGCACCCCCCCAGCTCTCACCACCCGTCATCTCCATCAGGAGAACATCTCAATTAACAACTCAAGCCACTTGGTATCATCACATTAAATGGACCCAGGTTTCATTTAGTAAGTTCCAGGTAGTGACAATGCTGTTATTGAGTTTTTGGGCCATTCTTGAATACCTCAAGTGCACCAAAAAGATGAAGGATGGTAGTTTATACGGTAATAAAAATGGGGAAGGAAAAGCCAGGAAAAAGGGCTGGTCAGGACTAGAACTCATCCCATTCAAACCCCAAAATGCACTGAGCAGCAAACTTCACTGCTGAACATAATCTTGTAATGTTTAAGCAAGTACAAGGCTCTGTTGGTATTTTGTACAAAGATCTTTTTGATGATTTCAATACATTTAAGTTAAACATCAATCCTTTTTTCACCATACTGTTTGAAACTGATATAGTAAAAGGAAAAATAAAATGTGTTAAAATATATGACTGTTAATGGCTGTTGATGAAGACATTATCATAATTATAGAAAAGGATTCGGGTCTGTAATTTGAAGACACTAGTTTTATTTATTTATTTTTTCTCTTTCCAGGTCATGGGCCATTCTCTCACTTGTTTGATGGACCTTTTCGCAACAAAGTGGTAGAAAAACTGATTAATGATGCAGAAAAAGAAACAGACAAAAACACAAAAAAAGAAATAGAAGACGCCGCAGAAAAACTGAAGAAATGGAAGGTGAGAAGTAATCCTATCAATCAGTCATGATTTATGACATATTAACTAATGTAACTAATAATTCCAACAAAAACAATTGCTGCAAACTAGAGGAATTATGATTTTTACAGATTCACATATAAAGTACAAGTTATAAATGTGACTTTAACTGAGGGGTGTGAGCTTAAAGAGATGTTGAAATGTAACAGATCTGGGCCCCTATGCACATCCAATCATCATCACAAACAGGACCTTTAGTCTTTATATACAGTTATGGTGCAGCCTTTTTTGGCTGTAGCTTTGCATGTTTGACTGCAGCTGCAGAAAGTCCTATGTTAAAGGAATCTCCTGAAAAATCAAATAATTTTGAATTGTGCATGTCTACTACAGTGACCAACATAGCCAGTAGTAGCTGTGTGGCTGAGTACAGTGCAGTTTCCCTATTCAAACATGAATTTAGTGTTATAAGTAATCACATTATAACGTGATAATTTAGTAACAAGAAATAATATATAATAATGATAACAGTTGTTTTTTCTACCGAGGCAGCAATATGCTGACTCCAACAGGACTTGGCTGACTGATAATACTGACAGTTCATTCACGGTACAAAGTGAGAGGAGGGAAAGGGATCCTGTCAGTTTGTGCAGTGAGCGTACTGAACGGGAGATCTACCTCCAAGTCCTCCTCTTGCTCTCAGTCAGACAGTCAGTAGTGATTTTTATACTGAATGTACCAAACAGGCCTTGTTGAGGTTCAATAAATTTTTTGCAGGCAGAATTGTGGAGAAGTACTAAACGACTTGTGGCCTGAGCTACAAGGATCTCAAACACCCAGCACCAAATTGCGTCTGCAAACTAAAAAGTTGGATGCGCTAAAGTGGACTGTGGCGAGTGATCTACTAAGTTAGCGCATGCAATTGCTAACAGGTGCGGACCGCCCTATTTAAATGAGGATTAAGCATATGCTACTGTTTGTCTGCATAGAGTTTGAGAGAGCGGAGTGATTGCAAACAAAAAATGATGTTTGAAGCCACAGGGTTGGAGATCTATGTGGAGGAAGTGAAAAATAGAGACACAGTCAAAATCATATCAACAACCCTTCTTGTGCGCACCAAATATCAGCTGCACAGCAGAAATCAGCCAGTCTTCCGTGTTCTTGTGATAAAAATGGCAGTTCAGGATTTAGTTGAGATACATTTTAATCTTGGACTTAATCACAGAGACATAACTGCTTCGATTGCTCATCGTCACCGTTACGTTGTCTCAGAAAGATGTTTAAGTCTTTTAATCTATATCGGCACACCGAGTAGGTAACAAAAGTGTTGTGATCTTACTTTAATTCTGGAGTCTTAAAAATTGAAACGTGGTTCATCTTATTTGTTGCTGCTGACATTATCACAATGTGCAGATTCAGTCCGCTCTTCAAAGAGATTAACTTGTTCTCCCATCCTTCTCCGGATTTATAGAAAAACTACTGGACAAAAAGTTCTGACTCTCTACACGTCTAATAATCTCCACTTAAGAGCAGTAAAACTCAGAAAAACTAAAGCTGTTTTTCAACAATTTAATAAATAATTTAATTGATACATGCAGAGAGAAGGAAAGAGAGAGACTGAGAGAGAGAGAGAGAGAGAGAGAGAGAAAGACATAAGCCGTTTTCGAATTTGCCTACTACATACTACTTTCCAATGCAGTATGTAGTAGGCACTGCATACTGCATACTATATTTGAATGTAGTAAGTAGTAGGTAGTGTGACAGTTCTGATTGGTCTGTTTTGTAGTATGCTACACTGGTTTCCAGTTTGAGGAATGCCAGAGTGAAGCTGATGGATTATTTTTCTTGACTTTTTTTTATTTGTTTATTATCAAATTATTTGGAAAACCTAATAAATATTGAATCAATAAATTGTCCAGAAAGAAACCTCTAAAGTTTGAAGGAAAATGTTGGAATTTTCGGGTTTGAAAAGTCGCAAATTTAACGCACAGAACATGATTAAAACACAGACTTCCTCTGGAGTTGTTACAAATGATTGTAGGTTCATGTGCTTTAAACTGCATTAGTTTTACCAGGAGACCTCTGATCTTTTGTGATAACTGCAGACGATGTCTGTGTTTAAATGTGGATGTATAGTGCTGCAAAATTCATCATATTTGATTATTAATAATACACCATATGTAATTCATTGAAAATAATCTGGAGCGGATTGACTTTTCATATTTAGAGATGATGGAAAAGCTGTTTCTGATAATGCAGGTATGATTTCAAATATGTTAATAGGATAATGATGACATATACCATGTAAGTTTCCCACTCAAAAGATGTTTTAGGGTTTTACACTTGAACTGTTCCACTGCTTCGCCCAAACTTTCTCCAGTTTCCGTCATTTTCATTTCAGACCTGCGTCCAGGCGCTTTGCATTGTGGGAAACAGTATGCCAAGTAGACTGGTCCGATGCATACTGAGAAATTTTCCCGGATAAGTAGGTCATCCGGGTAGTTTTGGCATACTGCAAATTTCACATTTGTTTGGATACTGCATACTGCATTTTGGGCAAATCAGTATGTACTGGTAGTATAGTATGCGAATTCGAAAACACCTTGACAGAGAGGGATGGAGAGGGAAAGAGAGAGGATTATCATATTGTAGGCTCCATTTTTTGTGCTTTTTGTCAAAGTTTTTTTTTTAAGTTTATTATACCTCTTGGGTCATGGAGATGTCTTAACATTTATCCATTATTTATTATATTTGACCGCAGCCGTTTGTGCGTAACACTGTTCCAGTTTGCACCTGCCTTTCCCCCGAGCTAAATATAGATGCTAAAACACCTGCAAACCGTTTCAGGTTTGATAAATCGCTTTGCCTGTGCCAAATGATCACATTTGCATCTTCTCCTCCCATAATTCTGCGCGTTCTGGTGATCTGCATGTATTCTGCATATTCATGGAGGGAGAGAGTGGCGCCTGCTGTTTTGCTCACATGAGAGAAGCACTTCACGCCTGCGCCCCGTTAATAGATCAGCTCTTCGCACACTATTGTCTTTGCACATGTTTTTGTACACCCAACCCATTATTAGATCAGTCCCTTGGTGTACAAATCTTTTAAATGAATCACTTCACTGAACTTATTATAGTGAATCAGTTGACTGAGAAGAATTGCTTTTCCCATCATTAGTAAATTTGTGTGATGTCTCTGAACGCACAGTAGAAGATTAAAAAAAAAAAAAAACCCCAAGCAGTATGAAAGGTACTTTGCAGAACAAGCACCACATTCATATCCTAGTAACTCACTAAATAACTCTTAAAACAGTTACTTGATGTGCTTCAACATTCCTAATCACAGATCTTGGAAGGACTCAGCATAAAAACGAAGAGCCATGAAAACTTGCAAAATTGACAGGTTTGAGACTTTGATTGCTTCCTCATCTCATCTGCTAACTGAAAAATGTTTTGTCTCCTGAAATAGTTGTAAAGCTCCACATCATCATACTTCTCCAAAGAATTTGTATTATCCATAAATGTCCATTTTCTTTATTTTTTCTTGGTAATTCATGAGCAAAATGTCTGCCTTGAAACAGCCAAACGGGTGCAGTTATCCTGACATTTGCGTCTGTAATAGATGTTTTTTTCATTATTGGTACAAACGGTGCATTTTCATCATTTCATTCTAATGACTGGCCGTACGCACTGGCCCTCCTTGTGTCAGTGCCAAAGACCTGCTGTTTAGAAAATCTCAAGAGATATGACGTGAATCACAATTTGTGCATCCTCTATATCTGCTACAGCAATGCAAATCTTTTCTGTTAAGGCATTGATTCATTTCTTTTTAATTTGTGTCTCCCAGCATGAAAAGGGTTCTTGTGACATGTTTGACCATCTGGTGGAAAAAAATAATCTTGAACCAGTGATGAAGAAGTATGGACTAAAGCCAGAGGAGGACTTGGCTTTCATCAAGGACATGATTGACACCGACAGATGTAGAGACCAAAAAGTCAGTTTAGCTCATGAGCTGTGTAAAATCAGTCAGTCCCTATTGTAATAACAGTGCTACTTAAGCCACTATTGTCTATCATCTCATCAGGGAACAAACAAAATCAGAATGGAAAAAAAAGCCTTCCTCTATGACATTGTGTCCAACAAAAGAAACGGTGTTGATGTGGACAAGTTTGACTACCTGGCCAGGTTTGTTTCTGATTAACATTAACTGTCAAAAAGTCCCTTCTTGATGTAGAAAACCACAAACCTTTGTGTTCCCCTCTGAAAGATAACAGTATTTTAATTAGTTCAAGAACATACAGTAGTCTCTGAAAATAATATTTCAACTTCTTTCATCTGTTTTTGTCACAAATTTTCTGAATTTGCTTCTTCACAGGGACAGTTACCACCTGGGTATCCAAAACAACTTTGACTACCGCCGCTACATAAAGTTTGCCAGAGTGTGTGAGGTCGATGGGCAGAAGCACATTTGTACTAGAGACAAGGAACTGACAGTGAAACTTCTGCTTTTTTAACAACACATTTTTAACTGGAGTCTGATTGTATCTCAGTTGTAACTAAACAGTGTGTACTTCCTCAACAGGAGGTTGACAACATGTATGACTTGTTCCACACAAGACACTGTCTCCACAGAAGAGCCTACCAGCACAAAGTGAACAAAATCATAGAAAATATGTAAGCTGTTAGTAATTTAACTCTGTGGGTCTTAACTGGTGGGTCGGGGCTCGATAGTTAGCTAAACTTTTTAATAGCTCACAGTGTCTTTCTTGTGTGACTTATTTTACCAGGTATAAGATACTTTCTAAATAACATTATGTTTGTTATGATCACCAAGGATTGCTGAGGCTTTTTTAAAAGCAGATGACCACATCGAGATTGAAGGCTCAGATGGGAAAAGGTTCACTCTCTCAACAGCCATGAATGACATGGAGGCCTACACGAAACTCACAGGTGTGTAAACTCTGTGTGACGTTAGTTCATGTTTTAAAGCAATGAAGCTGACTCACACTAACACAGGATTGAATTGAAATTGAAATTGGATTCAGCAGAAGAGTTGTTTATTCCAACCCATTTCTGTTTTCTCTCTTTGTCTTTCAGACAATGTCTTTGATCAAATACTCCACTCCTCCTCAGACGAACTCAAGGAGGCTAGGGAGATTCTCGAAAAAATCCGCTCCAGAAAAATACCCAAGTTTCTGGGTGAAATAAGGCCAAAGAGAGCCGTTGAAGATTGGGAGGTACACAACTGATCAAAATCTTCAAACCACTTGAAAAATTGTACAAATTTATATATTTTACAGTTCAACTTAAGAAAGGTTCTAAGAAGAGTTGTAAATGCAAAACAAAGAAATAGGAGCTGAGAATATATGACTTTGCATGCCTGTGCACAACTAACATGGTTAACAGTCAAAACACAACTCGATACTGTGTTCATTTTGCAATCTAAAAAACACAAATATTTGCTTTTTCTCTTTTGTATTTTGATCCAGGATATTGCATGTATTACCAGATTTACTGGACATAGTACCATAAACAAAATTATTATTTGATATCAGCATGGACAGAATAATCAAACAAAAACAATAGAAAACAAAATGTCTTATTTGATTCAATATCTTAATGCAGGGATAGCTTTAGTGGTGACATTTATAATCCTATATCTTTCCTTCTAACTGCTCTCATCTTGTGTTCTATCAGCTAAAGAAACTGATCCCTGAATGGAAAACACTTCTGGCTGCACACGTACCCCCAGAGGACTTGGAGGTTTTGGTGAGTCAAGGTTTTTGTTAGACCTCACCATTTCAACAAATCCTTTTACCAGTTTAAAAAAAAAAAAAAAAAAAAGGAATGGAGATGATATAGATGAGGCATAATTTACATCGCTCTCCTTCCTTTTTAGGTCACTAAAATGGACTATGGCATGAAAGAGAAGAACCCCGTGGAACACATGTTTTTCTACAGCAAGTCTAAACCTACTGAGGCTGAGAAGACATTTGGGGACCAGGTCAGAACCAAACTGGAATATTAACCTTATTTTTTCTTTATGCATGGGATGAATTTTCCTGTAGTTTGACTGTCTATAAACCAGTCTCTGTGTGTCATCACTCTTAAATTTAAGAGACTGTCAATCTTTTTAGGCAGAAAGGATCCGCACAACATGCTTTTCTGAAAAGCTGATCAGGGTTTACAACAAGAACACTGGTGACAAGAAAGGGCGTAGTCCTACCCAGAAAAACCTTGAGGAATGCTGGAAGCGTTTTACAAAATCTCAGGTAAGATTTGGTTGTACGACCCTCTGATTTACATTTCTTTGGACAAAAGTGTCCGCTTAGCAAATTGAATTGAACTTAATTGAACTGAACCTCTGATGTAAAATGAGGGATGCTGTGGTTGGTGTTTAGGACTCTCTTTGTGGCTGTTTTACAGCATGATGACAAAATGAACAGATATGAAGAGATACCTTTTTTTTTTCTTTTTTTTTTTAAAGTCACCTCAACTTAAGCGTAAAATCCCAGTAAATCTGTTCTAGGGAGATGCGAGACCTAAAAAAAAAAAAAAATATCTATATCTATATAGATATAGATATATCTATATCTATATAGATATATTCTTTTTTTGCTTTTATATTATAAATCCAAAAATGTGTTTTTCTCCTGTTATTTTTCCTTTTAACCTTTCTCTATACTGCCATCTTTTTAAATGAATGACTTACCTGTCTTTATTTACATGCAGGGTGAAGGCACATCAACACAGCAGTCCAAGGAGGATTAAAATACAGAAAAAGATTTCTTAACATGGAGCTCAAACCTGAAAGGAGAAAGCAAATACTGCGTCATGAATTATATCATTATACCATATTGCATAAAAAGGGGGTGTTGGGGAGTGGTACAAACAAGTTTTTTTTTTCCCTGAAACTAAGAATGACCTAAAATATAGACGGTGATAAATTATTTCAGCTAATGTATTTGTAAATCAACTGGATTCACTTGGTGTAAATTGTATGTGAAAAAACTATATATCAGGGGTGGCAAACACAATTCACATTCACATTCAAACACAGAATCCAAAGCCGCTTCACAGGTTTATTGTCAGTTCGTCTTTAGTTTGAGACGGATGGATTCGGATGATTTTGTCTAAACAAAAGTACAAAGGAAATATTAGCATGCTACATAAATCTATACAAAGGAATGAATAAATAATAACGGCATAACTTACTTTAGCAACGTAGTTAGGTGGACACAAATTTGTTGAAGATAAACCAACCCAGTGAAGATATGATGTTTCCGTTTGTCTATTTTGTTTGTAGACTCGTGTAGTAAAATGAGTCAAGAATTGTATTAAGTCAGGTAAATAAGGAAAAGGTGAGTGTACCACAGAAAGAAACAAGACGACCTGGTTTGGAGGGAAAAAGAGGGAGGCGGCGGCATACCGGGTGGAGTTTTATAGACTTTGGTGGGTGTGGTTAGGTTTGATTGACGGGAGAAGCCATAAACTAACATCGACCAATTTCCACCTCCTAAACCCTAAATTGTCGGCGGAGAAGTTTACAGAGTAAAATTGATGTACTTTAGTGTTTAGTTAGAAACCCCAGGTTTAGTCGGCCACTTTCATACTGGTCAGACCGATGACCAGACTGTTTGCAAAACAGTTTTGAGGTCACTTCCACAGTTCTAATTCTTCCATCCTTGTTGGGTATGATTTTTGACACTCTTCCAATGGGCCATAGGCCCCGGGGCAGCTGTGGATCCATCAACAGCACCACTGTTCCATCTTTAATATTCTGGGTGTCCTTTTGCCATTTATTTCTGACTTGTAGATTGGGCAAGTAGTTTCTGATGAAGCAGGACCAAAACCGATCAGCCAGAATCTGACTGTGTCTCCATCTCCTGTTCCCTATCAGGTTTGTGTCTGCATAAACAGCCTGAGGAAGGGAGGTGTCTAGCCGCCCCATAAGAAGGAGATTTGGTGTTACGGGGTCAAGATCAGCTACGTCAGAGGATGCATAACCAATCGGTTTTGAATTCACCATCCCTTCAATCTCCACCAGTACTGTGTGCAAAACCTCCTCAGCCACCGTTTGACTCCCCACTGTTACTCTGAGAGCAGCTTTAATGGTCCTGATCTCCCTCTCCCACATTCCTCCAAAGTGTGGTGCATTAGGAGGGTTGAGGTGGAACTGTATCTGGGATATTTTCAGTTGTTCCTTTATCTGTGGGTTCATCACTGCAAATGCATCTCTTAATTCTCTTTCTCCCCCTTTGAAATTGGTTCCACAGTCAGAAAGGAGCTCATATGGCTGTCCTCTTCGTGCGATAAATCGTCTGAGTGCCATAAGAAAACTGTCAGAATCGAGGCTATTGAGCAGTTCGATGTGGGTGCATCTGGTGGTCATACATTTGAACAAAATTCCCCACCGTTTTTCAACTCGCCGCCCCACTTTAATGGTCAGAGGACCAAAACAGTCAACCCCTGTGGACCAGAAGGGGGGTTTCCAGAGCCTTAATCTGCAGGAGGGAAGATCTGCCATTCTGGGGTTGACAGGTTTTGCTCGCCATTTTCTGCACTCAACACATGACCACTGATGTTTTTTAATTGCTTGTCTTCCCTTCAGNGGTGAGTTTTGCATTGACTTACATGCTGCGTCAATCAGGTCTGTCCAAGTGGTATACTTCCTTGGATCAGGCAGGTTGAGGGGCTTAGTTGGTTGTGTCAGGCCACAGAAAGCTTTTCTCAGCTCTGTGGATGTGTTTATAGCAGGGGCAGGGCAGACAGGCCATTGACTGGATGGGAGGTTAAGAAAGGCAGGACCTGTGTGCCATCGGTGTGTTATTGTTAGCTCTTTTAGCTCTTTACCTCTGGTGATATCATCTGCTGGGTTCTGCTTTGTGTCCACATATCTCCATTTGCTGGCTGAGGTTAGTTCCAGTATTTCCACAATCCTGTTGGCTACAAAGGTTTTGTGTCTGCAGGACTCAGACTGAAGCCAGGTTAGCACCACAGAGGAATCAGACCATAAAAAGGTTCGGTTAATAGGGACTGTCAGCTCAGTTTTAATCAGTTTGCTTAGCTGGGCTCCAGTTAGGGCTGCAGAGAGTTCCAAGCGAGGTATGGTTAGTTGCTTCAGAGGGGCTACTCGTGATCTGGCCATTACAAAGGAGATGTGAGACTCCTCACTCACACTTATTGCCCTGATGTAAGCTACTGAGCCATATGCCTTCTCTGAAGCATCACAAAAAATGTGCAACTCCCTCTCCTTGATTTTTTCTGAAGCATGATTCGATCCCTCATACCACCTTGGGAAAGAGATAGTTTCCAGGCTTGGGAGTTCACTTTCCCACTTATTCCAAGCATGAAGGAGGTCGCCAGTCTGAATGGGCTGATCCCACTGTTTATTGTCCATCCATAGCTGCTGGAGCAGGATTTTGGCTCTTGTGGTGAAGGGGATGATGTACCCCNGCTGCAGAGAGTTCCAAGCGAGGTATGGTTAGTTGCTTCAGGGGGGCTACTCGTGATCTGGCCATTACAAAGGAGATGTGAGACTCCTCACTCACACTTATTGCCCTGATGTAAGCTACTGAGCCATATGCCTTCTCTGAAGCATCACAAAAAATGTGCAACTCCCTCTCCTTGATTTTTTCTGAAGCATGATTCGATCCCTCATACCACCTTGGGAAAGTCTATCAAAGGTCCGAACCCTCAAGTGAAAGGGTGAATAAGGTTCGTACTTCCTCCAGCGGTCAGACTTACCCGACTAGGGTGACAAATAACAGGTAGGTATCGACGACCTCGTCCTAAAACCGAGAACACCACTTCCCCTACTACATGGGGTTACCCAGCAATTGTGATGCTAGAACTTTGTACACATTTCTCATGGTGAGAGCTTGGTAAACCACAGATCTATGTTTGTAGCCCAGGGTATCGGAAAGGCAGTGCCAGCTTAACCCAAGTGCACCCTCTACAGGTTCTGTGCGGTTTTGATTCAACCAGAGCTCTGCACTGTCAGATCTGGCACCTGGTGGTAGGTGAGCCAGGTGTCTCCCTTTCAACGATCGGGTAACGGAGTGAAGTTTGGGAGCAGAGGATAACAGAGCTCTGATTTTGAGGAGGAGCTCTTGTGCTGCGTTTGGACACGGGAGTGAGGTAAGGCAGTTATCTACATAGAATGTCTGAAGGACAGCTTCCACCACATCCTCATTACCTAAACTGTGATCCTGCACATGTTTCTGGAGTGCAAAGGTTGCGCAGCAGGGGCTACAAGTAGTGCCAAAGGGAAGCACTTGCCATTCATAGATAGTTGGTATCTCTTTCCTTTTCATGTCTCGCCACAGGAATCTGAGTAGTGGTTTGTCCTCTGGTAGGAGCCTCACCTGGTGGAACATGCCTTTAATGTCTCCACTCATAGCAACTCTGTGCTGACGAAATCGGAGCAGAACACCAAGTAATGATGGGCCAAGGGTAGGTCCAGGTAGGAGCTGATCATTCAAAANTCATCTTGTTTTGATCTGGTAATGACCTTTTCATTTCTGAAGGGAAGGGTGTCAACTTGCCACAACCTTTCTACATGTTGTTTCAGCTCTGTGTAGGGGTTAGCTTGGGAAGTAAATAAGCATTGGGTAGAATCAGAGGAGTCACAGAGAGAAGTTGGGCCTTGAAGGGCCCATCCAAGCCTCGTCCTCACTGCAGCTGGTGCCCCCTTCGGTCCATACCGGATTCTTTCAGTGGGTGTTATGAGGAATGGATTGTCTGATCCTATGAGGATGTGTGGCTGGACTCTTGAGAAAGTGGTTAATGGGAGGCCATGCAGATGAGGGTATCGCTGCTTCAGTTTGTCAACTGGGTAACTTTGCTGTACAAACATGATGCTATCAGAGGTGAAAGCACTGTGGATTGAGTACTTCTTCTCAGGGCAGGAAGCAGCAGAGAGCTTCAGATGGGCAGATTCTCCATCCAGTGTCTCTGTCTGTTGTCTGACTGTACCCAGCTCAAGTTTCTCTGGCTCCCCCTTGAGGCCAAGATATTTTGCAGCACCTGGCAGCAGCATTGTGCGTTCTGAACCATTGTCTAAGATGGCATATGTATCAAAGCTTTTGTTCTGGTGAAAGAGTCTTACTTTAACTACCTTAAGGAGTACTTTAGGTGACATACTTTGTGGGTTTAAGTAGAGTACTCTGGAGGATGTTTGGGTTTTATTTATATCATGAAAAATGCCAAGGTGCAGGCCATTACATTTAGGGCAAGGTTTTTTAAGTGTACAATCTGCTGTTTTGTGATTTCTTCCACATTTCCAGCATCTTCTTTGATCTTTTAACCACCTCATAACTTCATCTCTGCTTAGCTCCTTTAACCCATCACAGCTTGTTAAGTAGTGGCCTGTTGAATTACAGTATGCACATGGATACCTTGTTTGAGGCTGTGACTGTTGTCCAGAGGTGAGGTGTGCGTGTGGCTGAGCACGTTGAGAACCGTAGAGGATTGTGGTAGATGGGGGCTTGAATTTAAGGGCTGGCTCTCTCCTTTGAGCTTGGGTTGCACCAATCTGAAGGTTGTTGGTTTGGGCTACAACCGCTTGGCATTCTGCTTCTCCTTCCAACCATGCAGAGAAGTCTATCAGGTTGTAGTGAATGTAAGGGGAGGCTGAGCGGGCATGTCTGGCAAAGTGAGACACTAGTTCTACTACTAGTTCTGATGGCTGCAAATTGGCTGTCTGGGTCTGAGGGGGAGGAAGATATGGAGGTTGCACTGCAAAGGCAAGAGGTTGAGCTCCTTGAGTTGGTGGGAGCTGACTGTGGTAGCTGTAGCTTGCTGTAGCTGTGCTTGCAATTTGAGATGATGCTGGGAGGTAAATCTGATCAGAAACATGGGATGAGGAAGCCTGTTGTAAAGGCATTGGATTGTAAACTAGGGCTGAGGATGTGGGTTGAATAACAGGCATGTGAGCAGGCGGGATATGGGAAGAGTGGAATGAGGTTGAAGGTATTTGGGTGCTGGATAATGTAATTGGTGCAGTTGAAGTTTGGGGCCAATGGGAGGCAGGTGCTTGGTTGGATGGCATCTGCATTGTTGCAGCTGAGGGTAAAGGAGGTGAAGGAGCCTGAAGGCGCACTTCAGGATTCAATCCTTTACAAGGGACTGAAGCAGACCGTTCTGGTTCATATTCTGCATAGTGGGAGGGCCTATGAATACAGGGGAAAAGTGTTTGAACTGACTGGGAGGTTTTTCCAGGTTTGAAGGCAGGAAGTGGTTCGGTGAGGTTCGGTTCACTCAAAGATTTTTCACACTGGGTCTGAGTGTGAGTTTGTGATGGCTGGTTTCCTTCATGCCCATCATCATGGGATTGTATGTCGCATTCTTCCTCTGAGTCCGCTTCAGAGTAGCTGTGTCCATACTGTTCAACCTTTTCAGTTAGTTCCTTAACAATCCCCTTTAATTGTGCTAATTCATTCCTCAATAAAACTGTCTCTGATTCAGCAGAGTCTCTCATTTGAAGTGGAGGCTGGCCATAAAGTTCTGTATGGTAATCCTGCAGATACCTTGGAGGTGCTCTTTCTCTCTGAGGCCTTCCCCTCTGAGTCTCATCCTCCTGTGAAAAGGCATTTGANGTGAGGTTTGGTTCACTCAAAGATTTTTCACACTGGGTCTGAGTGTGAGTTTGTGATGGCTGGTTTCCTTCATGCCCATCATCATGGGATTGTATGTCGCATTCTTCCTCTGAGTCCGCTTCAGAGTAGCTGTGTCCATACTGTTCAACCTTTTCAGTTAGTTCCTTAACAATCCCCTTTAATTGTGCTAATTCATTCCTCAATAAAACTGTCTCTGATTCAGCAGAGTCTCTCATTTGAAGTGGAGGCTGGCCATAAAGTTCTGTATGGTAATCCTGCAGATACCTTGGAGGTGCTCTTTCTCTCTGAGGCCTTCCCCTCTGAGTCTCATCCTCCTGTGAAAAGGCATTTGAATCCATTTTCCAGCATCAATGTTCTGCTCCGGCTCGAAGGACCATGAAAAAACTATATATCAGGGGTGGCGTTGGTTCACAGAACGTGATGGGAGTGCACATTCAAACACAGAATCTAAAGCCGCTTCACA
The DNA here is from genome assembly GCA_008086565.1 of Thalassoma bifasciatum. Classification (NCBI taxonomy): domain Eukaryota; kingdom Metazoa; phylum Chordata; class Actinopteri; order Labriformes; family Labridae; genus Thalassoma; species Thalassoma bifasciatum. Next base: position 783,193 of record RPOG01000054.1, read on the forward strand.
GGTTTATTGTCAGTTCGTCTTTAGTTTGAGACAGATGGATTCGGATGATTTTGTCTAAACAAAAGTACAAAGGAAATATTAGCATGCTACATAAATCTATACAAAGGAATGAATAAATAATAATAACGGCATAACTTACTTTAGCATGCATCAATCCACCTGTGTTTAAACAACTTCTATTTGGTTGGGTCACTGCTATACTACAAAGGCAAACAGATAAAACAAACATCTGAGCACATCATTTTACTCAGTTCTTAACATAATTCAGTCCATTTATTCCTTTTCCACTCACATGGTGTCTTTCTTTGTTCTGCTGCTGGTTTGAAGGGAAAAAGAGGGAGGCGGAGGCATACCGGGTGGAGTTTTATAGACTTTGGTGGGTGTGGTTAGGTTTGATTGACAGGAGAAGCCATTTTGATTGTAGCTGGTTAAAGGTGGAGGATTTGGGATTTAACAGTATGCCCAAACACGTTGCCATATAATTAGGGATGCACCAATCCAATCAGACTCAAAAATCAGACTGAACCACACACACATTGAGCCAAGAACGGTGATTTTACAGCTTGCTAAAAAGAAACGTTTCCTGTCTTAAATGATTACTAATTCTTCAAGATACAAACTGTAGAGGGAGTGACTCGTTTTCTTAATTGGTTTCCATTTATTATTAATTATTATTATCCAGTGGATGTCAGAGACAAAGAGTCAATCAATAGTTCAGATCTATTTAACTCAGTTCTATGCTCTTCAGTGTTCGTCAACCCTGTTGGGTTCATGACCTTTTGCCCAGTTGAGAAGAAAGATGACTACAGCAGTTCAACAGTTAGTTGGTATTTCTATGTGTATTTCACGTTCATGTCCCCAACAACTCTGACAGCAGCTTGCAGTGTCTGTCAGTGTAATTCATCACTTTCCCACTCCTGAGGCCAAGTATCGATGAGTTACCACTTAATCCCACATAAATAATGACATTGCATTGCAATCATTTTTTAATTCCGATTTGTTCTCCAAAGTTAGAAATTTTTGAAGTGGCCAGAACAGAAGTGTCATCCTCAGATACAGAGAATGCTGAATTGATACAGGTATCAGATCAGATCGGCGTCACTTTAGCCTTGTCAAAAACAATTTACTGGTGTTGGTATCATACAGTCTTGGTGCTACCGAGGCTTAAAAGGTTAGATAGGTGCATCCCTGCTTATAATGACAACTCTTTAGAGGATTGTTTATCACACAGCTAACAGATAACCCTGTGTACATGTGTTCGTTTCAATCCAATGTGCGTTGTTAATCACTTACGGTGTCCAATAAACACTACCTTGGCTACTTCTGCTATGGGGTCATTTTTATACTCTACCTTTACGCCTCCTCACAGCCACACAACACTGCGTTTTACTGCCTTGAACACACATTGCAGGGTTCCACGTCGAAGCTCGGGGCCTGATTCGCTCCTGTGTTTTTGGCTCCACCTTCGCGCTCAACAAAATGAAACCACTTCTGTCTAGACACTCACCGGAAGCAACATTTTTCTTCTACAAAATAAAACAGCACTTTTCCAGTATTGAAAGTATTCATAGGAAAGAAAGGCGTTGTATTGCTTGCTGACATTACACTATCATACAGTATTAAAGAAGTAAAATGAAAGGGCAACCAAACCTTGAACAGTCACGGACAGCTAGAACCTCCATGTTATAACCTGCTCCAACTCATTCTTGTGGTTTCATACTCTTACTAACAGTTAAAATCTTAATTTGCATAAAATATGTCAATGAAATCAATGAATCAATTGTTACTTTAGCATTAGAGAACACTATGAAGAAAATACTACTAATAAAAAACATTACTCACAAGGTAAAAAAAAAAAAAAAGATGGGCATAGATGACAAAGTAATAGAGTAACAAACAGATGCAGTTTATCACAGCAATAATAATAATAATAATAATAATAATAATAATAATAATAATAATAATAATAATAATAATAATAATTCATTTCAATTAAAGGCGCCTTTCAGGTCACCCAAGGATGCCGCAATGAGCAGTTCCACTTATAATTCTTAATTTCAGTAGATTTTGAGGTTCTTCAGGTTATCAGGAAAATAACTGAAATTCACAAGGCATTCCTTGTGACTTTGTTACACGTGGATGTCAGGATTAAATGTCCAAACCACAACCATGGAATACCACCATTTTTTGTAAGAAAAAAAAAAAAAAAAGTTATCGGCATTACACAGTTTTCTTAAAAACAAACAAATAAATAAATAAAAACATACAATTTTTCATACAAGAAATTAAAAAAATTGAATTCCATCTAAAAATGCAGATTATGCTGCTTAAGTTTTGCTGGGCACATGCCCATTTTACATACATATTAAATACAGATTGCGACAAAGAAAAAAAAAAGTAAAAACCTTACAAATAGTAGTTCCTCATTGAGGAAGTCACACAAGCCATGTAGTTGGCTTGGGGAAGTTTTGGGATCATTTAAGCTTTTTCCTGTGTTGCTCCAGACAGACTGTGAGCTCAATAATTTCAGGTGCCTGCTGTTCACTCTGGCAGAAAGCTGGAGAATGATAAAACAACACCTTACTTGTCATGTCACTGGATATATTCATTTTAAACTGTCACGACACTAGCTAGACTTTGTTTATTGGATGTTTCTTTACCATGTTTTACTGTATCTTTTATACATTTTTTACTAATTTTATCTGAAGAGAGAACAACAATTCGATTTTTCCGTATGTCCTCGTACTTATGGAAAAACGACAACAAAAAATCCATTTAATCTCGTAATCTGGAGTGAGTTGACACGAACCTTTTATTTTGAAGGTCGAAACTGGACGTTGAAGTTACGTTTCTTTTCCCGACTCAACGCATTCGCTGCAGTAACAAAACCCGGGTATTTTCAGCGTGTCAGTGCATTTTTCGGTGAACTGGTACTGCCCAGCTGGTGCAGTCGACTTTGGAATCGAAGACGACTCTTGTTTTCAGGGTCTTGTCTTTTTGTATTCACTCTAAACACCGTCTGATTGTGATAACAACATGGAGAACCGGAAACGACCGTTCGAGATGGTTTCGATCCCCGGTGACAGCTTCACAACCCCGGTGAAGAGAGTGTCAGAGATCCGGCATCAGGACTCGGACTACACGCAATGGGGAGTAGACGAAACCTGTCGTTTCCTGGAAAAAGAGGGTCTCAGTGAATGGGAAGACATATTTAGAGGTTGGTCGCTGTCATTGATATGAGTTTGATCTTAATGCAGCCTGTCAGATTTCTACATTTTTGTGTTTTGGCGTCGGTGCTGACAACGCGTTTCCCTGTTATCCAGCACATGAAGTCACCGGTGTTGGCCTTAGGTACCTCGACGATGACAATTTGGAGAAGATTGGCATAAAGTGAGTATCTTCTCTCTTATATTTTTCTACCAAGTTAAGTCAAACCTAGAAATCACATCCCATGTCTTTTTTATGAAGGTGTCTTGGGGACCGGCTGAAGATCCTGCACAGTATCAGGAAGCTGTGGCAGACAGTAGCAGAACCAAACAAGGTATTATGTGAGAGCAGACTACACTTTCAAGGCTGTTAAGATAAGACATAAGGGAGCAGTTCATAGCATGAGTAACAAAGGCTTGCAAAACATACACAAACTGAGGGGAAACTAATTGATTTTGCACCACAAAGAACTTGAATGAAGCTTTCAACTTACAAAAATGAAGTATAGTAGTGATGTATATGAAATGAAGGGGACTACTTACAAGGTTCCAGTTTCATGAACAGAAAATGAAAATTTACAAGTTATAATCAAAGCTTTTGTATGGTCAGAAAAGCTTTGGATGGGCTACAGATTAGGGATAGACCAGCGCCAATTTTGTCATTTCGTCTTCGGCCTTTTTTCTTTTTTTTTTTTTTTTTTTCAATAATCAACCAATAAGAGACTAATTTAAAACTGGCTTTTTTGGTTCTCATACAGCTATGCCTCGCTGCTTACAGTCACTACTCTGTCTCCGGCATTGTCCCATCCACAGCACCATCTAATTGGTTACACGCAGCCACAGTGCTAGTAACAGCCAATCAGCAATGGAAGCTGTGCATGCACGATGCTCACACACAAGGCAGAGAGGAGAAAAGGTTTTGCTGAGTGGAGAAGCTCTGGAGAGCTGATTTAAGTTTTGAGAGTAAGTTAGGGCAGCAGAAATAACAATCTCCCAAGCTCTCTTTAACTCACAACTACTAGTGACATAATTGTGAACCCAATAACATTATATAAGCAAGTGTCAGCTCCTCAAGTGTTGGAGTGTGTATTATTCAAAATTTTGACACCAGTGTTTTCACCTTAACTACAAATGAATATGAACCCCAAATACTGGTTATCAGCCTCCTTCACTACTAATAATCTGTATTGGCCCTGAAAAAAAACATATTGGTCTATCTCAACTACAGATTGTGAAAAACAGTCTTTACAGCCTCATTTGCGTGAATGAATGGCAGGGTGCTAATCCCAATTTTCAAGCTGAAGTTGAAAATGTATTTAAGCCTCCAAGCCACCCAAAGGGGCTCACTGAGACTGGATTTATGCGAATGTTACACATATAGCTGTGATAAAGCTGTCTGTGTTTTGTTTTCTGCCAGGTGTTCAATGATCCAATCCATGGACATGTGGGGCTTCACCCTCTTCTCATCAAAATCATCGACACACCTCAGTTCCAAAGGTTACGAAACCTCAAACAGCTTGGAGGTGCCTACTTTGTTTTCCCTGGAGCATCTCACAACCGGTTTGAACACTCTATTGGGTAAGTGTCAAGTGAGATACAATGGATGATGATTAGGGTTTGTTGTGACAGCATTCTCTTGCAGTTGAATAGGTGCAAATAAGCAGTGAATAATACCACTGTCAGTATCATAACTCCACTGATTTTACCTGAAATATTGATCCCATATCCTATCAACCCTCTTAATTTGTTTTCCTCAGGATAAATTTTCATGTAACAACAGCAATAATGATAGTGTTTTGGAAATAGAAAAACTGCTGTGGTTTGAAAAGAGCATGACTTCCACCCTCAAAGGAATAAAAATACAGTGCTATATGTGGTGTTTGGGGAAAAAAAAAATGTAAAAGCCGGAAAAGTCTGGCCGAGCCATAATAACCACTGTTTGGAAATACAGTCAGTGTTTAGTTGGGTTATTTTTAAAAGTAACTGGAAAAGACCTTGAGCTCTGTCTTTGTATAAAAAACTCTACAGGTTAGTTAAATGAATCATGCTTTTTTTCCCTCAACTTCTTGTGGAAAATGTAGTTCAGTGAGACTTTTTCCAAGACATCCTTTGCTTCATCTGGAAATCCAGTAAATTTCAACTCTGTGAATCTGACACAAATCATCAGTCACACATATCCCTCAAAAGTTCCTAAATAGACCAGACTATACTTTCTTCTTCTAGTTAATCTGTTTGAGCACTCAGTCAGGCCAATAATCAGCATTTTTAGTTGTGATTTTATCATTGACTGTTCCCCATTGTTTTAGAAATCTTCAGTGTGATGTCACATGAACCAGATCACAGAGCTGAAGCAAGTGTAATTAAAAAAAACAAAAAAATGCATCACAGAGCTGAAGCAAGTGTAATTAAAAAAACAAAAAAATGCAGTCTTAACTTACCATGTTTCATCAGGTTGTTGTTCCAAGAGGGATTGTGGATAATTATGGGGAAAGTGTATGACTATCTTTATTGATGCAGAATGCCAAATTGTGTAGCATACAATGTGAATACATTTTTCAAATGTTTTCAGTTAAATCAGGACCCAAATAATTTAAATTCTTTCCTCCAAGAAATTTGATATAGTTCAACTGAAGTGAGTTTGGAACAGTTTTGAACATATGTATAATGAAATGCTGTGTTACTATTTCTGAAATGCTCCCTAAGCTGTTTTAAAGAGTATATCTTGTAAATTGGTTCATTATGTGCTGGTACAGGGTGGGTCACTTGGCAGGAAGACTTGTTCAAGCTCTGAATGAGAGGCAGCCAGAGCTCCTTATCTCTCGCAGAGACATCTTGTGTGTGCAGATCGCTGGGCTCTGCCACGATCTGGGTGAGTAACAATACACACATTCACTTTGAAAGTTTGGAAGTTTGAGGCACATCAGGGTTACAGGGTGTGGGGAAGGCTAAGAATGAAAGTGAAACTAAATTCATGTTGCTTTTGGTTCTGTTTTCCAGATAACAATTGCCACAGAGAGTTTAAGGTCATTAACAATAAATCATTAATGAACTCTTTTGCCCCCCCCCCCCCCCCCCCCCCCCCCCCCCCCCCCCCCCCCCCCCCAGGACATGGGCCATTTTCCCATATGTTTGATGGGATGTTCATCCCCAGGGCACGTCCTGGACAAACATGGAAGGTGAGAAACTATGTGATTCCTTCTCCTGTCCTTGCCATAAAAAACCCCCCACAAACATCATTTTTAACTTGATATATTAGAAATCCAAGAGTGACCCAGCAGGCCACAATTCAACACATTTGTTTGACCACACAATTCAAAGTGGTTGGAAAGAAACATAACTCAGAGAAACAAAGATGTAGCTTTGTGTTGTGCAATGGTGGCATTTGGTTCTCATAAATGAAACTTCCCACATTTCTCATTAGTTTTGTTTTGTTCTGTTTTTTTCATTGCTGTAACTGCTATTAAGCAATTTCTTAGTCATCCCCTTGAGGAGCTCTTTTTAGTTGTCAAGAAAGACTTAACTATCAATTTTAAATCCTTTCTCTGGTTTGTTTTTTAATTGTCGAGATAGATTTGAAACTCTGGTCTTCCTCAGCACTGACTACACAGATGCATTTTTTTCTTCTCTGTATCGCATCTGTCCTCTTGTACGGATTTACTAGGTTGTTAAAGCGAGTTAAAAAGCCCCTTCCTGCTCTTTCTTGTCTTGATAAGCTGGCAGGCAGCCGTTAAAACCATAAAGCAAGGCCATTGTCCAAAGCATCAACGTCATTAACTGATAAACCAGGCAAGAACATGCTCTTTCTGTAACTTATGACCTAAGATCTGTGATCTGGTAAGTATTAGGGATAAAACAGTTCCTATTTCTGTGTCATGTCATGTTTGAGCTGAGATAAGGTCTTTCTATCTGAGTCATGTGTCACTAATCTTTCCTTGTCAAAAATGAGTATTTCCACTGCCATATTTGTAAAACGGGATTGTGTTTCTGTTGTAGCATGAGACGGCTTCTTTGGCTATGTTTGACTACCTGGTGGATGACAATGACCTGAAGCCTGTGATGGAGCATCATGGCCTGGTGCTGCCTGAAGACCTGGACTTCATAAAGGAACAGATTGCTGGACCGCTGGACGACAAATCAGCTCAAGGCCAGGTATCTGCCGGCTCTATGTGTCTGAAACAAGTCTGCTTGTGCCCTGATTTTTGGCAGAAAAACAGAGCCCTTTACATTCAGCTTTAGAGATAAGTCTGATTTGTTCTGAGAGCTTTTACCTCAGATAAGAATCTTTGAAATCTTTAACTGATGAGTTTTATTTAATTGTGCAGAGAATTGGAGAGAGATGGTCACTGTGAAATGTAGAAACCCTCTCTGACAGGAGCCAGCACTGATTGGGATTAGATTTATGGTTGCAAAAAGCATGTGAGTGTGTAAGAGAGCCAACTCAAAAAGTTTGAAGTTATAATAGATTACAGTTTAGAAACTGAAAACTAAGAGTTTGTCTTATTTTCAGTGAAAAATAGTCTAAATAGACTTGATATGATGCACATTCACCAGGCAAAAGCATTTGGATTAGTTGCAGCTTAAGTTGCCCATCAGTGTTTCTTCCTACAGATAGTCACAAGGTGTATTTTTATATTGAAATGAAGAAGAAATGCATGTTGGGAAGAAACACAAGAACCAAATCAACAAGTTTTTTTTTAGCATACTAGACACCATCTGCCCTGTGTAGGCAAAGGGCTTAGTATTGGATGATTTATGGTCGGGAGGTAAATAAAGAAAATAAGTCATTTTCATACATTTCATACATTTTCTCTTGTGTCTTCTTGTTCATTATATGCTTGTATTGTTATTTTTTTTGTTTTTTTCTTGAACTCAACAAATGTAGCCAATAAAACTGATCAGATTCTCTACTGTCTTGTCTTGTCTTGTCATCTCCACAGTGGCCATATAAAGGGCGCCCAGAAGACAAGTCCTTTCTCTATGAAATTGTGGCCAACAAAAGAAATGGCATTGATGTTGATAAGTGGGACTACTTTGCCAGGTAGAATATTGTTGACTATTAGAAATTCATACTTTTCTCTGTAGTTGTTTCATTTTTATGTATCTATTTCTCAATCTCTCATCAGGGACTGCCACCATCTGGGAATCCAGAACAATTTTGACTACCGCCGCTTTCTGAAGTTTGCCAGGGTTTGTGATGTGGATGGTCAAAAGCACATCTGCACAAGAGACAAGGTGATAGAGTTACTTTAGACAAAGTTTTTGAAAGTATGGTCTGTTTCGGTAGTTACCAGTGACTAACATTCAAGTTATTTCTTAAACAGGAGGTGGGGAATCTCTATGACATGTTCCACACTCGAAACTGTCTCCACAGAAGAGCCTACCAGCACAAAGTGTGCAACATCATAGAGACCATGTAAGTAGCTTGTTGCTGTGATGTATTTTACCATCATTGCTGCTAATAAAAGGTTCTTCATAATTTTTATATATGTTTACATTTAGGATCACTGAGGCCTTCTTAAAAGCAGACAAGTACATCTTGGTGGAAGGCTCAAAAGGGAGGAAGTTCACTCTCTCTGAAGCTATAGATGACATGGAGGCCTACACAAAGCTCACAGGTGTGTGGAAACAAAAGAGAGGACAGCACAATATTACCTTTAGAGCGACTCTGTGAAAACTGCATTTGTTACTTCTGACAATCAAGCTATTGTGGGGAGGCTTTAATATCAACATGTGCCTACTTATGACCCAAGAAAGCCAACAAGAGCATACAGAAAAAGATTCCAATATGGAAATTTCAACTGTCTTTCCTTTCCTTTCTAAATGCACAGAATTCTATCCAGACAAAGATAATAATCCCAGTTTTGATAAGCTGGTTATAAATTTGGAAATCTCTTGGTTTAATATCTGGCTTGTAGTTTGCAGCCGTGTGGAAGGAAACTATATTTTGATTTTGAAATATTTTAACATTTTGCTAATTTACAGCCATAAAAGATACATAATACTGTAACATTACCCTTATTACTTGTATCCAATATGATGGCGTGGTCTAGGAGATGCTGGGTGTGCTTATCTTTTTGGAGCTTAAGCAACAAACTGCATCATCTACTCTGCTGGTAAAGAGAAGTTTAAAAGTAAATATATAAGTTAATAAAAATGTCATTAAAATGGCAATCATAAAAAGTGCAAAAGTGAACATACAAACATACATTTTTTAATTTAAAAAAGGGCAGTTACCACTTCTGACCAAAGTCTAAAAAAGTACCAAGAAAGGAAAAAGTCACCTGATGTCTGATGTTTGCTGGCTTTGATTTGAGATGCTTGTGCCAAACTAAAGTGGATATTCACTAACTTGTTGAATGAATAATCAAAGTCTCTTTGTTGTTGGTTCATTGTCCAAATACAAACATAGATGTGAAGGTGCTGCGTTGGTATTGAGAAAAGTCCTTCTCTACAAGATCAAATATTTAATCATTAAATGGCGTTTTCACACACAGACGTTGTGAGCAAACCTATTTCTCAGTTGGATTCTATTTATAACTTTGTTTAGTTGTACATCTCTATGAACAGTTCTAATTGTGAGCTCTTTAAATACAGAGGTTATTAAATGCACAGCCACTTCCAGTGCTTGCTTTAATCCTTCTTGGATTCCTGAAAATAAATAAATTTATCTTTTTATGAGACTTTTGACTTTGACAATTTCTCTCCAGCAGTCCTGTTTTTAATAGGAGAGTTCATGGTTAAATAGCTAAGCTGTTTTTTTGTTATTATTATTATTTTTATTTCTCTGCACTTAAAATGATCTACAAAGTTAATTCTGCCCAGGGATAGTTTTTTTACTCAACTCAGCTCAACTTCATTCAAAAAGCTCCTTTCACAAACAAAAGCATGCAGCCCAAAGTGCTTCACAACAAGAGAGGAGACCACAATAATTAGAGTAATGGAAAAAAACAAAAAAGAACTTCAAAATAAGTTATTCAATTTAATGAAGAGAACCCTTTAGAAAAGTAAGATTGAAAAGGAAAGTCTTAAGTTTTCTTTTAAATATGGAGAAAAATAGAGAGTTGTTCTGAAGATCTGTAATTTGTTTGTAAAGCTTCTCCACACTTTACAGAACTCTAAAATCGATTCCAAAAGATACAGGGAGTTAGTGTAGAAGCTTAAGAATGAGGTGATCTGTTTTCTTTATGCATGTTTGAACTCTTGCTACACTATTCTGAACAAGCTGTAGATTATAAGAAAGAACCTTTGTAGATAGTAAGACAAAGACAGATTCAGGTCAGTGAATGATGTAGTAACTCTGCTGCGTTCTGTTTGTTTAATGTCTAGTTCATTTTCTGTTTGATTTGTAGACCACGTGTTTGAGCAGATACTCCACTCCTCCCTCCCAGAACTGGATGAAGCGAGACAGATTCTGCGCAACATCGTCCGCCGACGCCTCTACAAGTGTCTGGGTCAAACCCAGGCAGCAAAAACCATGAACGTCACCCAGGTTTGTGTTTGCAGGTTTCCTTTGTTGTGTACTCCAACAAAACAGCTCGTCTTTTTATTTTCAGTTCTGCTGTGTCTATTTGTAGATACCATTAACTGTGTACTTTCTGAGGATACTGGTATATTAAAAAATGGTTTCGGAAAGTACTGAGCTACTAATGAATCAAAGAAGACCCAATTATGTAAGATTTGACTCAATCTTTGTAGAGTATAGAAATGACAGTAAGGATAAAACATAAGCATTAAAATGTGTACAAAGCACTAAAAGTTAAACATAGGTGAAATCTTACATTAAGTCTCCCTACAGATCTGATTTGTTTGGTCACTCCTTCACTGTTTGCTTTTTCCTTCACAAGGAGAAAATTCACAAGTGGGAGGCAGAGTTGGCAAATGCCATCCCCCAAACTGGCTCCCAAGATGCCAGTCTGCAGCCAGAAGACTTTATCGTTAGTGTGAGTTTTCCAGTATTCTTATGATCAATTCTACATCATGGTTTGGTTTTTGTGCCTTTCTGCACTAAGTGATCTCCATCTTCTCTCTTTCAGGTCATTTACATGGACTATGGGATGAAGGAGAAGAACCCCATCAACAACGTGCGGTTCTATTGCAAGGACGACCCTAACAAAGCCATCATGATTCGCAAGAACCAGGTCAGATTTGAAGCAAAAACAGACTCTGAATTTTACTCATTATGTATGAACTTTCCACACATTTAAACATCTGCATTCTTTCTTTATAGGTGTCTCGACTTCTCCCAGAGCAGTTTGCCGAGCAGTTGATCAGGGTCTACTGTAAGAAGACTGATGAAATGAGTCTGGATGCAGCCAAGAAGAAATTTGTTCAGTGGTGTATGAACAGAGACTTCTCAAAGCCTCAGGTAAACATTACTACAATGTCAAAATATTCCCTCATCTACAGCTATAAATTCTCTATTATTCAAGAAATGTTGGTGACTATCTTAATAAAGTGTATAAAAAATGTAGGGATAAAGGTTTGAAAAATTTCTATACAGGAAATAGAATAATCAGTTTTACTGTGATGCGGTCAGAAGTATTTGAAGCTTGTTTATCAAGACTTAAACATCAATAAAGAGTAAAACAGCTACTCAGAATTTAAGCGTCATACTAAAACATTGCTGTTATTTACAGGCACTTTCTGCCAAATTTACCATAAAAAGCAATGATCTCTTAGTTATTCTGCCTCAGATACTTAAAATTTACACTCTTGTCAGAATCAGTTCTTTGCAAACACAATTGAACATTAAATCTGCTCAAGCTATAAGTTCAGAAAAACCTTGAGAAAGAGAAACAAAAGAAAGATAACACATCAAAATGCATGAAATACTTTTTGCTTCAAACACTGTTAAGAGAAAATAATTTATACAGTAGGTTATCTTATACATTTTTAATGCCACCTTGAATGAAATTATAAACCAAAAACACTAAAAATATTGGCAACAGTTGGTGGATCCTGCTGTATTACATCCAAAACATAGCCACTCAGTGAGACCCACTTAAGTTTAGTTTTTGTCCGTTTATTGAACGTAAAGTGATACTCTCTGGTTCTATAGCTGTACGTAAAAAGGCAGTTCAAGTGCAGATTTAAAGAGACTGTCTAGCTCGCATGAAGACAAAGGTTTATATCAGCAGCTGTTTAGAAAGTAGCATAGTAAGTTTTAGACAAGCATATAACATTTTTAATGAATTGAAGACATTTTAAGACTCTTTAAAGATAAGAAACTGGCCTGTTACAAAACTTAAATGAATTTCAATAAACTATATGTTAAAGCTAGGGCTGCACGGTGGCGCAGCGGGTAGCGCTCCAGCCTCACAGCAAGAAGGTCGCCGGTTTGAATCCCCGTTTGGGCATGGGTGGCCTTTCTGTGCGGAGTTTGCATGTTCTCCCCGTGCATGCGTGGGTTCTCTCCGGCTTCCTCCCACAGACCAAAAACATGCCCACATTAGGTCAATTGATCACTCTAAATTGACCGTAGGTGTGAGTGTGTGCGTGAATGTTTGTTTGTCTATATGTCAGCCCTGCGATTGACTGGCGACCAATCCAGGGTGTCGCCCAATGACAGCTGGGATAGGCTCCAGCCACCCGCGACCCTGATTAGCAGGATAGACGGTATAGAAAATGGATGGATATATGTTAAAGCTCCTTAAAAAAGTGCTTCAATGAGGTGCTTCTACCCTCTAGTGGTCAGACCCTGTAAGTCACTGTGTTTACATGATTTCAGAATTTACTGGTCAGTTTCCCTCCCTCCAAGTGGACCAAAAAGAAACAAAAAAGATGCAGTACTTCAGGGCTGTAATGTTGTGCAGATGTACAGGTGAAATCTTTGTATGTCCTGTAAACTCTGAAATATATTTTTCAATATTCATATCTCTTACTTTTCTTGACACACAGAATGGTGACATCATAGCTCCAGAGCTGACTCCCCTTAAAGCAGACTGGTCAAACAACGATGGCGCAAAAGTCAGCACAAACGGACAAAAAGGACGCAAAACTCTGACTTACTCATAAACAAAGGAGAGCAAATGCTCCTGATTTGGAGAGAGCTGGATTTTGAGGTGGTAGACTAGAAAAGAGTTATATAGAAACTATATTTTTTTACTTGGCAAGTATTTTGATGAGCACCAAATATCGACACCATACAATCGATTTCAAAATCAGTATTTACTTTAAAATAGAAAATGCGTTGTTTCAGGGAAGAGGTTTCATAGATGCAATATCAGAGCTTGTACTCAGGGCTTTTACAGACAACCCTCATTTTATTAAACATTGTTTAGAATAAGTTTCATTTTATCGGTTATTTAAAAAGAGCTGCATCTGTTACTTATTTTAAGTTAAGTTATTGTTTTATACCATCATGTACATGCACTAGAAACAATAAATTATGGTTGAAGTTTACACCAAACAGAAGCACAGGGTATTTTTAGATTTAGCATTTTAGTCATCATCAAACAGACTGTTTGTGTTATCCAAAGTGAGCATTTGTTTTTAAGTAGGATTTTTGATGGGTTTGAGTTGATATTACCTTCAGGTTTATTTTCATAGATCTTGATGTAATATTGTTACACTAAGAATCTCAGCTTTATTGTTTCGGTTTTTTACTTGGAACATCTGTTACGGGGAAAAGACATTTTGGCTACACATCAGATACACCTCATTGTTGGTTTCTTGATTTCTGTTAAAAAAAAGAAGTATAAATATATTGGACTATTGTAAAAGAAATCTTGCGAAAGTAAAGATCCTTTTGAAAAGTGTGACCTTTGATAAGAGTTGAAAATAAAGATATTTCCCTATTTTGTTGTGTCTTCTCGCTATTCAGTTCTTGAATACCGTTAATTTTTGCACATTGTAGACAAATGAGGGTTTTAGAAAGTGGAAGGTGAGTTTTGAATTCACAGTCATTTTTGGACAATTATACAGTTGATGCTGTTGTTTTTGAAAGTCTAAAACTACCAACTGGTTCATATTGTTTTGAACTACATAGCAACAAATCACTAACTTTTTTCATCTCACTTTACACACATGGCAGGACTAGACTTTGTGGAACTAATTTTTTTAGCATGGATGGTTAGTTTTCTCACCTCAGGGATGGACAGATTCAATAATGTGCATGATTTGTTTGGAAATTACATGTTTTATGCAATGAGAAGATAGAATAAGGAACTTCCTGGTTTTTGCCGCAAGACAGGAAAGTATGTCAGCAAAAGAATTTGTAGAGAACTGTTCAAACCATACAACTTGGTGTTTATTCAAATATAAAAAATGATCTAGATATGAATACACTCATGATGAAACAAGGAGAAAAAGGTGTGCTTTTGTCTCAGACATTAAGTATTTTTTTAAAAAGCTTTCAGTGCATGTGTCTGAGCATGGTTGAGTTAAAGTTTTCATCACTTTGTTCTTAAACAAAAACCTACGAAGCTGACACGACACATGCTTGCACTTTTTGTTGCAAGGAATAATTGTTACTTTAAACTTTCTGAACAAAATATAATGTAGATAAAATAGCTCTTTAAACTGAACCAAAGTCTATAAAAGTGCACCCCTTGAGTTCACAAGTGACTGTACTGTTTAATTTATTCAGTCTGTACAAAAAGTAGCAAGTCCACTACGATGATTTCCCATTTTATGAGGTAGGGTGCTGAGTGCTTCCTCTATGAGATAAATATTGTTCATATATTCAACACCAATTCAGTAGTATTACATTAAAATATGCATCATTTCACCTGATTTTAAGACACCAAATGTAACTAAAACATAAATTATGTGTGATCTCTGCCTGAACTGTAGTTTGTCAGTGCTGTGGTGATCCAGGCAGACTCAGTACTGACAACACATCATTTCCAACGATGAAATCAACCCCAGGTTCACTCCTTTTCCTCCATTCTGTAGGGAAGATTAAAGAAAACCATCATCTCATAAACTTTTAGTGAATGCTGTTGAGTTTCTATTGTTTTCTCTAGTGTTAGTCACCTAAAGTCGTCATGTACACACTTTAGTGCAGGTCTGAAAATCTATGACCTCAAATATGTGGCTGACCTTAAAGTCGCAAGTCGATAATGTGGACTCTTCAAGAGCTCAGACATCATCTTTACACCTGATTCCTGCAGGTTGTTTTTCCTCAGGTCCAGCTCACGCAGATAGGCTGGGTTGGACTTCAGGGCTGCTGCTAGAGAAGCACAGCCTTTATCCATGACTCCACAACACATCAATCTGCAGAAAATTGATCAGTAAAGAAGAGATACATCATTACAGAGGTAGTCTTAAAGCTACAGTTTAAATAACCGTGGAGAATTGAGTACTATAATAATGACAGAAAAAAAATCTAACAACAAATTCCTCACCTCAGGGTCTCTAACCTACAATGTGGACTCTCAAGTCCAGAAGAAAGCAGGTTTATCCCTGAATCTTGCAGATCGTTGTCACTCAGGTCAAGCTCTTTAAGATCGGAGGATTCAGACATCAAAACTGAGGCCAGGGAAGCGCAACAAATGTCTGACAACCAGCAGCTTCTAACCCTAAAAACACAGCAAGGCATGTCATTGGGCAGTACTGTAATCCATTACTGTTATAAAATGAAACACTTTTCGAATTTATAAATCAACTACAAAACAAGAACTGCTAAGAGATGAAGAATTTATGAAATTTCATACAAGACACAAAGAACTCTAAACTTGAAAGATAAAAATAATGACTCGCTTTTTGTGATGGGATGTGCTAAGCAATCAGCTTTCAAAAAACAAAACTGACCCAGGAAACAGCAACTGGGAAATTGAAATTTATGTAGTTGTGCTCTGCCCAAACTGTACTCATCAATGACTATTTCAGTTTTTCATTCTGGTATCTGCTTTGACCTGTTGAAACAAGTTTAATTATAAAATAGAAAATCAATATAACTTAGATTTATGTACATATGATGCTGCTTTAAACTTCAAGCTTTGAAGGGAAAATTTTGTATTTTTTCTTCCATGCCTTTATTTGACTGATAGTTGTTTTGAGATGTGTTGGAAATAGTAACGTGTTGTAATCAAATTGGCTTGTTTGTTTTAATGATACAAAGTTCAAGGACCCGATGTTAATGAAATGATAACTTTTTTTGTGGTGACCTTGTAATGCTGTTTTATATAAAGCAGAGTTTTGTACGTATAACAAAACAAAACCTTCATACGGATGTGTCCAAATTATTTTTCACATTAAAGTCAATTTTAAAACAGGACTGACCTCAGAGCCTCCAGCCTACAGAGAGGACTCTCCAAACTGACACACAGCTGTTTCACTCCTGAATCCTGCAGATCATTATTACTCAGCTCCAGCACTCTCAAACTGGAGGGTTTTGACTGGAGGGCTGATGACAAAGACGCACAGCAGTCTTCTGTGAGCCCACATCTGTCAATCCTGTAAATAAGGGAGTAACATTAAGTGTGAAACACTGAGGTACATTTTATAAAATCTCTCTTGAAGACGGGGTATTGTGCTTTTATTCAAGTTTTCGTACCATCCCTCCAGTACCCTCATAGAAGCTTTACATAATTTACAGTTTAAAACAGATATTTTTCTCACAATGGAGTTTTGGAAAACACTTATTTCACTTTGTTTGGAGTGACCTTGGTGTTTGAGGCCCATCTTTCCGACGTGATATGATCCAATCAGAAGCAAGTCTTGTGGGTCTCGTATAAATCTTGCTGGGATGTTGTACTGTTTTCCTTTAGAATTGTCAAAATTTACACAATGATACAGGGAATTTTACACCACTTGAATATGCATAATACCCCCTCTTTAAGGTTAATTATTTTTGATCCTCTTAATTGTGAGGAAGTTTCCTGGAAAATTCAGCACATCAGATCTAAAAGTTATAATGGATTTTTTCAACAGCCAACCAGTTTACCTTACAAAGCCTCATTTGCCAGATATCTCTGGACAGTTTATAAATACTCATTTATCTCATACTCCAAGAGAATAACTCCAACAGGCCTCAAAATTGAGCAATGGGTTGGGAACTTCCACTTTTAAAGGTTTAAATTTACTGATATTAAAATATGCTTTTCTCTTTTGCATTACATCATCTTCATGTCACAGTCCGTTCGAGGAACATATATTCTCTGATAATAGATACTTTTCATCTACACTCACCTCAGAAATGTCAGCTCACACTGAGGAGTCTTCAGTGTTTCAGACAACAGAACGACTCCTCGATCCTTAATTTTGTTTTTACTCAGATCTATCTCTTTCATCTGTGAAGGGTTGGATTTCATTGCTGAGGCCAGATGTGCACAGCTGATTTCTGACAGCCCGCAGCAACTTAATCTAGACATGATGTAGATAGAAAACAGCATTTTTGTGACGGCATTTCTGGTAATGGTGATCGTGTTCATCATACTGCCCCAAACAAAGACATTTATTCCATGATATACTACACTTGTATAGCAAAACTACAGTCAAAACTATGTTTATGGTCTTACTTCAGAGTTTCCAGTCGACAGTGTGGACTCTTGAATCCAGCAGACAGAAGTTTGACCCCTGAATCCTTGAGGTAGTTGTTGTTACTTAAGTCTAGCTCTTTCAAACTAGATGAGGTAGACTTGAGTGCTGACGCCAGGGAATCACAACAACTTTCTGACAAGCTGCAGCTCTTCAAGCTGAAAATTTAAACAGAGGATTTATTTTAAAGAGCAATCTGGACTCTTTGTCCCTCTCTGTTGTTCAACATCGCTGTGCTTTTGTAGACAGGGGCTTGCACTTGCACTGGACAACTATGGGCTTAACAGTTTTAAAGTATTTATAACTCCTAAAACATACTTGTTTTTCTTAAACGGAGATTTGTTTCTGTAATTCCATGTCTGTAGCTTTGCAACATGATTCATGTCTCAGAAAAAAATAATTTGTATCTGTCTCTAATTTCATCATATTTTGTTCATCAACTCAATACTTTTCAATGGAAATACAGTTGTTAATCCTTCTGTGAAACAAGTGGAGAATACAATATTTAGCACAACATTGCCATCTGCTGGAAAGCTCTGGGGCATCCCAGACAAACACTTTTTGAGAAAAATCAAATTTAAAGGTCGTGATCTATAAGTTGAACTAGTTGAACTGCAAATGCTGTTGATGTACAGATGGTGGTATGCAAGCAATAAGTTAGTGACAGAGTTTTGAATCCAAACTTACAAATACAAACTTAGTTCCAATTTCCAGATTCAAATCCAGATTTATATACACATAACACGAGTCATGTTGTTCAAGAATAGCATAGTAGAATAGTCGGAATAGAATTTGCACTTATAATTTCATCTAAAAATACTGAACAAAATATTATTTACAAGCTGTGAATTAGAGGCACAGATACATTTTTGTGGGGGGCATCACAAATCAAAATCAAACTTTAAAGCTAGAGCCACATCTTTTTTTGTTTTTTTTTCGTTTTTGTTTTGTTTGTAAATGAAAAAAAAAAGAAAAAAAAATAGAGCTGCATCTTTTAACAAGATGGGGGTCAAGTTTGATGTCTATAAAGTGGCAAAAGTTTTGACTTCACTTTCATTGAGCTGATACATCATCCATCTTTTCTACATTCCATGATATTGATAGACAATTCACTGCCAGTGTGTTAATTTAGGCCAGAGAACTGTTGTTGTTGTAAAATATAATCATAATACAGCTTCGGTGTCCCACTTCAGAGACTTTTAAGATCAAAAGCGTCTCAGTGTCTCTTCAGGACTGTCCCAAGTCAAAGGCAGTCAACACCTGTCCCACTTTACTGGTTTTGCAGCCCAACGTGTTCCATGATTCTTTCAAGTTCAAACAAGATGACAGACTCTCATATGGCCAAGTGACACAATGTTAATAATAATTTCTGGTTTCAGCCCAAATGTCTGACCGTTGTGCAAAGGCTGCCCTGGTGACAATACAAGGAAAACATAGAGGAGAATAAAGAGATTTTAAAGAGTTGTTTCAAAGTTCTCACCTCAAAATCTCTAGTCTACAGTTTGGACTCTTTAGTCCAACAGACAACAGCTTCACTCCTGAATCCAGCAGATAGTCGTTTTCACTCAGATCCAGCTCCTGCAGGTGAGACGGGTTGGACATAAGAGCTGAGGACAGAACTTCACAGTGCCGCTCTGAGAACCCACTGCAAGCCAGTCTGAAAAAAAAGTTGGTGGGAAATCAGCATGAACTGGTTAAGTATTGAGAACATCTAAACACTGCCTAGATAGGGAAGTATTATAGTATAAGTAAACTTCAGTGTGTATTGTCACTAAGTTCTTCCTCAATCACTGATGAGTCCATCCTGACTTACCTGGCATGTCTGCAGTTTCTAACAGCTGGGAGCAATCTTCGCCTTCCATCAATTGATGAGTTATATCTCTTCAGGTCCAAAACATCCAGAACCTCATCTGACATCTGTAGCATGTAGGCAAGAGCAGAGCAATGTGTCTTTGTGAGTTTTTTCTCAGATCTGTTCTCTGACTGCAGATACTCTTGAATCTCTTGATGCACTGAGTGGTCTTTCATCTCCATCAAACAGAGGAAGATGTTGATGCTTCTGTCAGGAGAGATATCGTAAGCATTCATCTTCTTCAGGTTGCTTATTGCTTTCTGGATGCTATCTGGATTGCTCGCTGTCATGTCTACCAGATCTTTTAAGAGACGGTGGTTGGACTCTAACAGTAGGCCATGGAGGAAGCGAACAAAGAGGTCCAGATGGCCATTTTCACTGCTCAGAGATTTGTCTACAACTCTACTGAGAAAGGTATCCAGACTTGGCTCAGTGTCGGCATCTTTTTGTTCCCAATCTTTGCCCAAGAAACTCGCCATCACTTTTATGTCCTTGTTCAGATAACTCTTGATCATGTAGACGGCAGCGAGAAACTCCTGAATACTCAAATGAACAAAGCAGTAAATCATTTTCTCAAAGAGCACACACTCCTTTCTGAAGATCTCTGTGCACAATCCTGAGAAAACCAAGGCTTCTCTAACGTCAAGGCCACATCGCTCCAAGTCCTCCTGATAAAACATGATGTTCCCTTTTTCCAGATTCTCAAAAGCAAGTCTCCCCAACTTTAGAAGGACTTCCTTATCAATCTGCATCTGCTCCTGTTGGACAACTTCTTGCCCATTGTCGTACTTCTGTGTTTTCAGCTTTGTCTGGACCAGCAGGAAGTGTGAGTACATCTCAGTGAGAGTCTTGGGCAGCTCTCTTTGGTCTGTAGTCAGCATGTGCTGCAGGACTGTGGCAGTGATCCAACAGAAAACTGGGATGTGACACATGATATGAAGGCTCCTGGATGCCTTGATGTGTGAGACCATTCTGCTGGACACTGATTCATCACTGAATCTCTTCTTGAAGTACTCTTCTTTCTGAGAGTCAGTAAATCCTCGTACCTCTGTCATCCTATCGACGTATAAAGGAGGAATCTGATTGGCTGCAGCGGGTCTGGAAGTTATCCACAACAGAGCTGAAGGAAGCAGATTTCCCTGGATGAGGTTCATGAACAGCACATTTACCGATGACTCCTGGTTGACATCAGAAACTTTCTTGTTGTTCTGGAAATCCAACAAAAGCCTGCTTTCATCCAATCCATCAAAGATAAACAAAACTTTCCAGAGAGCAAGTCTTTGTGCTGTGACCAAGTTTAGTGTTGGATGGAAATCACGAAGCAGCCTCAGGAGACTGTACTGCTGCTTTCTGATCAAGTTCAGCTCCCTGAAAGACAGCAGAACCACAAGGCTGATGTCTTGATTCTCCAGACCCTCTGCCCAGTCAAGAGTGAATTTCTGCACCGTGAAGGTTTTCCCGATGCCGGCGATTCCATTTGTCAGAACTACTCTGATTGACCCTTTTTGGCCTGGTAAGACTTTGAAGATGTCATGGCATTTGACAGGAGTTTCACACAGGATCTCATTTTTGGAGATGGTCTCAAGTTGCCATACTTCATGCTGGACGTTGACCCCTTCACATTGTCCTTCAGTGATGTAAAGCTCAGTGTAGATTTTGTTCAGGTGAGTGCGAGCTCCTGCTTCAGCGGTGCCTTCTATCGCAAATTCACATCTTCTGCTGAGACTGATCTTGTGAGCATTTAAAACCTCCTGCAGACAACCAGAGCCTGAAACAAATGCAAACATTAAGTTAAATCCGTCTCTGCAGCTCATTTACGTCACTTTTTAAACAAGGGCTATATGCAGACTAGAGGTCAACTCTGTTACTTTTTTTTACTGCTAATTTTTTCTTCAGTCGATGCTGATACCAGTACTTATGGAGCAGGTAGGCTGACAGTTGATATGTTAAACCAAAATTACCTTGTTTTCATTGATGCTTTATTGCATTTGATAAAACACAACAGTTTAATGGAAGTGAACGAAATATAAAACCTCTGAACTAGAAAAGAAGCAATAATGATGACATCAGCCTTATGAGTGCAGGCATCAGTTTGATGTTGATTATTTTAAAATGCCATGAATCTGCCTGATTTGTTGGCCCATTTGTAGTCCTGACAGCTATTTGAAAGGAGTGACTGAAATGACACAAATGTGAAGTGTACTTCTTCAATAATTACTTAAATGGACTCATACTTAAGCCGCTGAAACACATAAGATTCTTCAAAAAAAAACCACAAATACTATGATTACCCTCAGCGATGATATTTTGACCAGGTGTTGGCAGTCTGGAATTTTTCCTGCATCTTTTTTCACACTGAGGACATCGAGAGTCTCCTGCTGAGGTTTGTTCTTCCCAGTACGAAGCGATGCACTGTTTGCAGATGCAGTGTCCACAGATGGAAGGTTGTGAATGTCCCAGGGCCTCGTTACACAAAGCACAGGATAGCTGCCCATCCTTGGTAGAATCACTGAACCTTTTCCTTCCTCTGTAATTACAAGACCATAGCATTGTAACCAGAAACCATTTGTTTTTGTTCTTCTCATCATCACAACCTAAAGGGTCTTTTCTCAAGATACAAAATGAGGGCCCAATTTTAAAAAAAAAGTTGTGAAATCAGAAAACAACAGATACAGAGAAATAAGATTACATTTATAAGCTGATCAGTAAGAAGATTGTTATCATTTTCCAATTTAAAGAGTATTTTCAGCAGAATAACATACCTACTCCAACTGATTTAACTCTGGGTCTTACTGGAAACACTTGAGAAACAGAAAAACACCTTCTTTTGTCTTTTTAGAGCTGTCGAATGGCAAAACAAATCTGTTTTTGTAATAAGGGGTTTGTTGTTACACTAACTTTAAGATGTTGGACAAGTTAAACGAGCCTGCATTCCACAAATAATATCTGTTTAAAGATTGAAATAATTTTTCATGCCCTATTCAAAGGAAAACTGCACAAACAGGTTGACCCAGTCTCCAAAGCTTCACGGTTCATCAAAACAGCTTTTTCAGCATGAAACCTGACCAACTGTGTGGATTTGTAAGATCAGAGCAATGCAAAATATGCTGAGGTGTCCTACACACTTCAACTTTTTTTGTTTGAATTCAATCAACACAACAACTCTTTCCAGTGTTTTATTGCTAAGTAAAAATCGCTGCCTGTTAGCTCTGTGTTGAAGTTGTGTCTTCAACTTATTACGGCCAGGTTAAAATAAAAACGAAACAAATTTACTATTACAAAGCTGAGTCACTGTTAACTTTAAATATCACCACATGACCTGATGTTTTTTTGAGATGTTCAAAAAAGAATAGAGAGCAAGCAAAACTCTTACTTTGTATCTAGTAGTCCAGGTTCATTACAGAAGGCAAGAGGAACATCTTTGGAGTTGTCACTCTTCAGGGATAGACAGGTGGACACTGAAGACTCAGTTCTGTCTTCATCATGCTCCTCGTGGACACTCATGTTTGACATCCTAACAGGAAAATAACTGATAACGCAGCAGCAGTAGAAACAAAACACTTTATAAAGCCTTACAGTCTTGTTTTTTTCATAAAGTACTTATAAGGGTTTACAACACTCAGAGCCAAATATTTTAAATTGAGAAGGAGCACTCTACACTGTTGAATTAAAACTTGTTGTTTCACCATATAAATACGATGTAAAAAGTTGCATTAAAATGTAATATTAGGTTGAAAAAAGATTTTTTTTGTTCTAACACCGGCAAAAGTGTTGTGTCAACCCTTGTCTCACTTGAATCCCTCAGGTTTGTGAACTATGGAGCTCAGTTAGCCTGTGACATCTTACACGATTTCAAAAATACAGCAGGGTCTCATATCCACTGCATTCCCTCCTCACAATTCACAAAGTAAGCCGAAGTATAACTTGAAGGCTGAGGCTTTACTTGACAGCTAGGAGGGGCTAGGGCACACCTGGGCAAATTAAGGCCCGTGGGCCACATCTGACCATTTACACATCCCTGTACGGCACCTGCGCAAGGTCATTCATAAATTAGCACATAAATGGAAAAAAAAAGTAAGCCGTGCAAGCAATACAAGTTGCTTTTTTTTGAAAAGCGTGACATTTGCATGAGCTCCACATTGATACACTTGCTCAAGTGAGCCCTGCGTGAACAAGTGATGAAGTCAAGCAAATCCAAACACAGATCCTCTATCACTGATGGTCACTTCTCAGCTGTCCTTCCCATAGCCACCTCAGAAATCCATCCAGATTTTATTGGGCATCTTCAAGCCAAAGACAGACAATATTTGTCTCACTCAAGAGGTAAAAATGAAGTGGGAAACACTCATGTTACTGTCTTTTTATACAAAGTTGTTTTAAAGTTATTCAGTTGAGACTAACAAGCTAAGCAAAATAAACCACTCATGTAATGACTGTTTTAGTCTTCACTGCTTATTTCCTCTGTAGGAGTAATTTCCCATTGCACCTTCACCACAGTTTCACATATAAACTGAATGTCCTTATTCTTCTAGTTGCAAGCTAATCAAAATAAGTGAGGAAGTGCATTTTGCAATGGAAAATGGAAATTGACCATATTGAGCAGAAATAAGTTCACATTGCTATTGGTACAGCCCTCTGACACAATTCAGGTTCCCAAGTGGCCCCTCATAAGAATTAATTGCCCACCAAGGGGCAAAGGTGTTTGTCAAGTTAATGTGCGTCACTGACTTATTTGCAAGTAAAATTTCAAGTTGAAATGTATTTTGTATGCTAACTTATAAATGCTCTCACAACAACTTCAATAGTTTTTTTGTCAGATTGGCCCAGGACACAAACAAATCATACAAAGTAGCTGTTTGGAGGTAGACCCATGGAAATAAGGAGGAAGCTTTAACAACAGTTCTGCTGTATTCTAGTTACACAAGTAACACTATAGTAAAATCAACAAAAAAGCCACGCAATGACTTAATTCTTATTACATTTTTACCATTTTTTGTATCAGCCAAGTGTTGAGAGCATTTTCCCACTTTGAGTGCTGACGAGCGGATGTGGAGCTGTATACCTGCGGCTTCATGCCTGTGACTCATCTATAATATTCAATAAAACACTGCTCTAACGGGACAGAGTGACAGAAAAATGGAAGTGAGCCAACTCTAAAAGAATGAGAAATAGCTCTGAAAGCGTCCTATCAAGATTCAATGGATGGTTTTACCTTACAAAGTCAACAACTATCCGTGTGTTTCACACAGTGTAAAAATCCCCTCACAGTCCAGACAGGCCAACATGACACCGTCACCCACCTTACACCGACCAGCGCCCATTTACTTACCTGCCTGTAGACACCTGAGCACGTATCCTAACTTTCATATACTTCTTCTTCAGCCATCTTAAACGTCTCTGCTTCCCGTTATGTTCATCTTTGTTTGTTTTCTTTTTCAGTGAAGGAAACTATCAAGGAAAAAGGCTATCACGAGAATGTTACTCAGCTTTATTTCCGCTGTCAGCCCTTGGACTGCCCCCGTCTTCTAGTTTTTACGGTAAATGAAAGAAACGCCCCAGCCCCTTCAATGCTTTCAAAATAAAAAAAACTTCACACTGTTGGAAACGAAACACTTCCGTCAAATGTCAGCAAATGTAAATGGTGAATTAATCGTCTCCGAGATTACATGGCTCCAATGCAATTTATGGAATTTCTTTCAAATAAGCATATTTGTGTTATCCTCGGATTTAGAGTTCAATTTGACACCAGTGGGGATTAAATTAAAGCTGGGTTTTGGCAGCTCCTCAGACTTAAATATTTTAAAGGTTGCTAGTTGTTTTACATTATACTGAACTGTTATTACGGTCTATAAGTGTGCACACCTGACATTAACATAAAGGCCGTATAGGCTACCGTAGAATACTGTATAAATAAGCTCTTCATTTTCCTCCTTCAGAATACCGTAAAGGTTGGAATACGCCAACTTGACAATGTAAAGACGCTTTCGTTTTAGAAAGCCGCTCCCCCTTTCCCCCAGACAGTTTCAGTTTTCTGGAGTTTTTTAATGGGGTTAGACAGGTTAAAACTGGCTTACATTGCATACATCAAACGTTTTCTTTTGTGGACATAATATGGAATATCATAAGAATGATTTCAGAACTGTTATGTTTGTCTAAAAACCTCAAGTCAACAGCAAAAAAAAGTAGTTCATACAAATGAAAAAGAAAGTGAAATCAAGATATTTTTCAACAACGATTTCCTGGGGTTTTTCTGGAAGATATGACATGCTAAAAGCACCTGAAATTTACGCAGACCTATACACTTCTCATAAAGATAAGGTACACCGTTATCTCTGTGGGTGGTATATAGGCCCTGAGTAGTAAAGGCAACTGTAGGTACAAAGTACAAATTAAATCTCACAATGCCTATGCACATGAGTGATTCTATAACTGGGGTATGATTCAAGTCCATGGGGTAAACTTATCAATTTGACTACATACTAATTCAAGCAATGACCAACTTCATATTGGGTAATTGCGGTGATGCCAAAAGTTAACAGCTTCCATAATTTAGTTAGCAAAAAAAAAGTTCAAATTGTGTATTGGAATTTCCAGTTTTAGCAAAGTTTGCCATTAAAAAAAAAAAACACTAGGGTGTTCATGTACATTATTTTCAGAATTTTTTATTCAAAATAATGATTACAGCATGACAACACTTTAAAAAACCTAATTTAAATAGTAAATATACATGAAACTATTCACTTTGTGCCTGTTTGAGACATTTGTGTCAACTGTGTTATCCATTGAAAAATACTATATAAATCATCAGTGGTTTGCTCTAAAGTCACATGACCCAAACCATGAGGTAACATCCTTTTAGAAGAAAGAGTGGTTTTTCAACCTTTCCTTATTAATACTGCATCAAAATGTTTGTCTGTACATGGTGCACTTCAATTGTTTGTCCACTGTTATCAACATTTTCCTGTAAAACCACTTGAGAAGTTTCTCATACTGTTACTTAAAATGACCAAATGTGAAAAATAACACAAAAATAGGAGGTGATGGAGGTCAAGTGGTGACATGTACAAGGTCTGTAGTTAACACAAGGGCCAAAATGGAGAAAATGTCAACTGTTACCTATCACTAAATTCTGTGTTGTAGAGAAAAGTTTCTCTGTATCCTGTCAACTGTGTTGCATGTGAATTTTGCATCATAACTCTCTTAGATATTGACTAAACTGTGATAAAAATGATGAGGGATATTTCTAGAGTGCTGTCTTCCATAATAATGTTGAATAACTCTGAATGCAGAAAAATATGGATTCATGTTGTAAGAGTAGTCACAACTTTTATTGTTACACAGTTGACAAAATAATGAACCATTATTATATATGATTTAAAAATTTAAGAATTAATTGGGTATTAAGCTTGCCAATTAATGAATTTAGTGCATTTATGATATATACTATGCAAACAAATAAAATAATGACCAAAAAAAGCACCTAATTTTTTCACTTTTTGGCACACTTGAAATATACCCTTAATTAAAGAACCACCCATTTCAGATGTTCCTAATAAACCTTGTGATAGTATGTAGCTCATTAAAGAATTTTCATTTTAAGAGATATTCAATTTTTTTTAGAATTATATTAAAGTGGTAAATTTAAGACTCATACTAGAGGAAGAGATTCAAAACTATTGTTAGCTATTCAAATCTTTATTGTTTGCACAGTGATTTGACTTTTGACCCTACAAATCATATTCCCTCATACCAAGGTATCAATAACGTTCATAAAACTGTGAACTTGAGCTCGGTCACATCTTTCTGTAACTATGCCAAGTAAACACTAGAGGGCGCCAGGAAATTAACACATACAGAACACCTGCCTATGTTTCATACCATAGACTATAATGATATATCTATATACAGTCAATGTTTCATACCTGTAATCAGTGATCTTGTGATAAAAGCAGAAACGTGCCAGTGTATTTTGTTCATTCATCTTTTTTCATCATTTTTGGAATCAAGATTTTGTTTTGTTTGCCATACAAAAATATTTTGGACATTTGCTCTTTGACATAATAATTACGCGTGCAGTTCAGTTAATACTTTAATTCTGAATTTTACATTAATATTTTTATCTTTTAAATTATTTTATTTTGAGACACAGGCGTTGACTTTTTTGTACATCTGATTGATAAAACATGGGATGAGCCTTTGTTGTTCAACCAGGAAGGTAATCTCACAGGATGTGAACAGAAACACACACCCTGATGCACTGCGGGCACACAAACACACACACACTTTCCCATATCCTGTGGCACAGTGGTAGCTGCTCACACTGTGCAGCGGCAGGACCAAGGCCAACAGGCTGCTAGTATTTTTATAATCCTCATCCTCCCTGACCTGTTGCTCCCCTCCTGGCGCCAGTGGTCTCAGCCTCCCCCCTACTGCCATGCCTCAACCTTCCACACACACACACACACACACACACACACACACACACACACACACACACACACACACACACTTGCATACATACTCCTGTACACCCTGCAGCCCCTCCATGGATAATTGAGACCAGCTGTTGCAAGGTGCCTCTTCCTTCGACCCTGCACCCCTCCCTAACCCCACTGCTGCTGCTGCACTTGTCTTTCTGGCAGACAGCATTGCAAATACAACCACTGTTTTTTTTTCTCCTTATTTACCCACTCCCTCTTCCTCTCACAGGCCTCAGTGTGGCTTTACAACTTCTAATTCTGTGTTTTCATTCACTGATATAATCTTTTTTAATCTAATATTCCTTTTCATCAATTTGTTGTTTACGAGCTGTCAGAATTGAGAAACTCAGTCCTATTTGTTGTTAAGAAGTAAGCGGAGTATCAGCTGCCTTGTTGCCATCTTAGTCATTATTGACAGCCTTCACCACTTGAGACTCAAACTTCTGTCCAGGGGCTTTTTTTATGTCTCCCTGCAATTTGGGATAAGAATGACTTGATATGTATGAAAACTAAATTTGTTCCTAGTAAAGAAAGTTGTTTTTTAACAGTTCTTAGTTAGTAATTCATTTTTAGCTATAAGTGTCATTATTCATAACTACACTGTTCTTTTTCACTGAAATGGGTTTAATGTTGTGATACCACCAGAAGATGACTTGGTAAGTGTCTCTAAATGAGGCTTATTGATCAAAGTTTAAAAAATGTCTGTGAGGCAGAAATGTAATTTCCATTGTAGGTGCTGGGTATTAAGAGGTTAAATAATGATAAAGAATCAAATTCAAATGCAATAACTCAGAATTTATGGATGAAAGTGAATAGTTTGAAACTATTGATTTATAACCAACAAATTTAAATTCCTGTAAATATTCAAATATGACATTAGGCTTTGTTTAGACTTTTACTTTTTTCCCCTTTTGTGTTTCTCCCATTTGACCTGTTGGTTTGTTCCTTCATTGTTTATTATTATTTTTTGTTTGTTTGTTTTGTTTGTTTGTGTTTCTGAAGAGGAGACACAAATCAGGCATGGGTGTCCAAGAGTTGCCATGCTGAAGTTGGAATTTGAAAAGTTTAGGAGAGGAATGGAGGAGGGACCAAGAGGAGGGTCGGGACAGGCATGTCAGACTCTCTTTTCCAGCTGGTGTGGAGGGGTCAAACTGTGTGTTTGTGTGTGTGTGTGTGTGTGTGTGTGTGTGTGTGTGTGTGTGTGTGTGTGTGTGTGTGTGTGTGTGTGTGTGTGGGTGCATGCACGCGCATCATGGCCTCTCATTAGGGGGTGAGACGCTGCGGCTCCAGACCCCCTTGGAAGGATTGCTGGGTGAGTCTGCAGTGATCCTGCCACTTTGATGCCCCTGACCCCCGTCCCCCCCACAAGGAGGTTAATGAGCCTTGGTGAGCTCTGCAGGCAGGCTGGTATTCTGTTTGTGTGTGTGTGTGTGTGTGTGTGTGTGTGTGTGTGTGTGTGTGTGTGTGTGTGTGTGTGTGTGTGTGTGCGTAGATATGAGTCAAAGGCACTGAGGAAAAGTGCAAGGAACTCCCAGATCCCCAAAGTGCTATGACTTTTTTAATCTATTCATTTCAAAATGGTGCCTTATCACATAAAGCCAGCTTGGATGACAACGTCCATCATCATCAACTGTAAAGAAAATCTAAACTTTCACATTTTCCTCAGAGAATTTAAACTCAGAATATATGTAAGACATGCTTACAGATTTTTCGTAAAGGATGAAATGTTTTCATTGACATAGTTTGACATCCACGTGAAGGTTAAATATTTAAACTTCAATCGTATCAAAAACAGAAAACTTATAGTAAAAGAATGTATTTAATTAGATTTCACAAAAAAGTACATTTTTTTCTCTGTCTCTTATAGGGAAAATAAAACACTCAGTACCATGGGAGATTATCTGTATATCAAATCTTGTGGATTTTGGATAAAACATTTCTAAACAAAAGCATGAGAAAATCACATCTCTTCACAGATGAACACACCTACGTTGTAGAAACTGTTTCATCACTTTTATTCAATGTTCGATACATCAGAGCCACGCGTATTTCTACCAGCCATGGAGCCATCTTTTCAGTTTTTTACTTTGTGTGTTCAGAATGAGCCTTTATTGCCTCTAATGTGTTGCTGTAATGTTTGAATTCCCCCTCATGAGATATGTCACAGCAACAGTCTGAGCTCTTTTGTTTTATTTCACTCAAATTCTGTGGCACTGTGCCAAAAATGTGAAGCAACATCATCACAATAAGGCACAAATATGACACTTTTGTGGATTTCAGAGTTGAGATACAAACCCAACAGTGACAGAGGCTTGTTAACATGCCACTGTCTGATTTTTGCGACCACTCTGCTTACCTCTAACATTTAATTGTGACAAAGCGCTACTGCACACATCTGAGCATGCAGTGAGACATGAATGTGTTATTTTGGGAGGGGCAGTGCAAGTCTTGGCCTGTGAAGAGGATGGCCAAAACAGGTGCTCAAACTCCCTTTTTCTCTCATTTCTTTTCAGCTCTCTCTTTCCCTCCCTGTCTTTCATCTCTCACACCTATTGAGGTGTGAAGACCCATGCTGCTTGAGCCATGGTGATAACTTAAGTAGTATTCTTAATCTCCCTTCATAACCCTCTCTGCCATCATTCTTGCTTACCCTTGATGTGAGGTGTTACCTTGGGGTTGATTGCTTGTGTGTTTTAGCTCTGCAGCAAAGTTTGAAAAAAAGGGGGAAGGGATAGATAAGTGGAAGGAGCAAATGGGAGCCTGGTAATTACTTTAACTAAGGAAAAAAGTGGCATAAGTATGGCTTTCCCAATTTAGCAGCACAGCATCCTGTGATGCCTTGAATTTGAGAAATATTCATTATAAGTTTCTGGAAATTTCTCTTGAAACATGCAACATTTTTCCAAAAAATTGGTCAAACATTATCATTTTGTGTTGAAATTTTACAGGTCTGAAAAAGTTTTATAAAATTCCTACAAGTTTCAAAGAGTCTACAATTTTGCTTAACTCTTTTGTGCCTTAAAAAACAGTAACATACTTTCAAGTAAATATCTAAAAATACACAAGTGTTTATATTAATTCTTTGAAAGTTAGAAAATCAGGTGTTGAATAGCGTCACTTTAGCATCACTTGTTGGATTGAGAATTTCACTGTTTGGGAGTTCACTCCTTTTGACCACTAAAACAGAAACCTGTCATCAGTGCCATCTGCCTTTTGTTTTACATGCTATAAAGTATCTGTTGAAGGCAACAGCAGCCTCCATTGATCTGATTCAGCTCTGACTGTTGACTTTAAGGCCTGCAGGTGGTCCCTGTTCCCCGGTGAAGCACCTTGCAGGGCTGTCACTAAACCCCACAGCCACCCCGTCTGTTGTCACCTTGACAGAAATCAAGATTTACCCAGCTGTTTGGGATTACCGTGGGTGGTTGGAGAACGTTTTTTTAATTACCTGTGGCAGGATATAAACATCTGAGAAATGTTTTAATAAACTGCTCATTGAACGACCTGTTTTGTGTTGCCTTGTGTGTACACTGCCAAAACTGAAGCAAGTTGTTTTTTTATTTCTAGTAAATATATGTAACAAGGCTTAACATGAATCACATTCACCTGACAAGTTCGGAAAGTCTTATTAAAGACATTAATAGACAAAAATAATGCCAGAATTGCTGGTAAAGAGTAAAACAATCTACCAATGGGATGAAAAAAAATGAGTGAGAAGTTTCTTGAAGTGAGAAAAATGTCTTGTCAAGAGACTAGATGTTAAGTCTTTTTAAGCTAACTTGTGTACAATGTATCAAATGAAATCATTTGTTTGATATTGTACATGGTCCCTTTACAAGTTATTTAAGACAAGAAACGTGACATGCACATTTTCCCTACCCCACTGGCATATTTTTCTACTCTTTGCAAGTAATTCAGGCATCATTTTTATCTTATATGTATCATGTGGCTCATACCAAGTTAAATAAGTCATTTTTTACAAAAAAAATAAGACATTAACATTTGATTGCATATTTCTTTATTGCAGTGCAAAGCACCATTTCAGCAAGAACTCAAGAACTCAGACAATAGAACTCAGAGAAAAAGAAGAACTAAAAAGACACAAGAGGGACCCAACAACAAAATACCCTACTGACAAATAAGAAAAACTTAGCAGAATGAGCCCAGCTGCAAGCCTTGCAATGAAATGTTATTATTGCGTAACTAACTCTACAATGTGAAAATGTAATTTTTATAGAGAGTTGGTGTAATAATTTGATCGTTTTAAACGTTCCCCATTACTTCACTTTCCTTAATGACAGTACAAAAATATAGTAATACTACAACTTTATATTCATTGATCAGGCACATATCCTGTGGTAGAGTGGAACTGATGAAATGAGTACAATAATGAGTCGTAGAGCTTGAATTAAAACATCGCTGTTTGGAAATCACAGTGTTTAAATAAGAGGGCAGATATCTCAGCTCTAAAACGTCCCCAATCCATCACTTGAAGAAAAACAATGATACCAAGGCATTTTGCATTTGTCGACATGACCACAGGAGACACCACAGCACTAGTGCAGTGCTCCCCCCTCCAATCAAGAGAAACTCAACCTCACTTGAACTTTATTTGTTGAACAGATCCTCTGGCTTTAAAGAAATCTTTCTGCCAATCCTTGTGGATCAACATCATTCCAGCTTAACAGATTCGTGCACATCTGTAAGGACTTAATTGAAGATTCTGTGTGTGTGTGTGTGTGTGTGTGTGTGTGTGTGTGTGTGTGTGTGTGTGTGTGTCTCATGTGGGAATCCTCTCAGCATGCACCACAGGAGGCTGTTATCTTTTAGTTTCCCAAAAAACAACCTCAGGTAATGACTTCAGCATGTCGCCTCTGTGTGTTTTTATTTTCTTTTTTTGTGACACTCAAATCAGTTTCAGTCAAAACCAAGGGAATTTTCTATTTCTGACATCCAGACACTGCTCTGTTTTCCGTATGTTTTGTGTGTGTGTGT
The DNA here is from genome assembly GCA_008086565.1 of Thalassoma bifasciatum. Lineage (NCBI taxonomy): Eukaryota > Metazoa > Chordata > Actinopteri > Labriformes > Labridae > Thalassoma > Thalassoma bifasciatum. The sequence continues at coordinate 816,207 of RPOG01000054.1, forward strand.
GTGTGTGTGTGTGTGTGTGTGTGTGTGTGTGTGTGTGTGGGTGGGTGTGTGTGTGTGTGTGTGTGGGTGGGTGGGTGTGTGTGTGTGTGTGTGTGAGTGTGTGTGTGTAATGTTGGGCACATGTGCATACATGCATGCCACCCTGTGCTCCTCTCATCTGGTTTGGCCCTCTAGCTGGTAATCTGAGCATAGAGATTAGAAAGAAAAACAGCAGAGAAGAATGTCTTTGGTTGAGCCAACGAGGAATTTACAATGGCCTTCAGGCTGCTTTGACCTCTCCCTCCCTTTCTCTCTCCCACTCTCCTCCACGCTCTCTATGCCTCACCCTTTTACCCTCACACCTTACCTTATGAGGACACAAACCCCACATGACAAACATTTGAAACTGCTTCTTTCTGTATCCCCTTAATGCTTTTTTTTCTTCGAATGTGTTTGGTAAAATGTACACCTGCACTTGATAAAGTGCAATGATACAGTGATAAGTTCCAGATTTTGATGGATTTGTGGTTTTTTTTTGTTGTTTTTTTTACTTTTTTGCTTATTTCATTTAATTCATTGATTTGATTTGTTGTGACTGTTTTATCACATTACCAACACAACAATCCTTCATATCAGAAGTGGAGTTACTTGTTTGGATAACTGAGGAATCAAGATTATATACTGTACAACAAAGTACAGTTATTGCAAAAGTTCAAAACCTTTCTTTCAGAATGATTATGAATGTCTGATATTAACATTAAGAAGAAGAAATCTAAAAAATAACCCCTTAACATTTGCACGTTTTGGATCCAAAATCTATAAAAGTGTATTTGTGCCACCAGAAAAAAAAGAAAATCTACATCGGGTTATAATATGAAAAGGTTTTTGTTAGAACAGACTTTTTTTCACATTATAAAGACATTTTAGGTTTTTACAGCATACAAAACATGTTATTTAAAATTAATATATGACAACGTATATTGTTTTCACCTCAAATCTTTTTACAAAACTACTTTTATTTTTAAAGACATGTTTGAATGGTGAAACAATGAATAGTTAAATCAAGGAATATGGCTCTATTATATGATTTGATTCTACTGTAAGCCTTGAATTAGACATGATGAGGTTGTACATTCTTCTGGTATAACACAATTTCTGAGAAATATTAACAGTAGTGTGTCCCTGTTTAGGGCCACAATGATGCTCGCTCATTGCAAAAAGCCAAGTGCGAGTCAATTGGTGTACATCTCAGGGGTTCCACCTCAAACTTATTGCATGATAATGTGAAATATTTTGTGTGGTAACAAATGTTAAATGTTGATAAATGTAAGCTAATGTGGTTTTGTTTTTGTTTTGTTTTTGTAATAACGTGGAAATAAACAAATGAAACTTTTTTTGTTATAACATGAAACTGATCATTTGTTGTCCTTGCCTGGCAGTAATGGTCATCCATAAAAGGCAGATTGGTAAAAACCAAGTGATTTTTTTGTTTTTTAAAAAACTCTGATTGTTTCCTTGTCTATTGCACTCTTAAATATATATGAGATGTGATTCTGTTTATTCAATCTTTACAAATGTCAAACCCTTTCAAATTTTAGTTCATGCCAGATCAGAAAAGTCACAATTTTTGAACACTGAGGATTCATATGTTTTGTTTCATCCCCCATCTGTTTCCACAGAGGAAGCAGTGATCTGGGTGGGGGGGCTCTCTCACAGCTTGCAGCGATGTCACCATGTGGCCAGTGATGACACCATGATGCGGGACAGAGACAGACACAGAGAGAGGCAGACAATTCAATGGAGTTCTAGTTTCAGGGGGACAGCTGTAGGGATACTCAAGACCAGCCAGATTCCAGACCACCTGATCTGACTCTCAATTGCTCCGTCACAGCCCAGCAACCTGCCTTCCTCCCTCACAAACTTAAGCCAAAATATGTGTGTGTGTGTGTGTGTGTGTGTTACAAGGAGAGAGGAGGGGTACACAGGTCTCTGCACAGACGAAGGGGACAGGTGTTAGGGACAGGAGGTGCCGTGTGGCCTGGGGGCGTGGTCAAGTGGTGACACACCTGTCCCTACTTGCAAAAGAGGGTCTGGTTACACACACACACGCACACACGCACACACACACACACAACACACTCATATTGTCACACAAGCTAGCACATCAGCTTGACCATGTGTCCTGACATGCAGTTCTAGACCTCCTGTGCATTCTGAATCTAACAAATCACAGCTTACTCTTGTTATGCCAAAGAAAACAGTACACTTTACTGTACAGCAAAATAACAAGATCATTATAGGAGTAAGCGGAAAAAAACAGTTTGAACAGTAAACATGCAAAGAACAGAGCTCAGGATAGAGATAAAGACTTAAAGAGCAGATAGTCTGTCTCTGGATGTGATTGATTCTTTATTTTAAGGCTTAACTGTCTCCAAGCTCGCTGTGTATCAAGTGGCTTGTTGTTCTCTCCTGGAAAAAGGAGAAATGGTTTGAAGGTGAGTTACCTAACATGACTGCTTTACTTTGATTTACCTAATCAAATGAAACAACACAGTAAAGTCATGTATTCATGTGCAGATTATTTCTTATTTCAAGTGGTGGGGTATGATAAAAACCAATACAACAGAACAACCAAGAATGAGAACAAAACATAAAGCAGCTCTCCTCTCTGCTCCTCCTCAGGGTCCTCACCAGCAATAATTATCCACTCATCTGCCCCAGCAGTTTTCAAATTTCACACAACTTTCTCTGGAGTTAACAGAGCTTTTTCAACTGTTTGGAAACCTTTAACAGATCCTAAACATAGAAGTTGGTTGAAAAATATTTTACTTGACAACTGTTAAGAGATTAAGTCTCCTTTTAATGAACAACAATCTAAATGGATGACAGATCAAATGTCTGACTGCTAAGATTTCATTTGTTTTGAATTGGTGTGCTCCTTTTCGAGGAGTGTAAATGGACCCCAGTGTGTGGCACATGCTGTGATTCTGTAAAACCTTAGATATGGGGAGATAAGCGTCTGGCCCTGAGGTGTGGATTTCAGGCAGGTGCATTTGCCTGCCCTGCGGCTCCTTGAGGTGCAGGATGGGACGGGACAATCTGTGCTCTCCAGATCCCCAATTTAAGAACTGATCTCCACCCATCTTGCTCCCCCTAAACCCAATAACCCCTCCCTCGCTCCCCACCGTATCCTTCATTGACTGGAATGCATTAGGACAATAGAAGTGTCCCAGTACTTCAGCTGGCGGCCCCCTGGGCCCACACAGGTCCTGACAGGAGGACAAAAGTGCACCTTGCACCTCTCAACACCAGCAGCAGCACCCTGGGGGTGAATACCTGAATAACTGAGGTAAATAAGAGGTAGAGAAGGAATGACACACCACAAGGGCAAGAGTGGAGATAAGGGTGACTTAAAATGAAGAGGAAAACACGTCGGCACAGGTGAGTCTCATCTCCCTGATGGAAGGAGTAACACAGAATCACCCAGAGATCTTACCATACTCTGCCTAGTGACATGATGTAACTCACACCCATATTTCTATTAGCCACTGTTTGGCTACTCTTTCAATATTCCGACACCTGCTTTCTTAGAAACATCCCCCAGGTATGCACTCCCCAAAGAACCCACCTTCTTACTCTGTCATGTCGTGACTTGCTCCCCACTGCCTTGCTTACTCAGTAAGTGATTTGTGCACATTTGGCTCAGACCTCTCTCTTCTTGCACCACACAGTTGCCTGGCTGGCTAACAGTTGCATTACAACAGAGTGCAAGCCAAAGACATTAACTGTGTAATAAGTAAATGTGCAGGAGATCACAGATCTCAGTCATTCAGCTGTCAGCAAATCAAGGCCTAAAGGATTTCCCTCCAACTAATCCATGTGTGTCACTGACTTCCGTCCCCCTCTCTTTCTCTTGCTCTCTTTCTGGGTGAGTGTTTGCTAATCGGTGAAATGAAGTGTGTTAAGCCAAGATCATATTACCAGTCTCACAACCACAATGACTTTGCTCAATGCAACAATGTGCTCAAGGCCTTGGTGTGATGCTCCAGGAGCAGGTGCTCTGGACTGTAGGACTTTTAGAATAAAATCTCTTACATCAAGAAATATTATTTTCATGATTTGGAAAATGCGTACTCACTTCAAAAGCTCACAAAACCAAACTGTCTTTGTTCTTCATTATTGTCCCAAAACTTAATTTTCTAACTTCGTGTCTAGATTGAAGATGTGTTTTTGCTATATTAAGTAACATATAACATGCCAATTCTAGCTAGAAGGTTGATTAATAAACATCCAAATCTAACCCACTTCAGTGATAGCTTTAATGTGTAAAACATAATTAAACTAAAAATAAAAAAAACTTTGATCACGTTTTACTTCTATCTAATATCATTAGCTGGGACTTTGTCAAATAATACAGTCAAACAAATTATGTTAGCTTGGAAGTCAAGAAATGCCAACAGTTTTCTTCTTAAAAACAAGAGTTTCATTTAGCATTTAGCAGCTTTATAACTCAAAGCCACAATCAAAAGTGCTACTTGGTTCAACAGTAAAAAATGCAGCTTCCTTGCTTGCAGAAATCTAAGCAAAATGGAAGTAAAATGTATTTTTTCTTTGCATCCATTTTTTAAAAATATTGCTAACATCATTAAGTAGGAATATGGACCTTTACGTTGACATCTTGTTAGAATCAATGTTAGCTTGGAGGTGCTTGAATGCTAAACCTCGCTAATGTAATGGCTTTTATGTTGACAAAGATGTTGTTTTGGTTAGAAATATGGCTCTGGTTTCACAGTAGTCTTTTCAGTTGAGCTGGTGAAACAGTAAAATGTTAGCATGGCCAGAGTCCTTATGTATACACTTTTAGCCACCCTGAAGTACAGCCCAACATTATCTCATCCCTTCTTGAGCTTGATGTCTAGAGAAAATGGCCACTGTGGGAATCTGGTACATGGTAGATGAAAGTTGGAAACCTGTGACACTGACATGACATATCTCATTTGTTTACCCTCCTGTCCTTTTATGGCTCATCCTCTACCCTCTGACCTCAAGGGACAGAGAGGGTCTGTGTTTATGAGGAAACAGCGCTAGACACACACACACACACACACACACACACACACACACACACACACACACACACACACACAAACTACTGAAAGAGAGCAGCAGGAGTGCGGAGGTGGGCAGGAAATGGTGTGTACCCCCTCTGCAAGGCCATATCCTGTCCTTGGGTAAAATTGGTTTGGCTACTTGTTTGGATATCTGAGCTAATATGAGCACATTTTCATGTCTGACCTCATAGTATCCTGAAACCGTGCAGGATCAACACCCTTAAAAAATTAGGATACACACTGTTTCCTCACAGTACTGCATTGATCAATTCTGCTTTGCAACATTTGGCATTCCTCAGTAAGTCATCCTCCCTCTGATTTGATAAAGGACCCTCCAACACACACACACACACACACACACCCACACACACACACACACACACACACACACACACACACACACACACACACACACACACACGTCATATGAGCAGCTCTTACTGCCTCATGTAATTCTCCATTCCTGTTCCCACTTCACCCTCTCCTTCAAACCTCAAAGACAGAGCAGTTAGACCAGGATGAAAAAGCTAAAGAGCTTTAAAAAAAAACTGGGATTACAAAAGAAACTTGTAAGTCTCCAATAACACACTGGGAAACTGAATTTTTGTTGAGTTAGGTCTGAAAGCTGTTTTTAACTCATTTTTGGGTGTGGCAGCCAAAACTAATCTCAGTTTTTCTGTACCACGTCAAGTTTTTAAACTGTAGGATCCCCTTTTTCTTAGAAAAAACACTGGGGAACAATTGGAAAAAAGAATTCTTTTGAGGGAGATTTTTATGCAGATAAAAAGTAAGACTGGCATACATATTCCAAAATTGTGGTCAGTTTTTCTCGAGCACGTCAAGTTTTTCCCTCCATCCTCCAAATAAGCAAAATTCCACTGTGGATTTATTTTTCCAAATTGTTCCCCAGTGTAGTAAATATAAACACTTTTCAATGCTCCTGTGATGTGATTTTATCATTTTTTTTAAGTTGACTGAAATTAATATTGATGACACTTCATGACACGGCAAACTCCGTCATCGGAGAGTCTCTCCTTTTATAGTTGTTTGAAGAGTCTGAAAACTATTGGAAGGGGGTAAGTTCCAGTTCACTACATGCTTCAAAAACCTTATTTAATACACTACAGGTCAAAAGTTTGTTGAAAAAATGCACTTAAACATCTTTTTGTACTCTGAGATGAAAGCATAAGACAAAGAAAAAAAAAGATAAAAAATGATAATTGAACCAAGTCATAATCCAAAATTTATTCTAAGCTTTTACTTACTGAAGTACTCAACTTTAGTTGGTATAACATCTGAAAAAACTATTGTAGCATTCTTTCTTTAATGGGCATCAAATATTTTCTTCAGAATAATCTTCTCAACTCTGTGACAATAGTTCCTCTAAATGTTGGCACTTGTAAGTTGTTTTGCTATTTTTTAACCTCTGGCAGTTCACTTACCTTTGCAACTTTTCAGGCTATTGATTGGAGTTGAGCTGCATGAATTCCAATTAACAAAGAAAGGTACTGCTTTGTCCACTTAAGACACAAAAATCAACATGAACTGAAAGGTACTCAAGGAAGCTACAAACATAGCTCAAATTTTTTATTTTTTTTTCACAAAACTTTGTCCCTCAAGCTCCATACTATATGATAGAGTATACGTAACTTCTTACAGCAGAAGAGATGACGTTTGCCTTTGAAAACCTTTTTTTTATTGTCTGTTAAAAGACCAAAGAAGATGATAGAAGTCTGCCGCTGAAGCTTTGGGCAGTGCCATTGTGTAAGGAGCACTGCAGCTTGTTTGAAACCTTAACCCAGTGACTACACCTCCTTGGCTTGAATCTGACCCTCTGGTGATTCAGCTCTGCACCCTCCTGCTCTGATTTCAGTAATATACTGTACACTTTCTCTTTCTCGATATGGCGTGTCATAAACCCCTGACAGAGAGAAAACTTTGCTTTGCAGAGACTCACAAACACACTTGTACATGTGTTTGCACACAAACATGTAAAGCCGCACCCAGATGCTGTGCATCACTGCTTTTTGGTAGAGCTGAGGTTATTCCAGACTGACAGGCCACTTCCTGTGTCCCAGGTATTTTAAAAACACATAAAGAACAGCAGAGGAAGAAATCAGCAATTCTCAGCTTACCTTAGTGGTAATCATACATATCAGAAAAGGTTTGTGTTATTGTTGATACTCAGCACTACTTCCCATGGTTCAAATCAGTGGGGTTTATACAACACTATAATCTGCTCTGGCTCACACATGTGAGGCCATAATTATGAGTATACACAGCATGATTGTTTAAATAAGGCATTTATTTCTGCTCAGCACTCCATAACAAAGTAAGATTCATCCGGCTGCAAACTGTCAAACATCAGCTTTTGTGTTGACTCCATGGAAAACTTCCAAGCCTCTTTTTCAGGGGATATCAGCAATAAAAAAATAAGATACAGCTGTATCTGTTGTTTTCATTTATTAGAGTGAAGAAATTCTGCTTGGACATTCTTTCCATGGAAATACAAAGCTCATAGGGAAAAAACTGGGAAGCAGATTGTAAGTCAAGCCTAACACTAAACACAATAGCTGGCAACTATGATTAAATGTTTGACAAAAAGTCCACACAAAGCTGCTGCTAATAAAGAAAGAAAGCAATGTCAAAAACACACATATCTAGCATGAAAATGAAATCATACTTGTTAAACCAAAAGAAAGGCTTTGGGCCTGTAGAGGACAAAAAGTAGAGCAGCTGAGGTGAAAATAGAGTGACTGGGCACTGTGAATGCACCTAGTTTAAGTTCAACACGAAAAAAAACATTGAGATTCAGCCATAGAGTTTCCTACTGTTCCAGCATTATTTTCTTAAGTTTCTCTTCAGCACTAACTAGCAACCCCTGCATTTTTGGAGTACTCCCATTCTGCTGTGAATGATTTGAATATTTATCTTTTTGGACTTGCTAGTATTTGGATTTGTGGCCCATTTCTACATCAGAAAAATCATTTTGAGTTGTGACTGATATAAATGTTGTTGTCCTCTATAAATACCTTGAGAGAATTCACATTTATTTGGAATCTCCGTTTCTAATTGGTTCGTCACATTATCTCCTATATGAGGAAAATCAAATTATTACAGTGACTCACTAGCTGACTGCAAGGACAGCAGATAGTTTTTGGGTTTTTTTTGTCCTTCAGACGGCCATATTGTATGTCTGTCACTAATGGCTCAGGAATGTCACATTAGTCAGGGGCCACATGCATGACGCTGCAGCATTAAAACACTTTGAGGAGGCCGATATGATATTACACACGCGCACACTTACACGCTCTAAATGAAAGAGAAAGGTGACAGGACCAGTGATCTCATTGCCCCAAAGCTACAGGTGATAGAGTGCCTCCTACACACTGCACATCATAAAAAAATGTCCCTCCGGCCAGATGTGAGACTTAAATTTCAAATCAACCCCAGAGTATCTGAATCTTATATCATAACTTTAATATGTTCATTTGTGAAGCTTTAGACTATAGATGTTCAAGAAAAGGTGTAATATTGTGAAATAACAGTGCTTTATGTACAGTTCATCTCCTGTACAACTCATTCAAACCAGCCTGCCCAGAAATTAAGACTATTTTGGCAGTTCAACTAAGGTTCAAGCCCCCTTTTTGTGTTTCTTTACCTTTCTGACTCACTAGCTGCGTAGGTGCAGAAGCTACATGACCCTCTCCTCTCCCTTTAGTAACAGCCCAGAGGAAGAGACAGTGAAAAATCCCCTATTAATCACAGTAAAAACTCAAAAAGCAGTGTTTCTGACACTGTTTACACTGGACAAGCAATGATGATAAGTCCTGCAATCTGATCCTTTGCTTTTTGAGAGCCTCCTCTACTCCCCCACTCCTCCCCAAACCCTGACATCCACCTCTCATCACTGAGAGCTATTGGAGGAAACGCACTGTTACCTCACTAAGACAGTCTGGCGTCAGTGTGTAAGGGTCAGGAGGGCAAGAGGGGCTGTGGACACATTGCTGCCATATGTGCACCCTGGATGTTCTCTCAGCTAGATTGCAAATGAAGGGAAATCCTTGTACAGTTCCTATGAACTGAACAGAGTCTGGAGGCAGATGGATGGGTTAGAGCTGAAAGTTGGACCTGAGTTTAACTTTGCTTTAGGAAGTGGGTCAAGGGATTTGCCCCTTTTTCATGATTCTTCCTTGGCCCTTAATCCCATCTTTTTTCACCCACTGATGAGATCCTCCCTGACTCCCACCTGCACTCCCCAAGTCCACCCCTTTCCTTCCTAAGCATGTGTCCTGCATGTGAGCTGTTACGGTGCTGACAACCCAGCAGGTGTGTGCAGGTGTCCCCCATATCACTCAACATCACACTGACTCTTCCTCTGCCCTCTTTACATGGACACACACTGCTTTTTCTTCCCATTCATAATCTGTCATGACTGTCCTGATGAGCTCATTACGTTGCAAGTCACTACAATACCTGTTGACAATGTAACTAATTTACCATCACAAAAAGGTCAGAGCAAACAGTTCTCATTAAAAAACAAAGCTTTTATTTACAGGAAAAAAGCACAGTATTATGATATGAAATGTGTTTATCAAAAAAAAAAAGTCATAAAAAGTATGATTGTCACCTCAAAAAACAAGTTTGGTATCACTGGTTTGCTTCATAAGAGTAACGTTGGTAAAAGTGAGTTTTGTTTTTGGTCAAGTTGAAGTGGTCCTTACATGTCATACAACACACACTGAGTGTCACCTGTCACCGAGGTCAGAGCTAACGCGTCACTCAGCACCCTGCCTCCACAACACACCGTACACACCAGACAGCTGTCCAAACAGACACACTTGCTCATACACTCACACATGCCATGTATGTATGATATGGCGAGGAATGACATACACGCACAGGAGCAGCTGCAACATGGCCAGAGTCCCGGACCGGCCGGCACCGATGGAGTTTCCTGGGAATTAACTGCATGTCCAGTGTCCCTCAAAACACACACACAGTAATACACACATGTAAGGGCACAGCGGAGGAAAAAGCTCTGCTGATTCCAGTTTCATCTCAAAAAGTATTACACAAACTGGATGAATTTTAAGGCACTTAAGAAGTCTTTGTGTAAAAGCGACAGAGGTCCAGCTTTCCCGTCCCATCCAGTGTCTCTTTGGGTTGAACAGCAAGCATTTTCATCTGGTTTACAGTTGCAGTTTAAGGAATGTGAGTCTAAGAAGCAGGGCAACATCCTGACGCACTGTGTTTGTGTAGCAGGGACATTCGGCTGAATGTCCGTGAGCAAGACACACACTGGTACTTCTTCACTTCAGAGTGGGTCTGCAGGTGGGCACGCAGGTTGGAGCGATCAGCAAAGGCACGGTTACAGTGTTGGCACGCAAAAGGGCGCTCACCTGGAAAAAGTAGAACACGTCAAGTTAGGGAAATGCCTCTTTAGCAATCCAAAAGGTCCATCCCTTAATATTTTCTATATAATTGAGGAATAGGTAAGAGTTACTCCAATTTACTTAAAGCACAGGATAAGATTTGGGGACATCTATAAAGAAAGAGTTGGCCAATTACTACATTTACAAGTGAGAGTCTTACAATGATGCATACCTGTGTGTGTGCGAATGTGTCCTCTGAGCAGCCATGGTCTGGAAAAAGCTTTTCCACAGGTGGGACACACACACGGCAATGTGTGTGAGCGAATGTGCATCTTCAGTGCCCCCAGGCTGGTATACTCCTTGGGGCAGTGTTTGCAGTGAAAGGCCGGGCGTGTGGAGACCTCACCGGGTAGGGAGGGCGTTTGCTGCATCGGAGCACAGAGAGAGTGCGGGTGCTGGGCCATCTGATGGTGGGACAGTGCAGAGAGACTGGTGTAGCTGTTGCTGCAGTGCAGGCAGTGGTAGAGGTGCTGGATAATGTCCGGGCTGGGGGGATCCGAGGTGCGTCCGCCATCGTCCTCCTCCTCGCCGCTGCTGCTAGACGGAGAACTGCTTAGGTCCAGGGGGTGCAGTGGTGAAGGGGACAGGGATGCAGGAGTGATAGGGGAGAGAGGAGCAGCGAGTGTGTCAGGGCTGCTGAAGAAGGGGCTTGTGGGGAAGCAGGTTAGGGCCGAACTGTTGAGCTGCATTGGAAGTTCAGCGTGGGGGAAGCTTTCTGGAATCAAAGCTGGTGAGAGAAAGGAGAGGTGTCACTTAAATTGACAATAATCAAATTAAGCACAGAGCTTGTTTACATCAAAGGTGTCTTGTTACAGCTTGGGTTTCAGATCCATTTAAATAATGCAGTAAACATTCAGCAGGTGGCTTGTCTCAATCAGAATTTTGATCTGTCTTTACTGACACTTAAATGTCCTGCAAGAGTGTCAGTACCTCTGGCCAATTCTACGATTTGGTCTGTAAGGGCAGTAAAAAAGAAATCAGACACGTTAGATTCATTTCGATACATACCTTTTTGGCTCTCCAGTTGGCTTTCTCTGTAGCATGGCTTCTTGTTTGAAAAGTACTTCTTGACAAGGAATGACCGAGGCATGTTGAGGTCTGACTTTTCCCCTGTTCAGAAACTGAGCTCCAAATGCCGAGTGCACGCTGGTCCAAGCTTCGGCTCCGGTTTGCGAANATATATATAAAAAAAAATATATATATATATATATATATATATATATATATATATATATATATATATATATATATATATAATTTTTTTAAGGTATCTATGTCTTTAAGGGAAAAGTTCATTTCAGAAAAGGAAAAGTACCTGTTCTTTTAGTATCCAAAAGAGGCTAGGTAGAGGGAACTCACCCCAGTCAAAAGTAATAGGGTGGATGATTCCATGCTGTGCTATTTGTTAAATTATGTGTTTTAATAAAAAAAATAATATGGGCTCTTGCTGCCATTGAAAAAATTTAAAATAATTTCAAAGCAATATCCTGCCTACACTTCCAACCAACATATGTACCCCTGATAATACCCTTGGTGAAAAATACTGGTTTTTGCAACTTAAAAAAAGAGGTATGCTTTTTTTTTTAGGTCTTTCATTCCATATATTACAAAAGTCATTGTTAAATGGATGTGAATACCTTGGAAGCATCCTCACCAAAAAAATGAGGGGGGGGATGGTCAAAAGTTTACACCTTTTTCCTTGTAAGCAGTCAGAATAAACAGTGCAGAGTAAATTTGTAGACAATACGATGGTTAGGACTTCTACATATTCACGCTCTTTATTCAAATACAATGCTTTAAATTTGCATTGTATGAGGATGAGGTAAATAAGAAAAATAGAAAAAAACACTTGGAAAAACTTGAAGTCGATAGGGATGATAGTTAGAGGAGTTTTTGTTCATTCATAAGGTTTGATCCCACCTCATTTTTGAGGAGTGCGAGGACACAACGACCTTTTCCTGCCACCTGAAAAGCGTCTGATCTTACGCCGACTCCTTTGTGCGCCTGTGCCCTGGAGCTTTTACGCTCCCACAGTGAGAAACATCTTGAGAGAAGGTACATGAGACAAACGCGCTGTTCACTTGGCAGCACAAAACACAAGACGCATGGTTCATCCTGACCGCAGCTCTCTTTCTCCGTCTCTGCGGGGAATAAACCCGTGTGAATGAAAGAGGCACTGTTCCCCAGCTTGCTCACAGCATGATGGTGAGGTAAAATTAACCCAGCTGTCAGGAGCATTATGATGATGTAAACCCAGACAGAGCTCTATTTAGTCATGTGCCTTTGGGTGATATACTGAGATGATGCCCCCGAGAGGAATGGCCTTCACATAGAGGCGCTTTACCATTTTTACGGAATGAGGAAAATCTGCGTAACCATCCCTGTCTGGAGGAGCTGCGTCCTGCTTCAAAATTGACCCTTTTTCTGTTTATTTCCGGTGAAACAACCAGCTTTAGGCTGATTTTAAAGAGTAAAATAAAGTTGGAGAGCCAATTGTAGATTGACGCCCCACTGATGCCAGTCATTTGCTTCCTGAAACCCCATTGATCATGCCCCCTCATGTGAGATAATCCTTTTATTTTATTTCATGGCGTTTATCTTGATTTCATGGCGTAAAGGTTTTAGAACTTATATTTTAATCCTCTCTGTGTCATGGAAGTCTGACCCTCTGATTGATTTTTTTTTGCTTTTTCAAGATGTTTCGAACACATTCACGTATATTTAACAATTTCATAATAACATACGGTATGAGAAACCTTATTTATATACAAACGTAACTCTTTTTCGAGTGGAATAGCAAAAATCTTTTTTTTTTTATCTTTTTATTTTTTTACATAAGGGTTACCAAAAGGTATGCGTTTATGTTATCACAGACAGGTAAGTCAAGGTGTAGGCAGGACATTGTTTTGATATGATTTAATTTTTCATTGGCAGCAATTGATGCTTTATTGCCCTCAGACCTGAGCTTTTATCTGTCTTCATTTTTTATTTCTCCTTGCCATATGGGAAAATTAAGACCTATAATCAAAAAAAGAGAAGTGTCTCTAGATGTGGATTATAGATCAGAGTTTATTTTTTTTTTTTTTTCTTAATAGTACCCAGACTCTCCATAAACACCTGTAACTCAGAACTCTCTGAAATGACAATATTTTGTGTAAATTATTTTTTTTTATCGGTATTGATTAAAATGTACGTTTGTTCTATCGCACCTTGGTCGATACATTAAAAGTCCGTTAAGGTACTTTCTTTTGGTTTAATACTGTTTTTTTTATCGGATATTTGGTCGAAAAGTTTTGGGGGGTTTTTGGTCTTGGAAGCGATTTCCTCCCAATTAAACTCATTGTCTTTTACATTTTGAGTTCTTGCACACACCCTTTGAGTCTGAAATCAGGTGCCAGCCATCTCACAGGAATGTGTGATGCCTTCAGAGGCTTCTGTTTAGCATTGCAANCACACACACACACACACACACACACACACACACACACACACACAAACACACACACACACACACACGTCATATGAGCAGCTCTATCTGCCTCATGTAATTCTCCATTCCTGTTCCCACTTCTCCCTCTCCTTCAAACCTCAAAGACAGAGCAGTTAGACCAGGATGAAAAAGCTAAAGAGCTTTAAAAAAACTGGGATTACAAAAGAAACTTGTAAGTCTCCAATAACACACTGGGAAACTAAATTTTTGTTGAGTTAGGTCTGACAGCTGTTTTTAACTCATTTTTGGGTGTGGCAGCCAAAACTGATCTCAGTTTTTCTGTACCACGTCAAGTTTTTAAACTGTAGGATCCCCTTTTTCTTAGAAAAAACACTGGGGAACAATTTGAAAAAAAATTATTTTGAGGGAGATTTTTATGCAGATAAAAAGTAAGACTGGCATACATATTCCAAAATTGTGGTCAGTTTTTCTCTAGCACGTCAAGTTTTTCCCTCCATCCTCCAAATAAGCAAAATTCCACCGTGGATTTTTTTTCCAAATTGTTCCCCAGTGTAGTAAATATAAACACTTTTCAATGCTCCTGTGAGGTGATTTTATCTTTTTTTTTTAAGTTGACTGAAATTAATATTGATGACACTTCATGACACAGCAAACTCCGTCATCAGAGAGGAGATTAATCCTTTCTTTATAGTTGTTTGAAGAGTCTGAAAACTATTGGAAGGGGGTAAGTTCCAGTTCACTACATGCTTCAAAAACCTTATTTAATACACTACAGGTCAAAATTTTGTTGAAAAAATGCACTTAAACATCTTTTTGTTCTCTGAGATGAAAGCATAAGACAAAGAAAAAAAAAAGATAAAAAATAATAATTGAACCAAGTCATAATCCAAAATTTATTCTAAACTTTTACTTACTGAAGTACTCAACTTTAGTTGGTATAACATCTGAAAAAAACTATTGTAGCATTCTTTCTTTAATGGGCATCAAATATTTTCTTCAGAATAATCTTCTCAACTCTGTGACAATAGTTCCTCTAAATGTTGGCACTTGTAAGTTGTTTTGCTATTTTTTAACCTCTGGCAGTTCACTTACCTTTGCAACTTTTCAGGCTATTGATTGGACTTGAGCTGCATGAATTCCAATTAACAAAGAAAGGTACTGCTTTGTCCACTTGAGACACAAAAATCAACATGAACTGAAAGGTACTCAAGGAAGCTACAAACATAGCTCAAATTTTTTATTTTTTTTTCACAAAACTTTGTCCCTCAAGCTCCATACTATATGATAGAGTATACGTAACTTCTTACAGCAGAAGAGATGACGTTTGCCTTTGAAAACCTTTTTTTATTGTCTGTTAAAAGACCAAAGAAGATGATAGAAGTCTGCCGCTGAAGCTTTGGGCAGTGCCATTGTGTAAGGAGCACTGCAGCTTGTTTGAAACTTTAACCCAGTGACTACACCTCCTTGGCTTGAATCTGACCCTCTGGTGATTCAGCTCTGCACCCTCCTGCTCTGATTTCAGTAATATACTGTACACTTTCTCTTTCTCGATATGGCGTGTCATAAACCCCTGACAGAGAGAAAACTTTGCTTTGCAGAGACTCACAAACACACTTGTACATGTGTTTGCACACAAACATGTAAAGCCGCACCCAGATGCTGTGCATCACTGCTTTTTGGTAGAGCTGAGGTTATTCCAGACTGACAGGCCACTTCCTGTGTCCCAGGTATTTTAAAAACACATAAAGAACAGCAGAAGAAGAAATCAGCAATTCTCAGCTTACCTTAGTGGTAATCATACATGTCAGAAAAGGTTTGTGTTATTGTTGATACTCAGCATTACTTCCCATGGTTCAAATCAGTGGGGTTTATACAACACTATAATCTGCTCTGGTTCACACATGTGAGGCCATAATTATGAGTATACACAGCATGATTGTTTAAATAAGGCATTTATTTCTGCTCAGCACTCCATAACAAAGTAAGATTCATCCGGCTGCAAACTGTCAAACATCAGCTTTTGTGTTGACTCCATGGAAAACTTCCAAGCCTCTTTTTCAGGGGATATCAGCAATAAAAAAATAAGATACAGCTGTATCAGTTGTTTTCATTTATTAGAGTGAAGAAATTCTGCTTGGACATTCTTTCCATGGAAATACAAAGCTCATAGGGAAAAAACTGGGAAGCAGATTGTAAGTCAAGCCTAACACTCAACACAATAGCTGGCAACTATGATTAAATGTTTGACAAAAAGTCCACACAAAGCTGCTGCTAATAAAGAAAGAAAGCAATGTCAAAAACACACATATCTAGCATGAAAATGAAATCATACTTGTTAAACCAAAAGAAAGGCTTTGGGTCTGTAGAGGACAAAAAGTAGAGCAGCTGAGGTGAAAATAGAGTGACTGGGCACTGTGAATGCACCTAGTTTAAGTTCAACACGAAAAAAAACATTGAGATTCAGCCATAGAGTTTCCTACTGTTCCAGCATTATTTTCTTAAGTTTCTCTTCAGCACTAACTAGCAACCCCTGCATTTTTGGAGTACTCCCATTCTGCTGTGAATGATTTGAATATTTATCTTTTTGGACTTGCTAGTATTTGGATTTGTGGCCCATTTCTACATCAGAAAAATCATTTTGAGTTGTGACTGATATAAATGTTGTTTTCCTCTATAAATACCTTGAGAGAATTCACATTTATTTGGAATCTCCGTTTCTAATTGGTTGGTCACATTATCTCCTATATGAGGAAAATCAAATTATTACAGTGACTCACTAGCTGACTGCAAGGACAGCAGACAGTTTTGGGGGGGTTTTTGTCCTTCAGATGGCCATATTGTATGTCTGTCACTAATGGCTCAGGAATGTCACATTAGTCAGGGGCCACATGCATGACGCTGCAGCATTAAAACACTTTGAGGAGGCCGATATGATATTACACACACGCACACTTACACGCTCTAAATGAAAGAGAAAGGTGACAGGACCAGTGATCTCATTGCCCCAAAGCTACAGGTGATAGAGTGCCTCCTACACACTGCACATCATAAAAAAATGTCCCTCCAGCCAGATGTGAGACTTAAATTTCAAATCAACCCCAGAGTATCTGAATCTTATATCATAACTTTAATATGTTCATTTGTGAAGCTTTAGACTATAGATGTTCAAGAAAAGGTGTAATATTGTGAAATAACAGTGCTTTATGTACAGCTCATCTCCTGTACAACTCATTCAAACCAGCCTGCCCAGAAATTAAGACTATTTTGGCAGTTCAACTAAGGTTCAAGCCCCCTTTTTGTGTTTCTTTACCTTTCTGACTCACTGGCTGCGTAGGTGCAGAAGCTACATGACCCTCTCCTCTCACTTTAGTAACAGCCCAGAGGAAGAGACAGTGAAAAATCCCCTATGCATCACAGTAAAAACTCAAAAAGCAGTGTTTCTGACACTGTTTACACTGGACAAGCAATGATAAGTCCTGCAATCTGATCCTTTGCTTTTTGAGAGCCTCCTCTACTCCCCCACTCCTCCCCAAACCCTGACATCCACCTCTCATCACTGAGAGCTATTGGAGGAAACGCACTGTTACCTCACTAAGACAGTCTGGCGTCAGTGTGTAAGGGTCAGGAGGGCAAGAGGGGCTGTGGACACATTGCTGCCATATGTGCACCCTGGATGTTCTCTCAGCTGGATTGCAAATGAAGGGAAATCCTTGTGCAGTTCCTATGAACTGAACAGAGTCTGGAGGCAGATGGATGGGTTAGAGCTGAAAGTTGGACCTGAGTTTAACTTTGCTTTAGGAAGTGGGTCAAGGGATTTGCCCCTTTTTCATGATTCTTCCTTGGCCCTTAATCCCATCTTTTTTCACCCACTGATGAGATCCTCCCTGACTCCCACCTGCACTCCCCAAGTCCACCCCCTTCCTTCCTAAGCATGTGTCCTGCATGTGAGCTGTTACGGTGCTGACAACCCAGCAGGTGTGTGCAGGTGTCCCCCATATCACTCAACATCACACAGACTCTTCCTCTGCCCTCTTTACATGGACACACACTGCTTTTTCTTCCCATTCATAATCTGTCATGACTGTCCTGATGAGCTCATTACGTTGCAAGTCACTACAATACCTGTTGACAATGTAACTAATTTACCATCACAAAAAGGTCTGAGCAAACAGTTCTCATTAAAAAACAAAGCTTTTATTTACAGGAAAAAAGCACAGTATTATGATATGAAATGTGTTTATCAAAAAAAAAAGTCATAAAAAGTATGATTGTCACCTCAAAAAACAAGTTTGGTATCACTGGTTTGCTTCATAAGAGTAACGTTGGTAAAGGTGAGTTTTGTTTTTGGTCAAGTTGAAGTGGTCCTTACATGTCATACAACACACACTGAGTGTCACCTGTCACCGAGGTCAGAGCTAACGCGTCACTCAGCACCCTGCCTCCACAACACACCGTACACACCAGACAGCTGTCCAAACAGACACACACTTGCTCATACACTCACACATGCCATGTATGTATGATATGGCGAGGAATGACATACACGCACAGGAGCAGCTGCAACATGGCCAGAGTCCCGGACCGGCCGGCACCGATGGAGTTTCCTGGGAATTAACTGCATGTCCAGTGTCCCTCAAAACACACACACACAGTAATACACACATGTAAGGGCACAGCGGAGGAAAAAGCTCTGCTGATTCCAGTTTCATCTCAAAAAGTATTACACAAACTGGATGAATTTTAAGGCACTTAAGAAGTCTTTGTGTAAAAGCGACAGAGGTCCAGCTTTCCCGTCCCATCCAGTGTCTCTTTGGGTTGAACAGCAAGCATTTTCATCTGGTTTACAGTTGCAGTTTAAGGAATGTGAGTCTAAGAAGCAGGGCAACATCCTGACGCACTGTGTTTGTGTAGCAGGGACATTCGGCTGAATGTCCGTGAGCAAGACACACACTGGTACTTCTTCACTTCAGAGTGGGTCTGCAGGTGGGCACGCAGGTTGGAGCGATCAGCAAAGGCACGGTTACAGTGTTGGCACGCAAAAGGGCGCTCACCTGGAAAAAGTAGAACACGTCAAGTTAGGGAAATGCCTCTTTAGCAATCCAAAAGGTCCATCCCTTAATATTTTCTATATAATTGAGGAATAGGTAAGAGTTACTCCAATTTACTTAAAGCACAGGATAAGATTTGGGGACATCTATAAAGAAAGAGTTGGCCAATTACTACATTTACAAGTGAGAGTCTTACAATGATGCATACCTGTGTGTGTGCGAATGTGTCCTCTGAGCAGCCATGGTCTGGAAAAAGCTTTTCCACAGGTGGGACACACACACGGCAATGTGTGTGAGCGAATGTGCATCTTCAGTGCCCCCAGGCTGGTATACTCCTTGGGGCAGTGTTTGCAGTGAAAGGCCGGGCGTGTGGAGACCTCACCGGGTAGGGAGGGCGTTTGCTGCATCGGAGCACAGAGAGAGTGCGGGTGCTGGGCCATCTGATGGTGGGACAGTGCAGAGAGACTGGTGTAGCTGTTGCTGCAGTGCAGGCAGTGGTAGAGGTGCTGGATAATGTCCGGGCTGGGGGGATCCGAGGTGCGTCCGCCATCGTCCTCCTCCTCGCCGCTGCTGCTAGACGGAGAACTGCTTAGGTCCAGGGGGTGCAGTGGTGAAGGGGACAGGGATGCAGGAGTGATAGGGGAGAGAGGAGCAGCGAGTGTGTCAGGGCTGCTGAAGAAGGGGCTTGTGGGGAAGCAGGTTAGGGCCGAACTGTTGAGCTGCATTGGAAGTTCAGCGTGGGGGAAGCTTTCTGGAATCAAAGCTGGTGAGAGAAAGGAGAGGTGTCACTTAAATTGACAATAATCAAATTAAGCACAGAGCTTGTTTACATCAAAGGTGTCTTGTTACAGCTTGGGTTTCAGATCCATTTAAATAATGCAGTAAACATTCAGCAGGTGGCTTGTCTCAATCAGAATTTTGATCTGTCTTTACTGACACTTAAATGTCCTGCAAGAGTGTCAGTACCTCTGGCCAATTCTACGATTTGGTCTGTAAGGGCAGTAAAAAAGAAATCAGACACGTTAGATTCATTTCGATACATACCTTTTTGGCTCTCCAGTTGGCTTTCTCTGTAGCATGGCTTCTTGTTTGAAAAGTACTTCTTGACAAGGAATGACCGAGGCATGTTGAGGTCTGACTTTTCCCCTGTTCAGAAACTGAGCTCCAAATGCCGAGTGCACGCTGGTCCAAGCTTCGGCTCCGGTTTGCGAATCAGGTGTGACACGGGAGTGGTTAGCCAGAGACTGCAGTCACCACAGAGACAGGGCGTGCATTGCTGACCAGAGTTGCGGCTTCATATAGTAACCAGAGGGGAGCGGGGTGGGTGGGCACTTCCCCGCCCAATGACACACCCCGTGCGTCAGGGTGCCACCACGCAGCTCCATTCAACAGAGGACACCGGAATAGAGCTCAGATAAAGTTGTGCATTTCACAGCCTCATTACTCAATCTTCAAACTACAAGCATGCATTTTTAAGTAAAAGAAATTTCCCCTCAAAAATTTTCAGAAATGTTGGAAAAGGCAAGAAATTGAATAGAAGATAACAAAAATATTAGACGAGTTTTGGATGAACAGTTGTAATCTTTTTATTTCTGCCCAACTATTTAGCCCTTTATGTTATTAAAGAATGAAACTGCAGCGTCCTCTGTCGGTCATTAATTATCCGTCCGTCAAAAGTAAGGTGTCCAAACGTCCTCTTCTGCCCGGACATGTCCTCCTTTTTTGGAGTAACATTATGTCAGTGGGGATTTTAAAAAGAAATGTCTGGTTATTTTGTGGCTTGTACAATAGACCATTGACATAAATAACTCTAGATTTTGAGATAAAAAGTCAATATTCTAAAACAAAAGGTTGAAAATTTGAAACAATAAAGTCAAATTTTTTAGATTGTAAAGGGAAAAGTATAAGGGAAAAGAGTCAATATCTAAGATAAAAAGTAGAAATTGTGTCCTTTTTATCCTTTAAAACCTAAAGGAATCCAGTTTTTCATTTGTATCTTTTTTATAAAAATACTTTTTATATTTTACATTAGTTTATATATATATATATATAATTTTTTTTAAGGTATCTATGTCTTTAAGGAAAAAGTTCATTTCAAAAAAGAAAAAGTACCTGTTCTTTTAGTATCCAAAAGAGGCCAGGTAGAGGGAACTCACCCCAGTCAAAAGTAATAGGGTGGATGATTCCATGCTGTGCTATTTGTTAAATTATGTGTTTTATAAAAAAAATAATATGGGCTCTTGCTGCCATTGAAAAAATTTAAAATAATTTCAAAGCAATATCCTGCCTACACTTCCAACCAACATATGTACCCCTGATAATACCCTTGGTGAAAAATACTGGTTTTTGCAACTTAAAAAAAAGAGGTATGCTTTTTTTTTTAGGTCTTTCATTCCATATATTACAAAAGTCATTGTTAAATGGATGTGAATACCTTGGAAGCATCCTCACCAAAAAAATGAGGGGGGGGGGTCAAAAGTTTACACCTTTTTCTTTGTAAGCAGTCAGAATAAACAGTGCAGAGTAAATTTGTAGCCAATACGATGGTTAGGACTTCTACATATTCACGCTCATTATTCAAATACAATGCTTTAAATTTGCATTGTATGAGGATGAGGTAAATAAGAAAAATAGAAAAAAACACTTGGAAAAACTTGAAGTCGATAGGGATGATAGTTAGAGGAGTTTTTGTTCATTCATAAGGTTTGATCCCACCTCATTTTTGAAGAGTGCGAGGACACAACGACCTTTTCCTGCCACCTGAAAAGCGTCTGATCTTACGCCGACTCCTTTGTGCGCCTGTGCCCTGGAGCTTTTACGCTCCCACAGTGAGAAACATCTTGAGAGAAGGTACATGAGACAAACGCGCTGTTCACTTGGCAGCACAAAACACAAGACGCATGGTTCATCCTGACCGCAGCTTTCTTTCTCTGTCTCTGCGGGGAATAAACCCGTGTGAATAAAAGAGGCACTGTTCCCCAGCTTGCTCACAGCATGATGGTGAGGTAAAATTAACCCAGCTGTCAGGAGCATTATGATGATGTAAACCCAGACAGAGCTCTATTTAGTCATGTGCCTTTGGGTGATATACTGAGATGATGCCCCCGAGAGGAATGGCCTTCACATAGAGGCGCTTTACCATTTTTACGGAATGAGGAAAATCTGCGTAACCATCCCTGTCTGGAGGAGCTGCGTCCTGCTTCAAAATTGACCCTTTTCTGTTTATTTTCGGTGAAACAACCAGCTTTAGGCTGATTTTAAAGAGTAAAATAAAGTTGGAGAGCCAATTGTAGATTGACGCCCCACTGATGCAAGTCAAATGCTTCCTGAAACCCCATTTATCATGCCCCCTCATGTGAGATAATCCTTTTATTTTATTTCATGGCGTTTATCTTGATTTCATGGCGTAAAGGTTTTAGAACTTATATTTTAATCCTCTCTGTGTCATGGAAGTCTGACCCTCTGATTGATTTTTTTTTGCTTTTTCAAGATGTTTCGAACACATTCACGTATATTTAACAATTTCATAATAACATACGGTATGAGAAACCTTATTTATATACAAACGTAACTCTTTTTCGAGTAGAATAGCAAAAATCTTTATTTTTTTATTTTTTTATTTTTTTACATAAGGGTTACCAAAAGGTATGCGTTTATGTTATCACAGACAGGTAAGTCAAGGTGTAGGCAAGACATTGTTTTGATATGATTTAATTTTTCATTGGCAGCAATTGATGCTTTATTGCCCTCAGACCTGAGCTTTTATCGGTCTTCATTTTTTATTTCTCCTTGCCATATGGGAAAATTAAGACCTATAATCAAAAAAAGAGAAGTGTCTCTAGATGTGGATTATAGATCAGAGTTTAAAAGAAAAAAAAAAAAAAAAAAGAATTATCATGGGTCTGAGAGGTATTTGTGGACGTTGAGTCTTGAGAGACTTTACTGTTATAAAACACATTTAATTAAAAAAAATAGCCATAACTAATTTTACATGCAAACAAGATAGCGTGGAACCAGCTATGTAATTTTCAGGCAATTCCATGAAAGAAAACCAAATTATGACAAAAAAAATCGGATATTTGGTCGAAAAGTTTTGGGGGGTTTTTGGTCTTGGAAGCGATTTCCTCCCAATTAAACTCATTGTCTTTTACATTTTGAGTTCTTGCACACACCCTTTGAGTCTGAAATCAGGTGCCAGCCATCTCACAGGAATGTGTGATGCCTTCAGAGGCTTCTGTTTAGCATTGCAAAAGGTCTAAAAAGCTCCACGGTGGCCGCTGATGGGGCCATATGCACCTGTCTAAAGGCGCCATTGTCACTGCATGCCCAAAAGTTCACACGTCGTTATGGTGCTTGTTGACGCCGACGCCACGTAGACTGGAGGTCNTCGGATATTTGGTCGAAAAGTTTTGGGGGGTTTTTGGTCTTGGAAGCGATTTCCTCCCAATTAAACTCATTGTCTTTTACATTTTGAGTTCTTGCACACACCCTTTGAGTCTGAAATCAGGTGCCAGCCATCTCACAGGAATGTGTGATGCCTTCAGAGGCTTCTGTTTAGCATTGCAAAAGGTCTAAAAAGCT
Organism: Thalassoma bifasciatum; assembly: GCA_008086565.1. Taxonomy (NCBI): domain Eukaryota; kingdom Metazoa; phylum Chordata; class Actinopteri; order Labriformes; family Labridae; genus Thalassoma; species Thalassoma bifasciatum. The sequence continues at coordinate 839,812 of RPOG01000054.1, forward strand.
CCACGGTGGCCGCTGATGGGGCCATATGCACCTGTCTAAAGGCGCCATTGTCACTGCATGCCCAAAAGTTCACACGTCGTTATGGTGCTTGTTGACGCCGACGCCACGTAGACTGGAGGTCACGAGGGCAGGACAGCAGTAAAAACAAAAAGCAAATAGCGGAGACACACGAGAAAGTAATCTGAGGTGCAGATTTGACCGCAAAAAAAATAGGTTTGAGGACACAAAAATTCATGTAATGTTGCCACCAGGGATGACAATGTTGAGAACAGTCATTTATTTATACCTGAGTGTGTTTCTTCCTCAGTTATCATTATTGCAAGAAAGTCACCTGACCTGAGTCTGTCAGAGTGAAAACAGCTGGTTATACTCTGTTGAATTTGCTCTTCAGATGGGGGCAGTTTGCAGACAGTCCGTGTAACAACATAGTCAGAGTGACCTCATAACACAGCGTGGACGTGAAGACATGAAAAGTTTCCTGCTCAGTCAGAACAGATGTTCCCTCCTGTCAGGCCCCAGGGATAAAACCAGCCACTGCTCCCATAGACCCCAACCACAACCTCTTCAGACTTAAAATGATGCAAATGACTGATCACTTTTAAGTCCTTAAAAAAGTTCTGTGTACAAAAATAAAAAGTTTTGAAGGTTACTCAACTTTTGCAGAAGCGTACTTAAAAGGAAATCTAAAGCTGATAAAATACTACCTTCCATGGATTGGCCCTTTATACTTTGAGGACAGTTTTCTCCTATCCCTGCTTCAAGTAATAGCAGATAGACTGAAGTTGCTTTTCAAGTTGCTTTACTGGATAAATGCAGCTCAGTCCAAGAAAAATAGGCAACATAAAATATCTCATGTACATAACATATACCGGAGTATAAATTGTCCTTACTTGACAGACAGTTGATATATTTTTAACCCATTAGTTTAAGCTGAATGTTACCCTCATACAAAATGAATTCAGAAAGAAGGAAATCAAGCTTGCAGAGAACAAGGAGAACTGCCTCTGCTTCCATGAGGTCATGAGCCCCTGACATCTTCATTGAAAATCACTGTTTTGTTTGTATTGTATAGAACTATTCTTTGAAAACTGAAAGGAAAATGATATTTTCACATTTAAAAGTCTGATTTTGGCCTCAACTGATATCATTTAATTCTATATGGCTTGTCGTAAGGCCAACATTTTTATATGGACAGAAGTAGAGTGGTAGAATGAGGCAGTAGAATTAGAAAGAAAAATCTGTCCAAGGCTTTGATGGTGGTTACTACCTCCTCTATTTTTTGTGAGTGTGTGTTCAGGCTTCTTGCTTTGTTCCTACAAATATTCTTGCTTGATTGTCACATAGTAAACTCATTTCTTGAAAGGTGCTTTAAAAAATCAACAATTATTACATATTAGCCGCTGCTGCCACAAAAAAACCCAACCGTGTAAAACTCCTATTGACTTATGGGCCAATGAGCTGGGTTTGAAGTGTCCCTGTAATTGTGCTTTTTTTAGGTTGGGTTTTACTTGTTTTAATTCCTCTCTGTTTCATAAGTACTTGAAAACTCCTTAACATTTTAAAAGACCCACCAGTGTTCATTGGTTGTAATAAGATCTAATTTAACTTCATTTCAATCATGAGGGGAGGCATTGGTCATCTTTTTTGTACAAATGACTTCATAAACTGCATTATCAGTTTGTGAAAGAAATGTCCTCAAACATCTCTAGCAAATATGGCCAAACTGGAATTATGCCACAAGATTCAGAGATATTTAAAACCATGTTGTTGTTGTACTCTCTCAGTAAACCATGCCACATTTGTTGCATCAGACTCCTTTAAATTCCATTTCTTTTTTTTCCATATTCATCCGTCCATTAGTCTGCTTGTGCTTTTCCAGAATACTCTGCAAATATTTTTTTCTTATCTGTCGAGATGACATTGATGTGTTCTCCTTAGAGCTTTGATTTCTGTTTCTTTTTACTTTGAGATTATTTTAAAACCATAACGACTGGTATTCACCTTACCTTCATGTATCCTTTCATATGTCTATAAAAGAAGCCAACACCCAAACAGCTTCTATGAATGTGCAAATGCTCTGAACAGTAGAGGGGTCTTGTTTGCATCTAAATGTCCCCACTTTTCTTTTCCTGTGAACGATCAGATTCATTGTTGGTGTAGTTGTCATTCAGACACCATCCAATCATCACTTGAGTGAATTTACATTTGGCGCTGAAGCAGGTCTTTTTTTCCAGGATGATCCTGCAGCACAACACAGGAAGCTCAAGAGAGTCAAGTCCTCTTTGTCTATATGACCATATAAAAGACACAGTAGTTGCAACAACATGACGATGTGACAAGTGCACCACTGAATCTGAAAGGAGCCAGAAGAATGTGTGAACAATATGCAGCACCATCAAAGCCATTGAGTTCTGAAAAGAGGAACCAGTTTGGTATGAAGTAAGATTTAGGAGGGTCCCTAAATGACCGCTTTGCCTGATGACTGTCTTTAAGGCTCATGTGTGCTTCTTCTTAGGTTCAGGGGTCCATAAGCTCAGCAGGAGAGAGAGATAAGATTACCCCGCTGGAATGTAGAGCTGGTCATACAGACACACACTCCCTCTCACATGCTCTGTTTGTACACATATCCCAACAACAGTTCCCCACTAGATAGACCCACACACACACACACATACACACACACAGACACACACACACACACACACACACACACACACACACAAATCAAAGTAGTGTCAAATAATTTACTGTGGGGAACTAGATCTGAGTCTGCCAATATTTTTTGTATCCTGTCTATAGTAGATATTTTGCAGTAAGAAAACAAAGAAAAACTAATAAAAACCAACATTAGGGTCATGAATATTTGTCCAAAAATTCCAAGAAAAGTCTGGTTTTGCTCCCTCATAATAGCTTATGCATAAGCTTATATCGCTTACTTATGACACATCAGCATAAAACCTGTAAAACCCTGGTGGCTTGTGACGTGCTCTCTGTATCATGACTGAATGTGTATGTCTTGTAATAATAATATCGAAGCCACTAGTAAACGTAATTATCGATCAACAACAGATAATTGTGAGAACCGTGGTATTTGATCAGACTCTGCTGTTGCATGATAGCCTAAAGAAACAACACACACGACAGGGAAACAAATAAGCAAACACATCTCTCTCACCCTCTACATGTAGGTGTTAAAAGAAGACTTTAGTCCACAGCACTTGGCATGAATTTATTTGTGTTTATTTGAAAACAAGTTCAAAGGTCTTTTTTATCCTCCTTTAAACTCACACTTTTACTTAGACTGATTGTGTCTCAGAAATGCCAGACAAGAAGAATTTGACCAGATTAGTGTGTTTCTGTCCCGACCTTATCTGGACAACATGCAGACACCTCAGTCAAACCCCAGGCTTCCTTTGATGTAATATATCACACTTTTTAGGGCCCTCTAATGGTCAGTTGTTCCAAAGAAAACTTATGCTGGAAGACAAATCAAAGTGTTCTTCTATACTTTGAACAATTACTTTAAATAGAAGTGTTTTCAGCTATAAATTTAATCTTTCCAGCAGATTTCACATTTATTGAATAAAACTCCTCTTTTAGTTGTGAAAGACCAACTAGACAAGAAGTGATGGAATTTTTTACATGGACCAAAAATTGTAGCATCTGTTAAGATTTCCATCCAGTTAGAAACACTTCCTAATACTGTTTTAAACTACATCAAACCGCTCAAATTGTATTTGTCTTTCAATTGCCACATTTTTCAAGTCATGAAATATGTCTTAATTCAGTTGTGTGTTCCTCATTTAACAGAATTTCTCTGACAAATAAAAATGTTGTTTAAATAAAAAAGCAATAATTAATCTTTATTTTTTCATTGTTTGTAACCACGAAACTGTTACTGTTTTACCTCACCTCTTTTACTTGTAAGCTCAACAGATTAAGGCTTAAAATCAGGTCACCCTGGTTTATTGTTTTAGACACATCTTTACAGTGTAGCATCTTCAAATTCTGGTGTCCTACAAAACTCCAGTTGGTACATGTAGACAGAAATAAACATTGAAACGGCGCCATCTACTGTTCTCATTCTGAACTGATCTGAAGCATGTTATTCTGAGATAAACCAGAAGGGGGCATTCAAGGTCCAATGATGATGTCATTTGGGGTTTCCAGGTCAGCTGATAAAAGTCAGAAGTCAGTTATAGGTTCATCCAGCTTGTGACTCTAATTTGCAGAAAATACGTGATACAAAATAAAATACCAATAAAAAATGACAGCAAATTGGCAATCCAATGATCCCATCTTTGTGTTAATTTGCTTGTTTGCACTAATAATGAGAAAAAAAATGCAGTTGGTACTTGGAAAAATGAATCAACATAGAAAAGGCGCCATCTACTGTTCACATTATGAAATGAGCCCCTGCCTGTTATTCCGAGATAAACCAGAAGGGGGCATTCAAGATCAGATGCTCCATGTATCTTTTAGGGTCCCCACAGGTGAGCTGATAAGTCAGCAGTCAGAGACAGGTTCATCTTATAAATACACACAACAAGATAGCAAGAGGACAAGCGGAGGGGCAGATATGAAGGAGATCAGTAACACTTTTCAGACACACAGCTACTGGGAATGAGGTGAAAGGTCCACATCAACTTGTTGTCTGATGAGTCAGCGAGAACATTTTAAGAGTGTCCTGGTAATGTGACAAGCCTGACTTCTGTATGTATTTCAAACCTTTATAGAAACATTTTCATAGGAAATCCTATAGGTTGATGTGATTGGTAAATTTTAAATGTTTCAAGAGCCTTGACCTTTCTGGTGGCTTAGGCTGCTCTGCCAGAGTATAGGTGAACACATAAATTCTTTTGTAGCTGAATGTGGGTCAGTCTGTGTCTTGAAAAGCTAATTGGAGCACATTTAAACAACTATGCATGGACTGCATTCAGCAATTTGACCCATTGTGTGCAGTTACAGCTCAAGGCAGGAGTGACTTACAGTTCCCCTCATTTTTCTCCTTCAGGACCGACAGTTTAACACCCGAGGAATGGATGTGTTGCAAATATGTAAAAGCACTTACTGAGATCATAATGTACCAACGTTGGCTTAGGCATAGGCGTCAGTTAAGGGGGGGGCGCACGGGACGTGACGTGACGTCATCATCCCCAGCACCTTCACAAAAATCATTTTGCAAATAGTTATTGTCCCCCCCCCACTTTTCAAAACAAACTGACCCCCTTGGGCTTTAGTAAGTACAAGCACCTGAAGAAAATATGCAAGGGACTAACCTTCAGAGTGTACCCAGACTAGACTTAGTTACAAATAAGAAGACATGTACCTTTTTTTCTAGATTGGAGATCTATCAGAGTGTTTGCGCTACTCTTTAGAGATGGTAACTAAAAACCAAACAGAACCTGAGATTTCTGTCAATCTTCTCATCACAGTAACACTCTGATCTAAACCTCTTCACTGCAATTACACTGCAACATATCATTATTACAAACATATCATATTTAATCTATGAGTTTCAAGGACCTCTATACAAATGACAAATATTTTCCTTAAAGAAACTGTTTAAACTTGAAAAGTAAAAGAAAAAAAAGGAAATGGCTGCTATCATAAAATCATACACATGTTTTTCCAGGAAAATCATTGCTAATTTCAAGAAGTTGCAGTAAGAAAAACACTTAGGTTGTTGATCATTTTGTATAATAAGCATTTCCTTCAGAGAGAGATATATTTTTACTTTTTAAAAAAATGAAATAAACAAAATGATAAAGAAATATTTTTGTAAATTTTGTTGGAAGGGCGAAGAAACATCCCAGTTAATAGATCGAATTTTCTGGCTATTTTTGTGATGGGTCAGGCTTCCCAAGGTAAAGAATTATTTAGCTTTAAGAACACATCATGTTAAATAAATTCTTAAAATCCACCATCATATATCATAATTGCTGCATGAGGGTTGGAATGACAATGGTCACAAACAGCTGAGCCCGTGTTTTAGCCTCTTGCTCATGTTCTATTTCTCTCCCGTTTATCTTTGCTCTTCTGTCCTTTTTTTGTTGCACAGCCCAGCAAATTGTTTTCAGCAGAGAAAAATACAGATGTCTCTTCTCACTGCTAAACTTTGTCTGCCGGCGTGGTGTTATCATCAAGACTTCAGCATGTGGTGAACCAATCGTGTCCAACCGCGGTGAACTTGGTTTTAGGTTAGATATTCGACGGACATTCAGTACCGACGAACTGGTGCTTTCTCACTCTTCATACCAAGGAATGGTAGCAGCAGCGCGGGCTCGTCTACCAAGAAGCCTCGCTGTCAAGAGTCGGTGTTAAACCAAGGGACCGTCAATATATTACCCAATAGACTCCTCAAGAAGGCAGTTTTTTCTTCAATAGCTTCCATGTCATGTGATCAATATTCCTGAAAATGATCTTGAAAAATAGCAGTGACTCTGTACTACAAGACACACCAATTTTCATCTCTAATTTACGCTGTAAAAAAATAATGGTTGGATTCAAATCCAAATTTTAACTGTTTTCTTCAATAGCTTCCATGTCATGTGACCAAATGTTTTGAAAGTGGCCTTGAAAAAAACAGTGACTCTGAACAATTGGACACACCACTTTTTATTGCAAATTTGTACTGCAAAAAATTTATTGTAGATTTTATTGACAAATTTCAACTTTATTCTTCAATAGCTTTCATGTGATGTGATCAAATTTCCTGAAATTGATCTTGAAAAATAGTAGTAACTCTGGACAACATTGGTACTGTCGAACACCCAACCTAAAACTAACTTCACCGCGGTTCTGGTCCAGTCCAACCCATCAAGTTTGAGGAAGCAAGAAATTACCATTTGGAAACGGGCAGTGCTGATGATGTCATTTTAAATTGGAGATGAAGATCAGCCGTATAGACTTTCTGAAGGTCACTTAAAAGTCCTCACAGTCCCTTTAAATGTAATTCCCCCCTGCGAAATATGGAAAATCCTATTTTTCTTTTTAAAATATTTTGATTTTTCATCGTGATTTTCTATTTGAAGTAGATGTGGAATTCACAGTCTTCAAAAACCTGGATGTTAGATGTAGTTTTCTGGGCAAGTCCTCATAAAAAATACATTGCAGTAGTTGGCCTAAAATGATTTTGTACATTAGATATATAGAAGCGGATATAATTTGAAAGTTTCATACTGTCGCTCCTTGTGATAAATACAGTCAATGGTGATCGTAGGTGCAAAAAGAGTGGAGATGCCGGGGATTGAACCCGGGGCCTCATACATGCAAAGCATGCGCTCTACCACTGAGCTACATCCCCTACTGCCCGCTTGGTGTAATACCACTTGAAATAAACCTTTACTAGGACGGTGGCGTACGTAAAATGAGACGCCAGTGGAGAGGATATTTCTGTACTTACAGAATCCAAGTTACGTAATTTAAGACCACAACTTTAACCTGACTTCAACCTTCGACCGAAACCTGTGAACTACACAGTTTTCAGTGACTTGTGTTGTGTCTGTAAAAAACAAACAAAATTTTAAGTAAAACGTGGTCGTCGACGTTGAAATAGTTGAAGAAACAAATAAGGGGGATCAAGACAACTATACTTAAGTTACCAATGTCATAATACATTCAAAACAAATGGCAGTAATAACTGGAAAAGGCGTAATGAAAGGAAAATTCGAAGTACCATTTTGTCTTGTTTATTATTATTATTATCCCCATTATCTTCCATCTTAAACAAACACTGGAGACAGTTGAAGGAGATATTTTTGGATCTGGCTGAGGCCAAGTTATGTAATTTCAGGACATAACTTCATTTCAACCCTTGACCTGGGCCTATGGTGTGTAGTTGTGTTGTAGTGCTAGTGTACATTTTCATGTGTGTGAGTTAGCTTTTTAAATTATACTTCAACTTCATGTATTGGTATAAAAAGCCTCGACTTAGTTTGTGGTTTGAGACTCAGGGGTGTTTCATGAACTGAAGACTTCCAGTGACATCAGAGTAAATGAATGGAAGGGAAAAATGTGTATTTGTGGCACAGTTTAGAATAACTTTTTTCTTTGCTCTGTGCTATTTTTAGCCAGGTCATGTTTTGGTTTCAGTCAGGCATCACGTCAAAGCACAAGTCTCCTCATCTTCCCATGCTAACTTAGGAGAACAGGATACTTTGATTCAGATGGAGACTATTTTAGCTTGAATGTCAGAGAAATGCACCTCCAGCAAATGTTTACAATGATGTTTTTTAGTTAAACTTAGTGGGACACAAGTGGTCAAATTCACTGCTTGCTCATCACCCAAGGTATCATAATCCTGTGAGGAATTTAAAATAGCGCCCTCGTTATGTTTCAGGGAGCTTGAATGAGGAGCTGTAACCCCCTCTGGAGAGCACAGCCTGTCCTCACTCAGGCCGTGTTTATCAGCTCACTCCTGCCAAGGACACCACTTCCAGGCCCTGTTTGCTTAAGCCTTGTAGGGACAGACCCATGAGATGCACGCATGGCCTGAGAGGAGGGCTGAAGAAGGGACCAGGAGGGAAGAGAAATGGGGAGACCTCCTTTCTCTCCTTAATCCCTCTGCAGTGTGAAACACACTTTTCTCAGAGGCCAGGGATCCTTGTCGAACACTGTCGTTGTGAGGTATTGTATTGGTAACAGGGGCTCATGATATTAAGTCTTTGCTGTGTAAGGAAAAGCAGCCAGACAAGTGTAATGTTTGCCGAGGGGGGATGTCCTGTAACTGTGAAGTGCTGTTGATTGCGGTGTGACTGGCTGCTTGGATTATGACATGCAGACATAAATTCTTTATCTCAGAGAACACATGCCTCCTGACATCATAGTTGACAAATCGAGAACACATGGTGTCATAATATAGAAGCACTCAAAAATAACGGCCTCTGAATATGTAAACTTTCCTTTAATTGTTGCTGGTAATGTCTTTTTTCTCTACAGCCAGTCAAAATTTAAATGTTTTACTGTTTAACTAAAAGAATTCAGACTAGATATATTTTTCTGCAAGAGGATGTTTTTAAGTTCTCATGCAGAGGCTAAGTCATTGGTCATGACTTGTTACTCCAAATCAGTTTTGTCTCACACACATACACAAAACGCACACAAACTTGGACTAAACATCAAGGGCAACAAATTGCGCACCAGCTGCATGAGCCGAGAGTTGAGCTTTTCTTCTTCATCGTCATCATCTTCTCAACAGATGTTATTTTTTCCATACCCCCATGTGAGATTTGCGATTCTTGACAGTTTCCGTGTTCACTTCTAGCTGCATTTTGTGTTAAAAACAAGAATCAACCTCTGACTGTGAGAAATGGAGCCCATCATGAAGTGGTAAATGTAGAAAAAAAAAGACTTTTACAGCAAAATAAACATATTTATTCCCAAGTTTAAAATATGATGATACATATAACTCAGCAATTTCAGAGTTATTAAAGCTGGCTTCTTGCCCAGATATGAAGGCATGCTGAATTGAATGAGCAGCTATCTACACAGCAGTATTTCAGCCAAATCACAGAAAACAGTGAAATAAAATCTGCAGTTTTACAGAAATGCTTAAGGTCTGAAAACGTTGTGGTCTGCATGCCAGGCCTGTAGTTGGCAAAATATCCACAGGAGCTATTTACATGACAATGGTGTGGAGGCTAAAGTAAAGGTAGGCTCTTCATCCAGCTATATCGCATGCTTCCTCGGAGATAGCGGAATTGCAACAGGTGCACGTTTTGTTGAAGTCAGTAGATTTAGCAACAAAAGCACAAAACTGAAGTCTACTGTTGTTGTTGTATAGTTTGTTTGAGGCATTTTAAATTGCCACAATGAAACTGTGATGCACACTCCCAAAGTGGAGCGTGATGTCAGCATTCCACTGAAGTCTCTGGCTTGCTGTTTGCATGGCAACAGTGGTAGAGATCTGTCACAAAGTCAATTTTGGCGATAGGGATGTAGTGGAAGATAGAAATGTGTTTCACAAACGTAACTTTACATTTACTCTACTCTAGCTGAGAGTAGAATAAGATTGGTATTGTCAAACACCATTAGGTACATGTAGCATGGTAGTACTTTAATACATGTACAGAGGTACCACCATGGTACATGTAACATGGTACTGCTTCTACTGCTCCTGCAGGTACTTATACTGTGAAACCACTGTAGTAAGAGTGGTAAGAGCACCAGTATTTCTTAGCACCTGGGTCTTCAAAGTCTTCTTGCTTTCTGAATACTGATCAAATAAACAAGGCACAACATGTTAAAAGAGAGCTGCCTGCATGAAAAAGTAACACTTCCTGCATTTTGCTTTGCTTGGATGATCACATTTATTTTGAAATCAAAATCCTGATAGTGGAATAAAGTCTTTAATTTTACTTTTCAAAAGAAAAGTGTAGGTCTAACTAGAAAAGCAATTTCTGAAGAAATTGCGCTGTGAATGCAGAAGCTGAAGCAGCTTGCGCTGAACTGCTAATGCAGAATCCTGAATATGCTGAATGACTGAATTTATCTGAAAATGGTTGAATGAATCTTGAAAAAGCTTGCGCTGAACTGCTGAATGCAAAATGTTGAAGGAGAACTCACAAACATGAACATTAAGAATTGGCTGAAAGGATGTGAAATAATGTCCAAAATGAAAATATGAATGGGTGAATTGAAGAATAAATGGAAAAGAAAGGAAATCAATGAATCACAATGAAAGAATTTTTTATCCCTAGAAGTTGTGTGGGAATTATCAGAATTATCAGATGTTTGAGACAGTGAAGTGCATGTCTGTGTGAGAGAGACAGCTTGTGTGTGTGTGTGTGTTCTTGTGTGTGTGTTTTTAGATTCCATTAGATTCCCAAGGCTTAGGAGTATCTATTGATGTAAATTTCATGTCTGTTGAGCCACAGGTTTTACCAGAAATGTGAGTTAAAAAAGTGTTACTTTTTCTTAATCTCTCAGAAAGTCCCTTGAGATTTAACATTAGAGCAGATGGGGACAGATGATGACTTTCTGTGACAGTTAGCCACCTGTAAGCTTTGTCCTTTGTCCTTTTGGTGTCAAGTGTCCTTATTCAGAGGCAGAACAAGATTACCTACGTTTTGAGCCCAAATTTGAGTATGTGGAGGGAAATTTGTGGCCCCTAGGCCTGTTTGTCCAAAAAGTTTGCAGGTCATTTCTCTCCTGGTCCACACTCTAAAATTCAAATCCTCACTCTACAGTTTGAACATTCCACCACATACACACCAATGTTAAACTGCTGCAAGGGCTGATAAACTTCATGACCTTTGAAGGAGTTTTGTGAAGAAACTATAAAAGCTAGAAAGAAGCTGAAATATACTGAAGAAAGTCAAATGATGGCTGAACATTTTGCAGGTAGAATGAAGTTTCTGGCTGAAAGTATGACTGAATGAGAAGGGTCTGAATGAGGCTGAAGAAATTCCCTGAATGATTACAAATCCAATTCATTCTCTATGCGTGTGAAAATCGTGAAAAAAGTGAAATATCTCTGAAAGTATAAGTGAAATCTGTCTGAAAAGTTATAGCGCACCAGTCCTGAATGAGCCGGTCATTTTGAAGTTTGAACGGTGAAAATCGGTTGAAATTTGTGGAAGAAGAAGCGATCCCAAAAAATGGGCGGAAGAAGACTAAGAAGAAGAATCTTAAACTTTTTTGACATAGAAGAACATAAGCTGTGAATGCCTTGCTGCATTCACAGCAATTATTGAAACATACCCTGAATTGCAACCTGACAAGCTTTACTGCTCCTAGAGTTGGAGATTGGTCGCACAGTCTGAGACTCTGACCTAGTATCTTCTTTTGGCTGCTGTCTTATCATTTACCAGCAGTCAGCCATGCAGGGGCAAAGGAGCCTGACATTCAAGAGAGAGAGGCACCGAAAATAAAGGCTGTAGAGGTGTATGCATAGAAGGTCACGAGGGCTCCACAGGAAGCCATATGGAAATTTTTAAACAAAATTAGGAAGACTTGTTTGTTTGTTTTTGTTTGTTTGTTTTTATCCAAATTGATATATTATTTATTTTGATGAAACCTAACAAGATGATTACAAAACAGCATAAGGAACTCAATGATCTTTCTGTGTGTCAGCCCTGTTACAAAACACACCTCACCCTCTCAGGATTTGTTTTACCCTACCCAAGGAATGGATGACTTGTCAATTCAAAAGGCTTCTTTCAAACAAGTTAGTCCACTGTCTGTCTCAAACATCAGACCTGAGTCAACCTGCTACGAACCACACCTTCCTTCCTCTGAACTCTAACCACACACACACACACACACACACTCAAAACAGCTGTGTTTACAAAACAAGTGTCTGAAACGTCTCCGCCTTCATGCACATGCCTTAGCTGGCTGTGTCAGCTGGGGCAAGGGCAGGCATGCTGTTAAATAAGAGCAGCGTGTCACGTTCATTACCATGAAAACACACACAGGGTGAAAGAGAGGGGGGAGGGGACACTGCTGTGAACTTTCCCCTATTTCCTCAACTTGTTCGGGGAGTCTGTGGGAAATCTGTGAAGTCAGTCCACTTTGGCAAAAGCTCAGACCCAGATATAGAAACTAAAAAAGGTAGACCATAGACACGTTAGCTTTTCTCTGAGTCTAATGCAGCCCCAATTAGTTACATAAGAGGTGATCGCATCCATTTAAAGGTAATAATTACAAATGCTTTGCATTGCATCAAGAGTGAATAATAGATACTAGAACAGCGCTAAGTACGGCAAGGACAGGTTAAAACAGGTTACATTATTGCTTTGAAGTACATGAGTAAATACAAATTGTTCTTTCTATATACTCATGTTCAGCATGTTGGCACTGTTTGGATACCATCTCTAAAGCAGGCTGACGAGGTGTTCGTGCGTGTCTATGTGAGTTGCCTAGCACCCTGTAACCATATAGGCTGAAACCTTATAATTCCACCTCCATGCTGGGCTACCATCTCTCCTGCTGGGGCAATAAGATGACAAAGTATGTGACAGAAACCATAGTTTTATTTCAGAGTGTGTGTGTGAACAAAAAAAAAAAAACAGGTGTCTGAGGTCACAGCACTATTAGGTGTGGTTCATTTGTTTTCAATTCAACACAGCCTGTCCTGTTAAGTTATCTGAGTGTGTTTGTGAGTGAGAAGCACATTCCTGAGACAAAATGCTGCCATATGCTACACACTTGGATACAAGAAAACTTAGCTTCCATGCTTGATTGAGGCTACTTTGTGGCTCTAGATTAGAAGACAACTACCAAAATGAGTTCTGAGTAACAATATCAGACAATCAGAGTCACTAATATGACTCATTCTTGGCTGAGCTTTTCTCATGAGCAACAATACAGGAATCCAAAAACCCTTATAGGGTACACGGTCATGTTCACAGTCTCCTGACTAAAGATGGGTATTGATAAGATTTTACTGATACCAATGCCCTTGTCGATTCTGCCGATCAATCTGCTTCTTAATTGATACCCTCATCAATTCCTTCTGTGAATTTTCGGTGTAAAAACGCATAGCTTTACCGGTTTTCTGTGTCAATGCCATAAGTAAATAATTATGAAACTGTTAAATGGAATGAGATATTTCTGGATGTAAATAAATAAAAATAGTGAAAATTGCACATTAGGTGATGTCAATTTATTAATTTTTTGTATATCATTGACGAAAGTAGGCCACCCAGTAATGCTTTGAGTTGTTTAAAACCTTGAGCTCATCGTATTTATGCTGAGGTCAGCCATGAGCCTGCACTTCCTGTTTGGAAAATATTTACCTAGATAGATAGATAGATAGATAGATAGATAGATAGATAGATAGATAGATAGATAGATAGATAGATAGATAGATAGATAGATGGATGGATACTTTATTGATTCCTAGGGAAACTCACAAATTCACCTGTCAATATTTTGACATTTTTTGGTTTTGAGCATTGTTCACAAAAAAGTTATTGTGATAAGTTTCTGCGATAAAAGTCGAAATAGTGCTTTAAAACCTAAGTTATATCAATGTGTGCTAACAGCTAGCAAATCAATATAATTTCCAGCTGTTTTCTATCTTGTCTGTGGTACATAAGGAGAGGTATAATGTAGATTGAAGGTATTGAATATGAATCTCCTGTCAGACAGTAATGTACATTTCTTCATGTGCTCAGTTTTACAGATTCCTAAGTAAAACTTAAAAGTGGAAAATCCTGAGTTATTTTTCATGGAGAAAAAGAGAAAATCCTCCTCTGCAACACTTGAGCAGGCATACAGGTTTGCACATATAGGACCTACGGATGCAGAAACACCCAGGTCAGAATGCAGGTCAGGCATAGTGGCTAAGTGCAAAGGTTGGGATGTTGACAGTTGAACCCCATCCTTAAGTCCGTATGCCAAAGTGTCCATGAGCAAAACCCAATGGAGAAATGATTTGAGTGGAAAAGAAATACAGTTGTGTAAATCTTCTTCATTTGGTAACACACAAACACACACACACTCTCTCTATGTCTCTCTCTCTCTCTTTCTCTCTCTCAATTTTACACATCAGCAGTAATTAGTTCACTCAATCTGCAGTAATAAAAGCCAGTGAAGTTTTTTTTTTTTTCAAAGCTTTGCAGACTGCAGGGTGTAAAGGTGACCGCCAGGGGGTTTTCAGAACCCCACCACAGCTCATTGGTTACTCAAATGCTGCATTCTGAAAAGCCTCATGTGATTGGCTTGCGAGTATTGAGTGGCACGTGGAGGACCTCCCTAACAAGGTGGAGTAAAAACAGAGAGGGTAGGGAGGGGGAGAGAGGTCTATTTACAAATGAAATTTAAAGCAACACTACCAGTACCAATGGACAGAGAGAGATTATCTAATCTGCAAATTTGCTGATCATTTGCCTAGTCAAGTTTGGCAGGATGCTTTATAGTAAATAATTAATCCTATATCTTGGTTAAAAGGAGGGAATATTCAAAGGAGACAAAGTTGCTTTATCCCTCTTGATTGGGTGTGGTATGCTATCTATACATCATTTCCAGACATGAAAAAAGTAGAAATGATAAAGATCCAAGTTTCATAAGTGTTCAGAGAGCAAATTATGTAACATAAAGATAATCATTCTGTGACAGTGGTCAAAAGTCATGAGCTCATGTCATAACTAAGCTACAACATCTTCCTCTGTATGTGGCTCATCATAATTGATTAAAAAGCATACTTAATCACTTCCACAGTACAGATCCACAACTTCTCTTGCTTTCAAAGCTTTGATACCATGAGAGATCCTACATCAGTTTACCCTCCCCCAGCCCTGACTTCTAACATCAGGGATGGAAAGAGCCAAAGCTGATCAGGGAACGGTCTCAGAGGCGAGTTTCCATCAGGGTGCAGGTTGACAGCTCCTCTTGCCTCCCAGCCCCCACCCTGTTACCTAGAGAGGCCCAGCTCGTGGCTTGTGTAATATTCTGATTGGCCGGTTTGTTTGGTGTGGGCGGGGAGATGGGCGGGTTCGAGCGTATTGTGATCTCACAATCAGCTGTTTTGTACGCTCTACATTCTGATCCGAGGATCAGCTGGAGGCAGCAATAAACAGAAGGAAAATCTACAGCAAAAACATCAAGTAGAAGGGAGGAAAAATAGCTGCAGATGTTACTATCTAAAAAATCATTAGTGTAAAATTTTACACGAAGATCTTCTTCTAAGAAGAAAGCCTTTTATTTTTGTATTATGGTGTTTTAACTACCTCACTTTAAGACTATCTAAAGCTGTGCTTTAAGAATTGTTGTCGTTTCTACTGTGTGTGAGATCTCGTTTACAACTTGAAAAACATTGCAAAGGCAGGTAAGAGATTTTTTTTGTTTGCTTTCAGTCTTATAGCTACCTGTTTTGTTTTAGGCTTAGGCCAATGCTATCAGAGGTATCGAGCTACACTTGTCTCTGCCAAGCGAAGCGGTTGCATTCCCCATAAGCTCTACATGCACAAATATCACATATCAGCCGCATGTTCTTTGATTTCAATACTCTTGAAATCGAAGGACATGCAGAATTGCATCCTTGTACATCAGCGGGTCTTTGTATAGCTTTTCCTTTACAGCCGTGTGATATAATTCGTGAGCACTATTATTAGGTCATAAATAGATTTGAGACAGCAACCTTAAACCAAAGGGTAAACCAGGTCGTTTCGACGTCCTGTATTCTGTAAAATGACGCCAGTGAGATTCTGTCTCTCTGGGAGAAAGCAACCGATGCTTTGTTAAATGCACCAAATGCTGATGTGGAGTCGAGTCGATGGCGGATGTTGATGTTTTTCTGGGAGGCGGACCCTGAAGACTGTAAGGTTTTATGCAAAAAAAAAATCGCCCCCTTTGTTAACACTTAAAAATAAGATTTTTCACTATCATCGGGAGTTTATCCAACTGAGGACCTTCGTTCGTCGTCGCTGAGCCACAACTGTCATTGCTTTGACCCCTCAGCTGTAGGGCTTATGGGGATAATTCATGTCTAACCTGAATACTCTGCAAAAATAGTCTTGTCTTCTTTCTGACAGTCAGCAAACTGAGGCAAGGATGGAGTTTAATTTTAGCCGCTTTCGTGTAAAAGGCGTCTTTATGTATTGCAGATGTAAACATTGTGTGATTGCATTTTATCGTAGGCTACCGTTGGTCAAACAGCAGACCATAACCGTCGACCATAGCAACCAATGTCATATCTACTGTTTCATCAAACCTCCGTTAAAACATAATTGTCCGCTTCTGTGACACAAATACGATGATAAAATATCTTATTTTTGCTTGCTTTGCATTACACCTATTTCTTCCCCCTCAGTCTCCATATAAGCTGTCTCTGTCAACGGCAGTGACGTAAGCATAGCGTCTTGTTGCGTCTTGTTTTTATTTCCCCAGTCCCCGCCCATTTCATCAGACCCCTCCCACTTTTAAAGAGACAAACTTCAGGGAGAAGAGAGCAACTGAGAGCTGCAGTCGAAAAGAGTTAGCCAATATGCAGCTGTTTGAAAACTTAAAGAAGAATATAACAAGCCAGATTAGAAAGTGGAGGGTTTTTTTCTAAACATACAAGTTTGCTCAGATTTTCTACCTTGAGTTCTTTGTTCTTGTCTCATTAGGGTTTTAAAAGTTGTCTCAGGGGGGTGATGATGTAAATGATTCCTAAAAATAGAACAAAAGAGCCCATAGCACCACTGTTTATTACATAAAAATCATGCACAGATTTTTATGAACACCTCAATCATGTATTGATTCAACAATTTACTGTTCCTTGATATAATAACAGCACTGTTTTTGCAACCTGAATGAATGAAACAATGAGAAAGATAACACACTGAGGGTATATCTAAGAAGACAATTACTTTTCCTTCTTTTGGTGACATTGATTAGTTTCAGTAGACAGCAGTTTCACTGCTCATGTTATAGTGTATTGAAGTCTCCTTCAGGAAGGAAGCCTCATCAGTGATAGTGTTATGCTGTCTGGATCATTAGCTATATTTATCTCTCCTAGATAGTTCTGGATGAGCTCGTCCAATCACCAAACTGATAAAACTGTTTTATCAGTGACATGCTGTATTTTGTTCACACTTACTGTGTGTGTGTTTTGTTGGTATATGCTCCACTTCATGCAAATCAGCCCCAAGGCATTGCTAAACAGTTTGTTTATCTACATTTATTTGTCACAGCCTCATGACTTTAACTTCTATTTGTCCAGGAATGTAGTAAAACAATCTTAGTGTTGAGGATGCAGCAAGGACTTAGTTCGGACTTGGGTCAGGGTGTCCATTAAGGCTTCATTCTCAAAATCTAAAAAGAAAAATTAAAGAAAAACACATTTTCACCACCTTATTTAAGCAAACCCCTTAAAAAGCTGGTTCATTAACAACCATGTCTATTGATTGTATTTATTTTTTCTTTTTATAAATCTGCAGGAAATACTGCAGTTACACTTTATGTCTGTTCCCTTATTATTTCTGGTGGTGGCCAAAGTCAAATAAAGACGGACAGTTTTAGCTTCCCATCATGCATATCTCCTTCCATTTCTCCTTGCTCTGTTTACTATTCTTACTTTTTAATCCATGCTTCTTCATCATCACTAACCTCCATTATTTTCATGTGACCTATTTAGAAGAGAGAATAGCTGAAAGTCACAATCATATAGGACGGACAGAGCTGAGGGTCAAAAACACAATAGACTGAAATATGAGCAAGAATATGACCCTCTTCTAAAACTTCAAACTTGCATAAGAATGAGCATCTATGTAAAAGCAGCAGAGCCTGTTAAAAAGTTTACTCAAAAGTGTCAGACAGCAGTTGAAAAAGAGATCCACACTGTGAACTCTCCAGCCACTCCTTTTTTTTCTAAGTCAGACAGTTTAAGTAAATAGAACTCAGCCTTTAGACATTAAAGTTTTGTCTTGTCAGCGAATGCTACTCAAACATCTGTTCAGCATTACATCATCATGTTCACATTCAGACCAAACACTTGTCTTTAGCCTCAGTACCATCAATGTCTCTACACAGCCACTTGATTTTGTGAATGCCTTGGTCTTTCTTTCACCTCCTTTCACCCCCTCTACTTCCCCTTTGCTTTGTCCATCTGTCCACAGACTTTCCTGATTGGTTTTCTACATTTCTCGGGGGTGGGGGAGTGCAGCTATTGTGCACTAGCTTCTTACATACAGCTGCACAGCTCATTCAGCACTGTACCTATTCCCAAACCATCACCACTAGCATCATTAAGCTTCACAGTCAATACTTTTAGACTGAGAATGGGTCAAATGACTGTGTAAAACAGGTCAATCACAGACCACAGGCACCAAATCTGTTTTTCCAGGCAATTTGAGGTCACTGTTGAAGTTTATAGGCCTAAAATTTTGCAGGTTGACTTGCACTAGTTTAAAGCTGTATGCTGCATTTATGAAAGAGAAAGTTGTTATCTGTGAAAAGGCTATAAATACACTTAAAGAGGGTATTTCGCTGTTGAGGGGGCAGATATTTCAGTCCTGAGTTCAAGGACACCAAAAACGAGTTAATATACAGAACCCTTGCACTTACAAGTGACTGTAAACTAAGTGCTAAGTGTAAACTGGCGAACATACAATTTTTGAACTTTTTGATGTGCAATTTGTGGCGACAGCTCTACTCTTAAGGGATCAAAACACCAGAGCATGAAGGTTGAATGCACATATTTAAGGTTACATAGAAAATATATGTCCTTGGTGCAAAACCTTAAAATTATCACCTGATTTTGAACACAACTGGCAGTTTTGTAGTTGTTTCCGAGCCTGTCACACAAAGAAGCCCTCCTGCAATATCAGTATGAACACCCTATTTTTTAACATTATGTAAACTCGTCAATACATGTCAAAATGTTTGCAGGTTTAAGTCCAAAAAACAGTTCCAATGTGAAGTGTCCTGTTGTAACTCTGACACAGCGCTTACCGCTTACATTGCTCATTTATTGTGCTTATCTATTGCACTCTGACCAGCACAAGGAAATTATCCTTACCACAGATGTCTCTATTTTTCTCAGATTTATCTTAGATATGCTCATCACCATCCTCTTTTAAGTGCTAACTGACATCCTTCTTTTTCTCTCTCTCTCTTTCTCTTTCCAGGCCTTTGCTCCAAACCAAGTGAAACCTTACATTTGCACTACTGAAGCCTGTCCACTCTTGTTTGACAAAAATCGAGATCCAGCAAAGGGCTTCAAGTTCATTGTAAAAGAAATTGTGTGAAAAAAACAGCAACAAGCGACTCAGAAACACAAATAAGAAATTCAGTAAGGCAGCTACAGCTTTTTTCTTGGTGGAAGTTGGAAAAAGCACCCAAGTCATAAACGCTCAACTACACAGACAGCCATGTTCCAGCGTCTGAGCAACCTGTTGTTTGGGGAAGTAGAGGAGGTGGCAGCTGAGCTGAAGGGACCCAACCCCTGTGTGACAGAGGCGGACGAGGAGGGATGGATGCTTGTCAATCTGCCTGGTGAGTAATGGTAAAATTTTAAGTTTTATGGTTAGATTTGTTGTAGGTGACAAACATTTCTATACTCACTTGCATGTCAATAACCTAGCAATTGTAGAGATCTTAGCTGTGATGGGGTGAAGCAAAGAATTAGTGTGGGCGTGGCACAACCTTACCAACGCTCACCCATAAGACTGCAACACCAAAAGTGTGGTCTGTCAGATGATGCCAAAAACACAAAATTCCCCTCCCTTTTTTTATGATCTCAGTTGTGACAAAGTCAATTAGTAAGTATGGATCAGAAGTGGTGCTATATTAGAAGCCAACCAAACATCAGAAGTAGCTCTTATTAGCAGAGTCAAACTTTATGTCACCAACATAACCTGAACCTTTGGGGGTCAACACAACTAATGATGTGACTCTTTTATGTTTTTTGTTTCCTTACCCCCTCTTCTCCCCCTCTCCAATATTTTTAAATCCCCTCACATCCCCCACACTGGTATGTGTGCCTGTGCGTATGTGATCTCTCAAAAATTGCCCCTTCACCCCGCATGACTCTTATTGAAAAATCTTCCATACTTTTTCCGCATCATGTTTCTACCTCCCGTCTTAATCTTATGTCCTTATTGGTTGTCTCATCACTGCCATGCATCTAGAAGAATCTGACTGCATGATGCAGGCTGAGGATGAGAAGGGAGCCCCAATTATTGCACAATCATGCACAGACAGTGACCAATTGAATCATCAAGACACACATCCAAGGACTGAAAGACCCACCCCCATTACCAATGTGCCTCACAAGCGCCGTAGGACACACAAAGGCCGGGCTCGAGGTGCACAAGCATCATCAGACCCCCTTTTTTGTCAAAACGCTAGTCTGTCAGATCTAGGTGCTGTTACACCTGTGACCCCGCCAAGACGGGTCAGACTGTCCACACCCTCCTCAACCCCGTCAATGTCCCCTGGTTCAGGAAGTGAGTGTGGGGGCAGTGGGGGTAGCAATAGGTCAGGTCCAGAGAGAGGCTGTATGGATGAGAGCTGGTTTGTCACCCCTCCCCCCTGTTTCACTGCAGAGGGAGCCACAGCAGAGGCCAGCCCGATGGAGGACCTGCTCATCGAACACCCCAGCATGTCTGTATACGTGTCCTCCAACAACCTGTCCATGGTTTCCAACAGCAACCTGTCTGTGGTTGGAGAGGAGAGCATCATCAGCCTGTCAAGCAGCGTGAGGTGAGAAAAGTAGCAATCTTTGTGCCAGTCCTCCTTGACCTTTCTTTTTTAGCATGTATTACAGTGACAGCCTCTCTTTTTTTCCTCAGTAGAGTGGCAGAACCAGCTGCAGTCCCCGCTACCCGTGGCAGTGGGCCCACCAGGGTGACTCGGGGAGCTGCCGCCCAGGCAGGAGCTCTTGCCAAGGTCACCCAAGTGGCAAGGGTCCAGCGTAGCAAAGCCCGCATCGAGCGGCGCCATCTGGGCCGCAACCGTATCCACCGCCAAAACCTCACCCGGGAGCAGGTCCCTCGCCACGCAGTCCATGTCAGAAACTCCTTCCTTCACCAGCCCAGCAAGCGTAACTTCTGCCACTAAAAACCTCCCACAGCCAAGGGTGGTTGTTTACTCTGAGGGCATTAATAGCGCATAGTCAACTCTGATACACAAAACATTAAATGTGGTCACCCATTGCATATTTGCTTTACAATTTATCAAATTACACTCAGATACAAGTAGATTTTTGTTGACCTACACTCGCTAGTTGTATCCCCCATTCTGCTTTCATGAACCAAGCCCTCTGAGTAGATCTATGTCATCATGCTTTTTGCCCATTGCACTATGGGTTTTACTTACTAGCATAACATCTTAAAAACAACAAAAAGTTTTTAACTTTTTTTTTTTCTCTTATCTAAGTAGGATACTCATTTTCTTTCGCTATTCCTCATAGCATGTTTCATTATTCAACCATTTAAATCCTGAAGTACTTTATTAAATTCTGAGGTAATGATCTGAAACATAATTGTGTAGTAGTTTAGCAGCTTTCTGGTGGGGAACAATGCAAGACAGTGAAGTGAAGTCACACGGGGAAAACAGCTCATCATGTATTCTAAGATATATCTCACAGGTGATTATTTTTTAGCTTTTGGAAGGACATACCGTGTGTAATGAGCTTGAGAGGAAAATCAAAACGTCAGTGTTTCCTTTACAGGTTGATCAAGGAAACACGTGGCAACCTGTGTTGCAACAGGAAAGAAATGTTGTGGTGTTTCCCTCTGCTCCCTCTGTGAAGGTTTGGAGAAAGTAGAAGATGGTGAGAGTATGAGCAAAACAGACTAAAGAGTGACAGAAATGAGCAATCTGAGGTAGAAAGTATTAAAATGAAAGTGTGAAGTAACCCTCTGAGTAGAAAGTGGCCTTTTGCACATTTCAGTCTTTTGAAGTCATTAAATGAATTTATAGAAAAGTGCAGGGCCTGCTTTTGGGTTACAGGGAACAGCAAGTTGTAGTAAGTGTGAAGCGGTATCGACGGCAACTCTTTATTTTGTTTTGTTAGATTGTTTTCTGCTCATTTTGCTTGTTCATGGGAGCATTATTTTACTGCCTCTGTCTGCATTGTTCTCCCCCCAAAAGGATGGCTTGTTCCCTTTTAGATAAAGAGATAGATCCCTGAAAAAAATCGTTCCTTATGGATCATACACTGCATATGATCATTAAATGTGTGGTCTAAGCAAGTTTTAAGCAATGCACCAGGCACACATTGGCTTTCTCCTCTTAAAAATGTGTGCCGTGATCTTTTTCATTCAAACACCAAAATTATGATCTTTCACACACTTACCCATCTCTCTGAAAAAGCACTGACCACAGTTGTTGTGAGACAGAGGGGCACCAATGTGTCCTGATAGCTTAACAACATCCATCTCCCTCTGACATGCAACCGCCACCAACTCCATGACTGTCTGTCCAGTCCTCACCATCACCATCATTATCATCACACCCAGAACTAACAGTGTCCACACAAAGATCTATCTTACTGATATGTATTCAACAATAATATTTAACAATGGTGCTGAAGTGTATACTAATGTTTGTAAATTATTTGAGACATGGATGTAAGTTTGCACTGTCATACATTTTGTGAGTCAAAGTTTTAGCTGTGTGCTGTGTGCTTGTTTTACCTTTTGTGATTTATTTTTTCTTTTGGTTTTGATTCAAATTATGTGTGAGAAGGTGTATTGACATGCTTATTGCTAGAAACTCCTTAAAAAGAAATGAATAATGATCATTTATTTGTCTTGTATATATTACAGAACAATTTATAGCTCTCTGGTAGATGTCAAAGCCTCTCTCAGGACTTGTGTCCACAACATTGTGTCCGATGGGACAGACAAGAACCCTCTCTCTGCCTCACCTCTGTGCTTAATCAAGAGGGCATTTCAGCGGCCAAAAGCTGTGTCTTTGCACCAACTTGGGCCATAAAAACAGCACTCAGCTTGCAGTTGTTGTGCCATAGTCAAACACTGCCCTCTAGAGGGTGTACGTAGCACAGCACTAGCTATGTGGATGCTGGTGAGGATATCATTAATGCAGTTTAAAGTACTGGGGTGTTCCATGGACAGATAAGGAGACTGGGGATATATTTTGGACTGCTTGGGAAATGGATATGTCTTGCGTCATATGGGTCATCTGGCTAAATATGTACATCATTTTCCCTGACTTGAGTTCAACATTTTCTTCTTCTCTAACAATATTCTCATAAATGAATCTATTCTCTTCAAAATCTGTCAGAATTTGTTTTCTTAACCATTACTATGATTTTTTTTCTGTTTAAATCATTAATACCATGCATCCTGTTAATTTTTTTGAATGGCACAGAAAAAGCTGGATCTGGGGTGATGAATTCAAGACACACACACACACACACACACACACGCAGGCACGCGCACACACACACACACACACACACACACACACACACTCCAGTTCATGATCCAGGCCCCTCACTGCCCAGGGGTTTACCGTTCTAGCTGAATTAGAGGTTGAATTTTGTTGCCTACTGATAAAAATCCAGGGAAAAGAGGGTCATATTTAAAAAGGGATCACAGATAAAGGTGTGTGTGTGTAAATGTAAAACTCACCCCAAATACACATCTGCCGCTGTTTTTCCTCATTTTAATGTCTTCCATTGTCACCAGAATCATGTAAAGAGGAAATGTACTGTTAGTATGTTGTGTGTGTTTTTTGAATGGTGTGGTTTATGACTGAAAATGACACAGGGGGGAGAGGTAAAGGTTGACAGGTGTGCTAAATCTAAATGATGGTATGGACTGCAAAAGTGAGGCAGGAGACAAACAGTAATATATATAAGAGAGATGACGTTAAATGTATCATTGAGGATTATTAGAATATATTTGTATTTGCCCACATTGTTATTAGATCAGTTTTTCCACAATAGGATGTTTTAAATGAAAGGTGTTGAATGTCTGCAGAGTTCCATATGTTTTTTTGTTGTGCCCTGAAATGATGGCAGCTCAAAAACACTTGAGGGTTCATCCATGTTACATCTCAATTAGTATACCCCTCCCCCCTTCATAAAAACAAAATATATAGTCACATAAAATTTGGTGTATCTGGTATCTAAAGTACGGTGATTGTGCCTTTCACTATTTCTGCATGGTTTTTGTGATGTACTGATTTTTCCATCCCCAAAGTGGGCAGATGTCCACTAACAGGCAAGACCTATGCAAAAATGATCAGATGGATTTTCCAGCATCCATTCAGAAAACGCAGGTACCCGCCAAAAAAGAAAAAAAAGAAGAAAATGAAAAGAAAGGTTAAGAAAAAACAACAACAATAAATACTCAGGTTTACACCTGAATCTTGTGTCATTTCTTTTTACATGGGAGGAAATGGGATCAGAGCTTAGAGCATGTCAGTGTCATCGGTATAAATGCTCTGGTAGAGAAGTGTTTAGTTCCTGTGGTTAACTGAAAAAGCAGTACTACAACATTTCACTGCAAGTGGAAGTTTAGCCTACCAAATATGTTGAATAAAAAGTATGTTTTTGTAAAATCTGATTATGATAGAGTTGAAAATGTGATTATGCAGCATAGCAGGCTCTTTAACCTTATAAATAGGTCAAACTACCTACAGTGTTGCCAGATTGAGCTGGTCTCTGCCCTGGGCTTCTACTGAACATGCTGTAAAAAAAAAAAATGGTGTGGGTTGGGTTTGTATAACTTTGGCTGCTTTTCACAACATTTAACGGGTCTATAAAAAAATTAAAACTTGCACACAACAGTAAACTGCTTCACTTTTAACATTTCTTAACAGAGAGAATAAGGCCAACTTCTCATCATTGATCAGTATTTGTCAAAGTATAATCATGAGTTGCTGCAACATAGTTATGGTCACTGTCAATTGTAAGATCCCCAAAGAGTTCAACCAAGTTACAATGAAGTGTGTTAGCCTTAGGGCCTTTCCTCTCTAACTTGGACTTGTGTTTAGAGACTGCACTGTGTCAAAGTTGAGAAAGTACAAAAAGTACACAGAAAGAAACGGGAGACTGATATTGAGCTCGAATCCTGAGTTGCCCCTGTCCCACAGAATAACCTCAAGGCTCATTGCAAATGTTGTAATGCAGAAACCCAAGCATGATATACAAGAAAATAGTGTCATAAAATAACACAGGTCTTATTGTGTAGCAAGAGCCATTGCAGTACCATTAGGTTTTGACATCAGTTTGAGATTTGGGCTGATTTATAGTGAAGTGGGCCGATTGTATGTTGTGTTTGGGCTGGAAACTATTGGTCAGATCTGGCAACCCTTATTATCTACAGTTGTCAAATAATAGCATTATAATGTGAAAGCTTGGGTAAAATTGTAGAGATTTACAAAATGAATGTGTCACTAGCATTAAAGATAAGACAAGATAAGGTGAGGCAATATGCTAAGAATGTTTTGACTGAACATGGGTGGGGTAATTTTCTACACAACAAGGACTGATATGACCCGTGGAGTCAGATATGGGGTGAATAAAAGGTGAAGAACAAGAGAAAATGTAATGTTTTTTAATTACTTATGATTCAAAATAGAATTATTTTTTGTTTCCTTTGAGAATGGCCTTTTTTATAATTTATTTTGCATGATCAATGCAGACTTTCATGATCTTTGACCGCCTACTTAATAGGTGGAGCAACGAGTTAAGAATTAGGTCATGTGAAGAACACAAGTTTGTAATTGGAGCCGGCATTATGCAGACTTGCGCTAACCTGTCTATCCACTTCTTTGACAAATATTCATCAGAAAGACACGCTGAGGTGAGCCCGGTGTCCTGCAGGAGTTGTCCCACAGCCAGTCTCACCACTGGACTGAAGATTGCCTGAAACACCTGTGAAGCAGGAAGGAGTGGAGTGGGTCTGACCGTCAAGCTGGGAGGATGAGATTTTAACGACCTTTACTGGCCCAACGCCATTAACGGTGTGAAGTGAGTGTCTTATTGGTACCTCACCGACAACCCACCCATATGCTGCGTAATTTTATGACATGCAAGAATAATCTCTTGTATTTGGTCCTAGTCGGACATGAAAGGATTAGATACCGCGGAGTATTTATTATGTCGGAGTTTTTAAAAGAAACTGTTTGCGCACGTAAGACAAGTCTTACCGGTTTTCTGAAGATGTAACGTGACGCTGACTTCCCTTCCTGCCGTGTGGCGTCGTGATTCAGGAGCTCTTGTAGTCTTGGTGACGGGGAGCTGCACCGTACCTCCCGTCACCTGCCATGCGAAAGTAAGAAGAATGGGATAAATTTTAATTTCCTACACGTATTTTCCGACGACGGTGAGTGAAATGACGACGTATTGAGCGTTCTTGGCGCATAAATGTGATGAATTGACAGAGATGTGCTAGCTTGTGACAGCACGCACAGCACGGGATAGGTACGACAGTCTTAGTCCGTATTTTAAATGGTAATATATAAACGAAGAAGCATGTGATTTTAATGTAGTTCACCTCTTTTCTGTTCAAAACACAGTCACAGACAGGGCAGGGCTGTTACTACAAATGAATCTTTGCGGTAGGCTTTGTTTGCTAGGTGTTGTCATGTCCATGAAAGTAATTAGCAGGAGTGGCAACATCTCAGCTTTGATACACCCGACACTCAGGATGTACCAACTTGTGCGTTGGCACACAAAGTGTAAAGTGGTTGATCTTCTAATTTTGCCTTTTTTCCGCAGATTGGAGCTTAAAATGCGCTATCATCAGGGTCCCGCACCCGTATCTTCGCCTTTGAGGTTAATATAACAAGGAACTGCAGTGATTTCGTCTTAGGAGTGTGTACAGGAAGAGCCCAGCAGGAAGCTGATGTGACTGGGACTACAATTATCTTTGCATCAGTCCCTACACCTTAAAGGTAAATACAATACTATAAATATCCGCCATGCACAGCCCAGAACTTGTAGCAGGATATCCAAGTGGATGTGCTGTGGATAAAGATGCAAATCCAGAGACAACTCTGGGGAGTGCCTACTCTCCAGTGGACTACATGAGCATCACCAGCTTCCCAAGGCTGCCAGAGGATGACATGCAGTCTGGAGATAACACTCTGAAGTCTCGCAAGGATGATGACAACGTTCTCAGTGAGCAAGATACAGGTGAGCTGGCTTGGTCTGACCCTATCGCTTTGAATAGTTGTGCTTGTTTAGGTTCCCGTGTGCGAATTTATGGGGTTTTCAGGACAATTCGCAGTGTTTGCTTTTTTCTCAAGAATGAATGCAGAAAAATATGTCGATGAACTGTTGAATTAAGGACTTAACAATTTGCCAAATTAATCTAATTGCAATTATTTTTCCCTGTCATGCAATTGCAATTCATTGTTCCATTGTTTTAGGTTCCCCATCTCATGTGCTCTTGATATCAATTGCTATACTGAAGGGAAGGATAGTGTTTTATTATTATTTTCATTGGTTTGAATGGGGGAAAACAGACATAAGGTAGAAAAGCAATGTTTTTGTAAAGACTGTAAAATAAAATCCACAAAAGAAAGTATGTTTGCATGTTCAGGTACTCCTCAAAAATCAGAATATCGTAAAAAAAAGTTGAATAATTTTGGTTGCTAATTTCAGAAAGTAAGGATCTTAACAGCAAGAAAGCCTTAAATTTTTGAATCTTAATCCAGAATACTTGGGGTTTTTTACAACAGAAAAACCCAGATGAAGTGTGGAAATGATTGCTTGAAAAGTTTTCTTCTGTCACTCACGCACCCAGAATTCACAATCCTCCCCCAGTCGTCTCTTTTTGAATTGAATTTTGTGTGGCAGAAAAGAAAATATTTAAACCATCAATGAATAGCTCTTTTCTGTCTTTTTTCTGGTCAATTAAAGCCTGTCTTTATGTGTTGGCTGTTTAGACCCAGACCAGTTTCTGAAATCAGCCCGTCTTCAGCGTCTCCCCTCTTCAGCTTCAGACCTGGCAAGCCAGGATATGGCAACCTTGCGAGAGACCACCAGAGACCCCTTTACAGAAGACTGTGCCTGCCAGCGGGATGGGTTGACTGTGATCATTACGGCATGTCTCACTTTTGCCACTGGAGTCACAGTAGCTCTCATCATGCAGATCTACTTTGGAGACCCTCAGGTAGGATTGTATGAGTGTTGGACTTTGAACCATTTTACCATTGTGTTACTTTCGTATCAAACAGTTTTGGATGGTTTCAGGATTGCGAATAATTTCTACCTGATCTTCTCAGTACTCCTTTCTACCACTTATGTTCTCCTGTTTCTTTGAAGGTCTTTAACCAAGGGGCTGTGGTGACAGATGTAGCTCAGTGTACGTCCCTTGGCTTTGATGTCCTTGAGAAACAGGGCTCCAGTGTTGACGCTGCTATTACTGCTGCCCTCTGCTTAGGAATCATCCACCCTCACACCTCTGGTATTGGAGGGTGAGTCATATTCCTTCATATCATGATTATCACATAAACTTAGACCTGGTTGAACTTGACCCCAGCTTTCTGCTTTATCAATGCATAGTGGAGGGGTCATGTTGGTGCATGACATCCGTAAGAATCAAACAAGAGTTATTGACTTCAGAGAGACTGCACCCTCTGCCATACATGAGGAGATGCTGCTGAAGAACCTTGATCTTAATGTAAGTGTTTTCTTTCGATTTCATAATGTTACAGAGATTAGAATACTAATTGTTTTTGCATTTGATAAAAGTGTAACTATTACTGCTGCCACGTTACAGCCAGGTCTGCTTGTGGGTGTACCAGGCATGCTTAGCGGGCTTCATCAGGCACACCAACTCTATGGCAGGTACAGTAACTATCATACACCATTCAAGTTTCATCACGCTTTGCCTTCAACATGAGGTAAATGGTCAAGATGTGTCTTACAGGATTTTCTGCTTCCCATCTTTGGTGTTACTTGTATTGTTTTGTTGCACACCCGTAATATTAAATGCAAATCATTGAGGACCATGACTTCAGGACAAGAGGAGCAAAATCTTGTGTTTTCATTGGATATATCTTGGAGTTCAAAGTCATGGGGTGCTTTTTTGTGAAAGAATCAACAGCTATTTTAAGAAGGAAGATAGAAATCACATAGTGCCAGGCTGCAATTACTCTACCGTGCAATTATCATGATGCTGAAGTGTCACTTGTTAAGGCGACCATGTTCCCGCAAACAAACTTGCTTTGGACGTTCAAAGGTATTAAGTGTAACGCAAAAAAAAAGGGTGGGGTTACTATAACAATAACCAGTAGGTGTGTACTTATAGCACGTTTCATTTGTTGATGAAGGCAGTCTCTATGACTTGTGCATTTCCCAGAATGCCCTGGAAGGATGTGGTTACCATGGCAGCAGATGTGGCCAGAAACGGATTTAATGTTACCCATGACCTCGGTAAGTACAGTGCAAAACCAAAAAAGCCAGTGAATGATGTTTATCTGCATCCCAAACATGATGAGATAAAGTCTGATCTTTACTTCCTCTCTCTCCTCTTTCTTTAGCTACAGCTCTGGCACAAGCAAAAGACCAAAACATGTCAGATGTGTTCCAGGATCTGTTCCTTCCAAACGGCCAGGCTCCGCTCCCTGGGCTGTTTTTCAGACGTCTTGATCTAGCAGCCATCTTGGATGATGTTGCGGTCAAGGGAATTTCTGAGTTCTACAGTGGAAATCTGACGCAGGACATGACATCAGCTGTAAGATTTGTTTTGTTTTGTTTTCTCATCCAGCAGTGTTAACATAAGTATTCATGACTTCAGTTTGGTTAATCAGGAGCCACTTTGACTTTCTGGTTATTATGTTGGTTCTACCTGTTTTGTTTTTTCGATGTGAGCTATTACTTATAAGAATCAGAATCAGAAATACTTTGTTAACCTCACTGGGGAGGTTTCGTGTTGCCAATTGCTCATCACACAGTACATGAGCGGAAAAAATAATTAGGGATAAAATAGAGGGGAAGGGCAATAAAATTTACAATGAAATAAAATGAAATAAGTAATAAGATTAGACATAATGAAGAAAGTGTGCAATTAGTGCAATAAACAAGAAGTAAGCAATAAAATGACAATAAGTTCCAAAAATAGGTATGTAAAAGATAAGAAATAAGATAAGAACTACGTACTTCATGATGTGACAAAACAAGTTCATTTGAGGATATTGCACTTATGTGAACTAAATGAAAACATGTGTTGCACATAAAATGTAGTTAAACAGATATTGAAGCTTTGAATAAACAGATAGTGCGCTTGGTAATAAGTCCCAGTTGAATGAATAAATTTGACCCTATTAATAGTCCAGTGTGTGATCTCAAAGGGAGGAGTTATGAAGCCTGATGGCCACTGGCAGAAATGACCTCCTGTGCTGTTCAGTGGTGCATCGAGGGGGAGGGGTAGAGAAGGATTATTATCATGGACGAGGCAATAGCTGGAAAATCATGTAAGCCAATCAGAAACTGTGGCAGTTGTTACATTCGTTTTTCTTTGGTTCCACACAGTACATTAAATCAGATCAAAAGTATATACTGAATATAAGTATATACAGCCCTTCCAGCTATTAGCGAGGAAAATGTTTGTTCTAATGGTGAGAAAAAAAATTGATTAGTGGTATGCATGTAACAGAGCATTACATTTAACGGTACTATTATAGGAACAAACAGCAGGATTACTGTACATGTTAGGCTGCTTCCAAGGTGGCAGGAGTCATGCTCATGGGTTACCATTTAAAATTAATTATGCAAAGAGAACAGATATTTAGGGATTGAATGAATCCTTTGGAAAAGTATGAGAATCTTGTGGTACACAACCATTTTTTGTTTAGAGATACCATCTTTTTATTTTTCATTTCTTTTTTGTGAAGTGCAGATAAACTTTTCAAAACAGTTGGATAAGAGTTTTCTAGGAAGTTCCCCAAAAATATGAGGTTCTGCACCGTCTTTGCTTTCATTGTGCAATTAGTTCATAGGCCAATTTTTTTTTGTAACATCACAGTTGCATGTGGCTAATGCTAAGGCCAAATGGCCGACAGCACAATATGACGAGTAGTCCCGTTTATGAAATGACTGGATGTTCAGACGGGCCCTGGATGGATTGTCTTGGGATATTTTTATGCTCATTATATAAAGGTTCCACAGAACAGCAGGTGTCATTGTGTGTAAGGTGTTGTTGCACATTACTTTATCATCAACTGTATGCTCAACTTATCACATTTTAACTCACCATGCATTTTTTATAGGTGCAAGCAAGAGGTGGAGTGCTCACAGAGGATGACTTTGCAAACTACAGCACAGTGTTACAGCAGCCAGCAGAGATCACCTATCAAGGTAAATACCTGGATTAATTACATGGCTGTGTGAAAACCTATAAAACTTTCTGGACCTGAAACACAGATATATGAGAATCTTTATGGTTCTTCGTATCAGGAGCTTTGCTATGATTCACTTTCCTGCTACTTGCGGCAGCTTGAAGTTGACCAGTGATTGCCTTTCTATTAGCCAGAGTTGCTTGGAGTCCAGTGTTAAGTTTCCACAGTTGGTGATGGTTTGGAGTACCATGTCATGCTGGTGTTGATCCACTCTATTTTCTGAAGTCCAGAGTCAACACAGCCTTTTACCAGGAATTTAAAAGCAGCTCATGCTTCTGTCTGCTGATGGGCTTTCTACAGATGATCCTTTCATTCTCCAGCAGGACTTGGCACCTGCCCACACTGCCAAAAGAACCAAGAGCTGGCTAAATTACAAAGATATCGGTGTATGTGATTGGTCTGCAAATTTTCCTGTGCCTCAAAGAGAATCTGTGTTGTTTGTATTTTACACGTCAGATTCAGTCCATTGTTTTCTTGCACCCTCACCTTTCTACACTTATAATTCAACAGATATAAAAAGAAATTCTGGAATTGAGTTTGTGGTCATTTTGTATTTCTTAAAGGTCACCATGTGATGACAGCACCAGCTCCACATGCAGGTGTTGCTTTGATCACTGCTCTCAACATCCTGGAAGGCTACAACATCTCCAGCCAAATGCAAAGGAACAGCACCTACCACTGGATTGCAGAGGTAGAGTTCTGACAGATTTACAACTTGATAGTAAATAAGTTCTACTTTGTGATGTTGTGCCTGTGGCTTTGACCACTACACTAACTTTATGGTTATCTCTCAGGCTGTGAAAATAGCTCTTGCACTTGCTAGTGGGCTGGGAGACCCCATGTATGACCCTTCTGTTTCTGAAATTGTTGCAAAGATGGAGAGGTAAGGATCCTTGCTGTTTTCTGAAAAAAGGATGACTTACATTTGTCATGACCCAGTGAGATATTTTCATTGACCAGTACCTTTTATTTTTGTCCCCTCTCCAAGTAAATCACAAGCTCACCTTTTCCGTCAAATGATAAGTGACACTCAGGCTTTTCCTGCTGATCATTACACTCCATCATTTACCTTGGAGGAAGGATCAACAGCTGCACAAGTCACGGTCATGGGTCCAGATGATCACATTGTGTCAGTTATGAGGTACATTTTGCATTTTTAAACAGGTTTTGCACATTTAATTTGTTCAAATCCTTGACTAAAACATTTTTTCTCTTGTGGCTGTTTTAGCTCTCTGAACAAACCATTTGGTAGTGGAATAGTGACCCCCTCAGGAATCCTCTTAAACAGCCAGATTCTGGACTTCTCCTGGCCTAATAAAACTGGAAATGCATCACCTAACCCAGTACTTAAGAATTTTGCTCTTCTCTAGTCTAAATTTCAATATATGTCGTTCCAGCAGCTCTAATGGCTTTTGTGTTGTTTTGCTACAGCATAATAACGTGCAACCTGGAAAAAGACCATTGTCCTTCCTGATGCCCACAGCAGTGAGACCTGCTGTGGGGCTCTGTGGCACGTACGTATCTGTAGGATCATCCAATGGAGATAAAGCTCTCAGTGGCATCACGCAGGTTTGTCAACTTTGTGGATGGTTGTCTTTGAATCTTTTTAGAAAATTCCATTTTATCCCTCTCCTCTTGAATCAAATGTTTTTTCTTATTATTTTTAACAAGTAATGCGTCATTTTCAGTGAATCTTGTTCCATTCTTAATCCTTTTCAGGTGCTGATGAATGTTTTATCATCTCGTAAAAATATGAGTGACAGCGTAACATATGGAAGACTCCACCCACAGCTTCAGCCCAACACCCTCCTAGTGGACTGTGAGTTTCATTAGTTGCTCTAGATTTATTTATCAGAGTTTACATGAAGACATGATTGCAGTACATGAACAAGTTTCATTCACTTATTTTAACAGGTTACATGCATCTGGGTATGGTGTTCCTCTGTTATTCCAGTATTTACATTACCGTTCACATAAGGTCTAGTCAGATAAGGTTTTTGTTCTGAATATGCATCCTATGAAGAGCACAGAGAGGAGTCCAACTAATAAAAGAACAGATCATCAACTTTTAAGTTAAAAAAAATTGTGCATGTGGCACTTCTATGCACATTTCTGGCATGTGTGAAAGTCGTGAGTGCATCAGTGTTGATAATTAATGATATTGTCTCTGGAAGTTAGTTTTTTTTGAAGACACTGCTGAAAAAAACTAGTCTTCAGAACTGACACTCTGTGATTCTGGTTCTTGGCTTTGTTCACTCAATTTTACAGTTAAATTCTGTTCAGTAACTTTACAATTTGAAAATCTTACAGTCTTTCCTCATAGTTGACTTCAGATGATTTAT
Organism: Thalassoma bifasciatum; assembly: GCA_008086565.1. Lineage (NCBI taxonomy): Eukaryota > Metazoa > Chordata > Actinopteri > Labriformes > Labridae > Thalassoma > Thalassoma bifasciatum. The sequence continues at coordinate 873,912 of RPOG01000054.1, forward strand.
TTCCCTCCCTCTTCTTCTTTTTCTTCTTCTTTAGCTGCATTTTTGGAAGAAGACGTGGAGCTGCTGCAAGCCAAAGGTCACAAGGTGGAGAGGGTAGAGATTCTCTCTTTGGTGGGAGGCACCCGTAGAACCAATGACCTCATCATTGGAGTGAAGGACCCTCGGAGTCCTGATGCCGCGGCCCTCTCTATGTCCAACACGCCCTAGTGTACCTGTTATCCCCAGAATAGCCAGACATGATTATGAAGTGATGAGGGAAACAATGTTGGATTCATGTTATTGAGGTGACACAGAGGGCAACTCAAAAATTAATTTCCTAAAGTTTGCGTGAAAAGAGAAACATCTCATTTGACTGTCATTAAAAAGACTTAAAACTTTGTCTGAGATTGTAAGAAACAGAACTGTATATTTGTGTGATAGTTTATGAATAAACTGATCTTAAACAGAAGAAGTAATGATGGAACCTAAGGAAATCACCACTGTTAGTAAATTTAAGGTTCTGGATGCATTCGACCCACTATCCTGATTTTAAACAATATGTTAAAGAACACGTGATCACGCAGAAATGTCAGAGATCATCGTATGTAAACCTGGGAGACAGACTGGTACTGTCATACCTTCACTTGAGTATTAACAACTCAGCTCAGAGGCTGAACCGTTCAACCTCTTTTTTTCAGATGATGTGTAACTGTTCTTGATGTTTGTTGCTGGAGTTTTACCCCTGGTTCCTTGTGGTTGTGTTCAGACTAACAGAGCAAATCACACAAAAATAGTTGGGCATTTTTACATCAGTTGATATCTGTAAGCTACAGAGTTCTCTTAACAGGTGTTATTTATTATGATTTGTAGATTAAGTGTACTTGAATATGTAATTTCAGATTTGTTTTTGTTGCATGATTTATGGTCATTTAAAACTTGTGGACTGCATTTTTTTTGTAAACATTGACCATGGATTCCTGTTTTTACATTGGGAAAAGTCAGATTCTCTACAGATGGATGTAATCTGTCTGTATTTGTATCAATGTTAGTTGGGCTTGATGCATTTTTCCAGCATTGTAACAAAATGCATTCAAATAGCACACCTCAAAAAGGCTTTCAGGTGTACCTGTTCAATATTTTTTGGATCAGCATTTTTTTTCTAAAGCTGGACCCATGAGCTTATTTGAAGATCAACCTTTCAAGGAAATTACTTTCTATATAGCCCTTGCTGACTGATCAAACATGTCCTGAACCGTATTGTCTGTTATTGGGCACTAGTGCAATATGACTGTTGATGCTCGTTTCCTGGACTGTAGAGTACCATGCCTTAAACACACATTTGCACAATACCTGATACATAATCTCATGTTCATTTTTAATTCAATTAAAACCAGCACCATTGTGTTCCATTCATTAAAAATGTTTGCTCACACCATATCACTGTAAAAGTTTGTCCCTTTGTTCATCCATTAATCTACATTTAATGTATTTGACTCAAAATAGATTATATACCCAAATTTGCACCTTTGAGATGCCTGACAATAAAATTGTATGAGTTTCTCATAAAACAGAGAGAAAAGTGTAAATTAGACAAAGCTGTTTGTCACCTGTCAATATTATGCAGATTGAAGCAGAAACAACACTCCTTTAGAGAACTCTTAGAGCCGTGGTTCCCAGCCTCATTTGAGCCGTGACCCCATTTTTACATCACAATTTTCCAGCTACCCCAAATACATTTTCTTTCTGGAGTTCGTGTCTCAGCAGTGGTCATTGTCTTAGTAATGACATCACTCACCCCTTGGACAGTTTCAGTGCCCACTCACCAACTGTTTTAACTTGTGGGTGCACAGACATTTTGAAGGGCAGGGGTGGAAGTCAAGAAAAAGGCAAATTCAGGGTTCGCTAGTAACCCTGAATTTGTGTGTGGTGGCAGGGTGACTGGTTCAGCGAAACTAAAGATTGGTGACATTTTTATACATTTTAAATTTTAATTGTATGACTACAATTCAAAAGTACAGTACGCCTTCCTTGTATGTTATTTTATTTTGAAGGGTAGCGGAAGCAGTTTAATTTTGTTGTGGTAGCTTGACTCCGATCCCTCTGACTTGCTTGTGATTCATGTTTTGTTAGCTAATCTGGCTAGCAGATGTCGACTTATTGAACTTCTTTTCAGATGAATTTATGTGGTGAGTATTTTTGCTTGATTGTGCGCCTTTTACACTTGATGGTATCGCGCTGGTTGAAGTCAATAAATGGTTGATTTTAACAGGCTACGTTTAAATGAATCTGAATTGAATTAGCAGGAGTGCATCAATGCTAACCGAGCTAACGTTTGCTATGTGGAGATTTCAGAGACCGTTCAAGGATCCGCCTCACCGTTGATTTTCGTTTTCTTACACAGAGCAGTGTCTACCCAAAAAAACGTTATCAGTCATGTATGTGATGTTCTTGTCAGCTGGAAAATGCAGTGACGTTGGCTGCAGGATATCTGTTTTCTCTTTACCAACTATGTATCCGTTCGTTAGCTTTCGTTTGCGCTGAGGCCCGAGCTGCTGCTGCTGCTGCTGGGCCGATCATGTAAACCAAGCTGTCTGTCCTTCATGAAAGTAGACAGATTCAGTGTCAAGATATGTCATACAAGTGCAAATCACAATTAATGATATTTTTCACGCCTACTGCTACATGTTTAACATTATCAGCCATAGTGATGCCGCTACCGTACAGGTGTGTTGTTCACGTATCAACGTTTCACTGATATATATAAATATTAAGATGATTACAAACAATAGATGTGATCATGTAAATGAATGATGTCGAACAATAACTTCACTAGAGTTCACAGCAAAATTCAGTTTCTGTCTGATCTCGTCTCACTGAAAAGCATACAGCCTATTAAATGAAGTGATGGCAGTCAACACCAGCATCTGATCTTTTACTTGTGTCCGGGTTTACTTCCACGGTACCTAGGGTGAAAAAACAAACAAAAACAAAAGAGGACCCCCTACTCTGCCTCTTGGTAATCCTGCGAAAATACCCAAAGATACTCAAAGACAACAAAGTAGCTTCATAACCCTTGTATTTTTTTAAAACTCTCCTCTGTTTAACGTGAAAATTTGCTGTGGTGTGAATATAAATAATGTACAGAAGCTCATTCCTGCCAATCAAAAATCTAAAAATGAAAGTCTGGCTTTATTGTTTTTTTCTCAATATAAAGTCAAAATTTTGACCTTTTATTCTACAATTCTGACTTTATATCAAAATTTCAGCTCTATACCTCATGACTTTATCTTTTTCTCGTAATTGCGACTTTCAAATCTCACTATCTTGACTTTTTATCTCAAAATTTTGATTTGATATGGGCCAAAAAGAAACCTCAACACAGTTAATGACCACGACAAAACAAAGGGGTACGACCTTTTATCTGCAGTTAGTCTATAAAATACATTTCCGCTACAGCATTTTCTGTCTGAGAGCACAGCCAAGCAGGTAGACCATGTTTTTATGCATGCTCAACATCTTGACAGGTTGGTGCATCCGAGTAATGCCAGTAACCCAGTGAAGCGCTTCATTATAAATATTAGTGGTCTGTAGAACAAGCTGAGAAAACCTGAATTTTATAAAATCCCCTGGACATAATGTTTCTACCAAAAAGGAGGACATGTCCGTGCAAATGAGCATGTTTGTTTACCCTAATGGTACCAGTTGTAGTTTTGAATGTTAATAGCTCTGAAACTCATATTTATATAATGGAAAAATTATCCTTTTCCTCTTATTTGTAATTTCAGCATAAAACGGTTCAAACGCCACTCCTAACTACAGGAGAGGATGGCACAGCGACGTGGTTCACCTCAGATGTCCCAGAGGACGGAGTACCTGGAGCTTGATAATGATTCCGACAGGGACTCTGGTGTTGGAGAAGATGCTGTGGAGGATGCGGACAGTTACCATGGAAGCACAGTAACAGATGATGAGAATGCCAGCACGCAGGATGGCATAGATGAAAACAGCGATGAGGGGGGAGACTCTACGGTTTTTGTTGCATTTCAAGGAAATATGGAGGATGAGGATTTCACACAGAAACTCGAAACTATCCTGAATGGGATACCAAATGTGCTTGATATGGGTTAGTTTAATTTTCTCTGACTTTTTGTTTATTTGATAATAAAGAGGAGCTGCATGGTAGTTCTCTCCTGTCCAGTTCTCACTATTCACTTAAGTAAAATGTCAGCATTCCATTGTCATGGAGTATCTCAGCCTTAAACACTGTCAACATTTAATCAAAGTAGATGTAGCTGTTTGTTTATGACAGTGGTTAGCGAGAATGATAAAGTATGAGTACAGTTTATCTTGGTCTGTATTCCTTTAGCAGTGCAATTTTGTTATTTTTACCCAAACTATTTCAGATGATAACAGTTTTTGATTTGAAACAAGTTCCTTGCTTTTAGCGACATTTTATGTGAAACAGAAACAATGTTATGTTCATACTTTTTGCCCTTTTTGAAATTAACCGCATTTCTCATTGTATTAACACTATTATTGTTGCATGTTTCCACTCATTGTCTTAATTGTAGGCCACGATCGACTACAGCCACTGCATGTAGAGCCATGGAACAGTGTTCGAGTGACCTTCAACATTCCTCGAGATGCTGCTGAGCGACTCAGATTATTGGCCCAGAACAACCAGCAGCAGCTCAGAGACCTGGGGATTCTCTCTGTGCAAATTGAAGGTACAACCAACTTCAAACAACCTGCAATTTGATGACAAGACCAAGCAAACAAATCTACACCCCAATGTGAAAACTGGTATTCAGAAACATTTTATCATACTATTTGGTAATTTTCAGGAGAAGGGGCCATCAATGTGACTGTTGGACCAAACAGAGGACAGGAGGTTAGAGTTAATGGACCAATAGGAGCACCTGGACAAATGAGAATGGATGTTGGCTTCCCAGGCCAGCCTGGGCCAGGTATAGTTTGCAGATTTGAATGGAGTCAAATAAAAAGTGCCAAAAGCCAAAACTGTTTACAGTATATTTACAATTATTCTTTTATTTTCCTGCTTCATTTTTTAGTTGCACTTTGATCAAATGCGTCTAATCCATTTAGTATCATATTTTAATCACACATACTTTTTCATTAAATTCTCATGACATTTGAAAAGTATCGCCTAGCTTCGATACGATTTTTGAATATGTGCATATTTCAATTAGGAGGTGTAAGGATGCCTAATCCATCAATGGTGCCCCCTGGGCCCGGCATGCCAGGACAGGCTATGGTACCAGGCAGTAGTGGACAGATGCATCCTCGTGTCCCCAGACCATCATCACAAACAGGTTCTGTTTTTATTTTTTCGTGGGTCTATTGAAAACTGCTGGATTTTTAGTGCCTCACACTGGGTCAGTAAACTAACAGGAAAACCGTCTCCTCTCTCATAGAAGTGATGGATCCAATGATGCCAGGAATGTCTGTTCAGCAGCAACAGCAACTTCAGCACCAACAAGCTGGTCCCCATGGCTCCAGCCAAATGCCTCCTCAGGCTGCCCATCACATGCAGGCTTTACAAGCTGGGAGGCCGCTCAACCCAGCAGCTCTTCAGCAGCTACAACAACAGCATCACCAACAGCAGCAAGCCCAGCAGCAAGCTCAGCTCTCTCAGCTTGGACCTCGACCTCCATTCAACCCATCAGGCCAGATGGCTGTGCCTCCTGGCTGGAACCAGTTACCCCCAGGAGTCCTTCAACAACAAGCTGCCCAAGGAGGCCCTGCTTGGAGAAAACCTCCACCACAAGGCCAAATTGTTCAACGCCCACCTTCTCTTGCAACAGTTCAGACTCCTAGCCACCCGCCGCCTCCTTACCCATTCGGCAGCCAGCAAGCTGGACAGGTATATAATGCCATGGGACCAGGGCAGTTACAGCAACAGCAGACAGGAGTGGGTCAGTTTGCTACCCCCCAACCAAAAGGTCCGCAAGCGGGTCCTGGTGGGGTTGTAGGGCAGCCCAGAGTACCTCCGCCCCTTCCTCCAACATCTGGGCCTCAGGGCAATCTTACAGCAAAGTCCCCTGGTTCTTCGTCGTCTCCTTTTCAGCAAGGATCACCAGGGACTCCCCCCATGATGGCTCAGAGACCCACTACTCCACAGGGTTTTCCCCAGGGTGTTGGGTCTCCAGGAAGAGCAGCCCTTGGCCAACAGGGTAACATGCAACAGGGGTTCATGGGGATGCCTCAGCATGGACAGCCCGGCGCACAAGTTCACCCAGGTGGGTTAATATCAGTAACCACATCTTGTGTGGCTGAACAAAGCAGAGAAGACTTTTTTTTTCTTCCGTTGGTTTGGGTCTTTTTGGCTGTGATTGACAATCACTTGTTATATTGTGGTTAGGATAAGTCTTGTACTTCAGTTTCACAAAATCATAATAAATTACAAATGTGAATTGCAGGCATGCAGAAGCGTCCCATGGGTTTCCCAACCCCAAACTTTGTCCAGGGTCAGGTGGGTGCAAACACTCCAGGAACACCAGGGGGTGGAGCCAGTCAACAGTTACAAAATAGCCAAGCGATGACTCACGCAGGTAAAAAGCTAGCACAACCCTGAAATTTGGGTTTTGTATTTTTGGCAAAGTGTGAACTCACAGTTATTATTTTGGCCCTTTTACAGGAGGAGCTCAGCCATCTGCTACTCCTAACCCCATGCAGGGACCACCCCATGCGCAACCAAATGTGATGGGTGCACAGGGTATCATGACAGGTGCGCCCCCAGGTACAACTGCAGGTCCAAGTATGGGACAGCAACAGCCTGGCCTCCAGACCCAAATGATAGGCCTCCAGCATCAGGCCCAGCCCGTGTCCTCCTCCCCCAGCCAGAAGGTTCAAGGCCAGGGTGGAGGTCAGACTGTCCTCTCAAGGCCCCTAAGTCAAGGGCAGAGAGGAGGGATGACCCCACCCAAGCAGATGATGCCTCAGCAAGGCCAGGGGGTGATGCATGGGCAGGGTCAGATGGTTGGAGGCCAAGGGCACCAGGCCATGCTCCTACAGCAGCAACAGCAACAAAACTCCATGATGGAGCAAATGGTTTCCAACCAGATGCAAGGAAACAAGCAGGCATTTGGAGGCAAGATTCCAGCTGGGGTAATGCCTGGGCAGATGATGCGAGGCCCCTCACCAAATGTTCCTGCAAACATTGCTCAGTTCCAGGGGCAGGTTGGTCCACAGCAGATGACTCCACAGCAGCAGCAACAGCAACAGCAGCAAATGGCTCAACTTCAACAACAGCAGTTACAACAACAGCAGCACCAAATGCAACAGCAGCAACTACAGCAGCAGCAGCAGCAACAACAGCAGCAGCAGCAACAACAACAACAACAACATCAGCAGATGAACCAGCAACAGTCCCAGCAGGTTCCTATTCCTGGGAATCCTAATCAAGTTATGGGCATGCATGGACAGCAAATGAGACTTCCAGCTGGTCATCCTCATATCCAACAACAGCTACAGCAGCAGCAGAAACAACAACAACAGGCCATGTTGCAACAACAGCAACAGGCAGCTCAACAGCACACTCATGCTTTGGGAGATCCCACAAGTGGGACAGCAGACTTAGGTGTCCAACAAATGGTCCCTGACATGCAGACACAGCAACAGCAAGGCATGATAGCAGGCCCTCAGCACATGCAGATGGGAAATGGTCATTTTGCAGGTCATGGAATGAATTTTAATGCACAGTTCCCAGGCCAAATGCCGATGGGAGGACCCTGTGGGCAGGCAGGAGGATTTCCTGTCAACAAGGACGTAACACTGACAAGCCCACTACTGGTCAACCTGCTGCAGAGTGACATTTCAGCCAGCCAGTTTGGGCCGGGGGGTAAGCAGGGAGCAGGGGCGGGCGGTCAGGCCAAACCTAAAAAGAAGAAACCTGCGCGAAAAAAGAAGCCTAAGGAAGGAGAGGGGCAACAGCAAGGAGAAGGACTGGGGTAAGTATTTTCATTTGTTACTCTTTTTGTTGCAACTGTGAAAAATGAATGGAATCAAAATTTTGCATCTTTTTGATCAAGCTCACTCTGTGTAACTTCTTCCTGTTAGTGGTCTTGATGTTTCTTCTGGCATGGAGGATTCAGAGCTACCAAATCTTGGTGGTGATCAAAATTTGAGTTTAGACAGCTCTGGTCCTAAACTCCCTGATTTTGCCAACAGACCTGCAGGTACAGAAAGGCAAACATTTTTGCCATACTTTTTATTTTAATGTTATCTAGTTGATGAGCATTTATTTTCCAAAACAGTTTATCCATCTAAAAATATGATTTCTTCCCACCTTTCCCAGGCTTTCCTGGACAACCTGGAGATCAGAGGATATTGCAGCAGGTGCCCATGCAGTTTATGCAGCAGCAGCAGCAGCAACAACAACAACAACAACAACAACAGCAACAGCAGCAGCAGCAGCAGCAGCAGCAGCAACAACAACAACAACAACAACAACAACAACAGCAACAACAACAACAACAACAACAACAGCAGCAGCAGCAACAACAACATCAACAACAACAAATGCAGCACATGCAACAGCAGCAAATACAACAACAACAACAACAACAACAATTACAGCAGCAGCAGCAACAAATGCAACAGCAAATGCAACAGCAGCAGATGCAACAACAACAACAACAGTTACAACAACAACAGCAGATGCAGCAACAGCAGCAGATGCAACAGATGCAACAGATGCAGGGTCTACAGAATGCTCAAGGTCAACAGGGAATGACAGGGCAGCAGAGTTCGGGTCAACCTCAGCACCAGATGCACCCTCACCAGTTGCAACAGCAACAGCAACAACAAACTCAACAACCACATCTACAACAGCAGGTGCTATAACTATGACCATTTGCTTTTCTGACATTGCTCAGTGTGATCTTCTGTTCTTCCCTTAAAAATGAACCTTTGCATTCTGCTTTTCAGCAACAACAGCAGATGATGATGATGCTAAAGATGCAGCAGGAACAAGCAAAGAATCGCATGCCTATTCCTCCAGTTGGGCAACTCCCTCCTCGGGGAATGGGAAATCCACCTGAGGTGCAGAGGCTTCCTGTTTCACAACAAGGAAACATGCCTGTAATGATCAGCCTCCAAGGACATGGAGGGGTACCACCATCACCTGACAAAGCTAGGGGGATGCCCCTGATGGTGAACCCACAGGTAAGGGACAGGATATGAGACCTTGTAGGTGACATTTCCGAGACATTTTGATATAAATTAGCCGGAAAAAATTATTTCTTTTGAGTAAAGCATACTCTTTTCTTTTGTGTATCGTCCTAGCTTGCAGGTGTTGCACGAAGAATGTCCCATCCTGAAGTAGGGCAGGGCCCTCAACCAACTGGATCTGAAGAGGTTTCTGCAGGGACCCATCCAAAGCCGGAGAGGCCTGGTGGCTCAGAAGTTGTGGTCCAGCCAGGAAATGGGACACAACAAATGATGGCCAATCAAGGCGCCAACACTCACATGATGAAGCAGGGCCCTGGTCCATCACCAATGCCTCAGCACACTGGAGCCAGTCCTCAACAACAGTTACCTACACAGCCTCAGCAAGCAGGTTCCATGCCAGGCATTCATTTCCCAAATGTTCCAACAACATCGCAAAGCTCCAGGCCCAAAACTCCCAACAGAGCAAGCCCAAGACCCTACCACCATCCCCTGACCCCAACAAATCGGCCACCAAGTACCGAGCCCTCTGAAATCAACCTCTCTCCTGAAAGGTTGAATGCCTCTATTGCAGGGCTGTTTCCCCCCAAAATTAACATTCCTCTTCCTCCAAGGCAGCCTAACCTTAACAGGGGGTTTGACCAACAAGGTCTTAACCCAACAACTTTGAAAGCCATTGGGCAGGCCCCTCATGGTCTAACTTTACCAGGCAATAACAACAATGGCAGTGCAGGTGGAAATAACACTAACAACAATCAGCAGCCTTTCTCTACTGGAACTGGTGCAGGAGGTGCAGGTGCTAAACAGGACAAGCAGCCAGGGGTGCAGAGTAAGAGGGCAAGTCCCAGTAATAGTCGCAGATCAAGCCCAGCCTCCAGCCGCAAGTCAGCCACCCCAAGCCCAGGGAGGCAGAAAGGGTCAAAAATGGCCATCAGCTGCCCACCGAACCAGCAGCAGTTGGTCAACAACCAGGGACAAACAATGATGCTTAGCCCTACCTCAGTACCTCAAAGCCCAGTGTCTTTGCCCTCACAAGTCAGTGGTGGCATGGATCCACAACAAGCCCAGAGCCTCTTCCATGGGATGCAAGGGACCTCTATTGAGGGAGGCAGGGATGGTCAGGGAATGATGACAGTAGAGCAGCGACACATGCCCCAGCCTCAGTCCCAGCCCCAGTCTTTGAGAGAGTTATCAGCTCCTAGAATGGCAAGTCCTCGTTGTCCCTTGCCACACCAGCCTAAACCTGACTCAGAACTGCAGGCTGATAGGCAGCCCACACAAGCAGCACCTTCACAAGACTCTGAAGTCTCGCCCACTCTCAGGACAGCCCCAACCTCCCTCAACCAGTTACTGGATAACACGGGTATCCCCAACAAGCCTCTTCGTCCTATTCAGAGTAATACTGTAAGAGATGTTTTAGGAAAGGACAGTCCAAAGTCTGCTTTGGATCCAGAGAGATCACTTCCTAGTAATTCCCAGAGTACAGACGTGTCAGTGTCCACCCCAACCACTGCCAGTATAACCGAATCAGAAGCCAAATTCAAACCTGCTGTTCTTGTTCCTACTTCCACCTCTAATTTGCAGACTACTTCTATTGCCAACCCACATTTTAGCACTAACATGAATACAAATACATCCCCTAGTCTAAACCAAACCCCCATTTCCAGTGTAGGTGTCACTCCCAGTCCAAATTTAAACCTGACTACTACCCCCAGTACGAAGAGTAATGCCACCATGAGTGTAAGCCCCAACCTTATCACTTCCAGTCAGAGCAGCCCTGTGTTGACTGTCAGTACCTGTTCCAACTCTGTTTCAAACCCTCCTGCTCTAAAACTCAGCCCAAGTCCTAGTCCTAAACCCGTGACAACTGTTCACTCTGTGATACAAATCCCTGCCTCATCTACCACCATATCTCCCAACCAAATCACTGTTTTTGTCACTTCCAACCCCATCACCTCTGCTCCTCCTTCCCAGCCACCAACATCTATGGTCTCTACCATGGTGGCCATCCCTAACAAAAACATAAGACCTCAGGACATTCGACAGCAGACCCCTGCACCCCGACCTCAGTTTATCACCACCACCCCTGTGTTCATCAACCCTATTTTCCAGGTCCCAGGTGCATCTGTGACACCCAATACCTCTGTGGTATCCCACCCAGTCACCATGGTAGGGCCTATCCAGGTGTCTACTGCAAATATCCAACTTTCCCCCGCCCCAAGCTCCAGCCAGTCATCAGGGGCTAACGTGACCACTTCTCAGCCTCCAAGGAGTGCTGTTGGGCAGGTCCAGATTACCACTAGTGTGTCCTCACCCGTTTCAGTTAGTACCCTCCAAATGCCTCAGCAGACTAACCCAGGTGCTCTCAAAACTGAAAATCTAGTTGAAGCAGGTCTTGCTCAGAAGTCAAGTCCCCCTATCCAGCAGCTCTCTTCCCACACAAACCCTTCAGCTTCATCTACCTTTCAGCCACCTCTGGCTTCTCCTCCACCCTGCTCAAGCCCTGGAGCTGTAAGCACCATGCGAAAGAGCCCCATGTCTCCGCCTCTCACTATTCAAGCAAAAGGCAAACCTGCACAAGTTGTGACAGCTGTCACTGGTTCACCTGACTCCCAGCAGAGTCCAGTAGAAAGGCCTGCACAAGGACCTGCACAGGGGCCTGCCGGAGTGGTGACACAACAAGTTTGTCATCCTCCTGAAGGTTCTGCCACTCAAATTGAAGTACTAGTGCCCCAAACTACTACTGCTGCTGCTCTTAATAACACAGTACTGCCTGCAATTTCCTCTCCGATTCCTATTCCTGGCCAAGTTGCTCATCCTGCTCAGATTATTAACCAGGCTCCAATGCCTGTGCCTGCCTCAGTTTCAGTCCCAGTCCAGGCTGTACATACAAAAGCTCCTATTATCACTGTAGTTGGAACAACTCCAAGTGTCCCTTCTGCTACCTTACTCTCCTCTTCTGTCACTCCTGAGCAAAGTCCTGTACCGTCCATTGTTCCAATTGTCTCGGGACCTGGACCTGTGCAGGATGTACCACCTGCCACATCTTCACCAGTTGTCAACTCAAGTGGAAGTTTGTCAGCTCCGTCAGAACCCCCGGCCGTGGAAGCCCCACCTCAACCAGCTACAGCACCTTCTGAGACCTCTCAAACCACCCAAGGTAGTACGAGACAAATAAGTATTTTTTTCCTCTTACTTGTACCAGAGCAAAGTTATATACGTTTTTTAAATTGCTTTAAACTGATGTCTACATTTCACCTGTTCATTTCACCCCATGGAAAGCACGATCTGTTATTTCACAGACTAGTTTTGTTTTGTTTGTTTTTTACAACAATAAAGGCAGCATACAACACATATATCATGTACTGCAAAAACATATGAATCTATCTGAAAGTAAACTAAACTCATAAACAATCGTTAGCTGGTACATTTTGTTATGTCATGTCTTAGAACTTTTAATGGGCGTCTTGATTTTATTACCACTCAGTAATTACCACACACTTATAGGTCTCCTATTTTGTAAGTTCAATGATGACAAGGCTCAGTGCCATGGTGGGTTGCCTTATCTAGTAAAGGTTGACAGTATGAGCCCCAGCTCCTTAGAACTGACTACCAAGTTGTTCACGAATATTCAGCCATTGATGAGTGTAAAAGTGAGTGTGATAACTTAATTTCACTGAGTAAATTGTATCAGTTGTTTGCTGGTGGATTAAATGGTTCTGTCTTCTTTGCACCAATTCAACCAGAAGCCCCACAGTTGCCGGAACCTGTTGCCAGTGAGAAGACAGGTACATTTGGTTGTCTTGCTCGCATTTTAAATAGAAAAGACAGTTCCTTTATTGTTTTGACATGACTCACAATCATGTACATTTCACTTTTGTCCTGTTCAGGTGAAGAGGTCTCCACAGGATCAGAACCAGGGTGAGATTCCTCAAGACATTTGCGTGCTCCTAATTGTTTTGTTGTTGATTAGCTTTGCAATCATTCATGTGCTGGGGTCTGTTAAGGTGTCCCTTGGTATTGATCTCTGAAAAGTTGGCATAGTCTTTAGATCTGTGCTCTTGAAGGAGAAATGCTTAGACATTTCTAACTCTACTGAAACTCAGGGAGTACATTTGGTTGGCCAAGGGGGTACATGGTGAAATCAATGAGCCACGTGGCCTCAGCACTTGGTATGTATGATTAGCATGCCACTATGTAATTATCCTAATGCATGTCAGTATTTTAAGCAAAGAACAGCCTATCACTAAGCAAATTGTACTGCTCCACTGACTTTGTATAGCCGAATCTTTTTTTTCCTGGGGATTGAGATGATATGGTGGGAAAGTACAATTGTATTTTTTCAGCACAGTTTATAGTTTACCGCTGTTTTTCCACTTCTATCACAGATGGGCAAAGAAAAGAAAGGCGCCCATCAACTTAGTCCCAAGGTATGTATTTGAACATGTTTACGCTGCAAAGACACAAGCAGTGATCATGTCGACGTAGTGGATGCTGTCAGGATGAAGACGGACAGTATCTGTGGTAGACGAGGAAAAACAGCAGAATCCTGAGTGGTATTATATCTTTCTCTGAGTAGAGCAGAGTTAAAGCACACTTTTGCGTCTTTACTCACACACCCTTGTTTTGTCCTCCCCTCTTTTTTGTTCGATGTTTTTCTGTCTGGTCCTCCCAGGGCTGCTGTGGAGAAGCCCAAGGGACCGAGTCGTCGCAGCTCACGGGCAGAGAAGGAGGTGGAGGAGGAGCCAATTCTGGACAGCGGCATCAGGAAAAGATCAGCAAGGCCTGGAACCAGTGCTGCTGGGAAAGGTAATTCAAACACACCAGCAACTTTTTGAAGATCATTCATATAATTCGCAAAGCAGGTGAAGTTATTCAGGCAAACAGCTGTTAATATTGTTATTTATTGTATAAATATCTTACTACTACTTTCCCCTGAATACAATTTCACCCTCTTTTTTCAACAGAGACTGGAGCAAGCCCAACCCAGGCCAAGCGAAGGAAGTCTAAATAGCCTGTGAACTGTACTGTAAATGTTGTTCCTGCTGTGAATCAATGGATATTGGTTTCAATGCCCCAGATCACGAAATTCACTGGATGAAGAAACCTTGTACAGATTGTTTTAAAAATAATTATGCTATTGTTTCGTCCATGCTATTACATGAGATTGTAGGTAGAATGTGTGTGCATACAGTATGTGTTTTGTCTGAATGTGCTTTTTATATTAAATGCTGGATTAATCATGTGAAGACTGATAATGGAAGCTTGATTGTATAATTATGTTGTAAAACTGAATTAAATTTTCTACTGCTTTTTGTTCAGTGAAACTTAGTTGGGTGGTTTGTGTTTTGCCCTCAGATTGTTATCAAGATGAGATAAGTCAGTGGTTCCCAACCTTACTTATACCATTTCCCCCTTTTTTCCATCACAACTTACCAGTGACCCCAAAGACATTTTCTTTGTAGAATTAACGTCTAAGCAATAGTATGCCCAGCTTCATTGCCCTGGCAATTACATAGCTCACTTCCAAGGATGCCTTCAGTGTCTATTCACTCACTGCCATAACCAGTGGTGTGCACAGACATTTTGGAGGGCAGGAGCTAAAGGAAGAAAGGCAAATACAGTGCATTTTTGCTCCAAGGAGGACACTTAAGTGTATGTTTCAGTTCACAGGAAGGCTGGATGTCATGTTTTAAACAGCCAAAGGGGCAAATCAGTGTGCTGTGTCACTTTTTTTTTTTTTTTTTTTTTACCTCATTTCCAACCCCAATTCTAATGAAAATGGGACATTATGTAGAAGGTAGATAAAAACAATACAATGATTTGCAAAACCTCCTCAACTTATATTCAACTGAATACACCACAAAGACAAGATATATGATGTTTAGTCTGATAAAACTCTATTGTTTTTGTGCAAATATCTGTTCATTTTAAAATTAATGCCTGCAACAGGTTTCAAAAAAGCTGGGACAGGTTCCCCACTGTTTTACATAATCTTTTCTTCTAACAACACTCTAAGTGTTTGTGAACTAGATGTTGAAACTTAGGAGCTGGAATTCTGTCACATTCTTGTTGATGTACGACTTCTGTTGATCAACAGTTCCTCTGCAGTTTCGCTGAGTCAGCACATTTGATTTTGTCTCAATAAACCATGATACACATTGCGCCTTCTCTTGACAATTAGACAGGATCTCTTTCACCAACAGGACACCTAAAACACTCAGTGTGAAGACAAACTTTGATTAACACTGATTTCAATAGGACATATCTGGATATCTTATCAACTGCCTTTGTGTTACATTTTTTATGGACACCCTGTATATTCGAGAAAAGAAAAGTATAGATCACAGTTGTTTAAGAATCTGTGAGGTGTTTTAATTGTACAAAGAATAATACTTGGGTCAGATATATTTTTAATCAATTACTGGACATTTCAGGCGACCTCATTTGAAATCCAGGCGACCCCACATGGAGTCCCGACCCCAAGGTTGGAAAAACACTGAGCTAAGTCCTTAGACTCAGCTTCCTAATAGTCTTACTGAGAAGCACTTGTAGATGGCACAGTGAGATGTAATCAGTTTGGACTTCATCCATTGAATTTAAAGTGCAGTTGAATAATAATTTATGCCAAAGGCTCAGATAACAGAGATGGCATTTTGATGCTAGATGTAGTAGGGACAACCTCAGTATTCTCTCACGGCTGAGTATAGTGGGAGCATGCGCAGTGAGGAAACATCGGGACTCCATTCCAGTCTGTCACTGAGGGTTCCCTGAGCCTCCCATCTTCAAACAGCTGTCTGCCCGAATAACTTCACCTGCTTTACGAAACAAAAACTCCTCACCATGAGCGGAGACCACGGACATGGAGACTCCCAGGTATCTCCTGGCCGATCATTACTACATTTGATGTGTTTGCGTCGAATTCCTCACAGCTGACTATCATTAAAACGCCATGTTATAATACAAAGGTTAAGAGACGTTACTGGCAATATAATAAGTTGAACTGTTTTCTTTTTAGTTTTAGTCAAAACTTAAATACGAAGTTTTTGAATTAATTTTCGAAATGCATGCATGTGACGTTTACATGCAAGTTAAAACTTGAATAACCGAGCTACCGGCATTTGCAAAATTCATATATTAAAAACATATTTTTCCACAATTTCTAGGTCAATTCCGGATCTAAAGGAAGCGGTAGGTCCTCTCATGAGGGTTTTTATTCATACTAACTATAATTTCTAATCGGAGTCATGGTCTGTCTACTGTTAGTTTTTAAAGGACAGAAATGGCGTCCCAGAGACTAAGTCCCTTCTGCTCCCCACTCTTGCGGCTATTGTTCAAAAAGAGGGTCTGAAATGTACATTTGCCGCCCTCTATTTTTCAATCTGCTGATGGATTCCGAAAGAACCCGGCATCGTGTTTATTATGCATGCTTTTGATTGTTAATCCAAACGTGCATTTGTGATGCAATTTGGAGCTAAAAGTGGAAGAAATAGGGCTGAGGACTTAGTCTCTGCGCCATTTTCTTTTTCTGTGTGTAAGAGCCAGGGCGCCGAGCACAGAGCCAACTGTCTGCCGTGGTGTGGAGGCGAGAACCGGGAGCTTATCGCTTCTCCCCGCCCGTATCTCACCACCAGCTGCCTCTGCCTCCATCTATGAGCAATAGACACATTCATCTGCAATGTCATTTGAGAATACTTATACACACAGGAGTTAAAAACTTTATGTCTCAAAAGGTAAAAGTTGTAGCCTTACCACATTATTAAGAGCAAACATGAGCAGTCATATTTTTCTAATAAATTACAGGTTTCAGCTCCAGAGTAACTCTGCACTCTTCAGAGTCAGGAGCTTTTCTTTTCTCTTTGGAGGCTTAATTTTCAGCCTGGTATAACAGAAAGCAAAGCAGTCTATGGGAATTTATTTGGTTTACAAGTGGGATGTGGGTTACTGTTTCATGAGCTGATAATAACCGTTATTAAAGTGTCATGACAACAGGGCGCCACGAGGTGATGATCAAGCCAAGTAAGGTCTGCCTCAGGAGGGATGTCACTCAGCAGGAAACATTTTAATATAAGGACTAATGTGAAGTTATTACTGCCTAACCATTTGGCCAGCTCTTCTGAGAGTATTAAAAATTATTCTTTGAAGGAAAACGACTTGGCCCACATTTAAAATTGAATTAAGGGCCTGCCTGCTGAGATGGAAATGAGTATTTAAATGGGGTGACCATATTCTAAAAGCCCAAAAAGAGGAGCCCCTATCCTGCCATTTGGAGATACTGCAAAAATACCCTCAGACACTCAAAGACGACAAATTATTTATTTTAAACACCCCTTTTCTGTTTGAAGAGAACATTTTCTTTTATGTAAACATGAATGATAATTAAAGGCCCATTCCAAGCTGTTAGAATTGTAAAAATGAAAAACCGATTTTTTTTTTTATTTCGATTTTTGCTTTTCTTTTTTTTGGCCCATATGGAGTCGAAATTTTGAAAACAGAAAGTAAAGATTTAGCAATGAAATGACAAAAACTTGGGATAAGTCGAAATTTTGATTTTTAATCTCAAATTTAAAATGATCCTAAGCTTGAACTTTTCTCAAAGTTATGACTTTTTATCTCAAGATTTTTCTTACCCTGAAATCTGGACTTTTTGTCTTGTAACTGACTTTTTTCATTTCATAATTTTGACATATTTCCCATAATTTCGACATTTAAATACAAAATTTTGACTCCTCATCCCAAAATTTCAACTTCTTGTCTCATGACTTTGACTTATCACTAATCTTAGAAATTCAACTTTAAATCTTAAAATTTTTGATTTTTATCTCAGAATTTCGCCTTTTGTCTCGCAACTTGACTTTTTATCTCAAAATTTGACTTTTCTTTTCAAAATGTCAACTTTCTATCTTGTTGGATCGACTCTTTATCTGAAAAAAAAAACAAAAAAACTAAATATCTCAAAATTTCAACCCATCATAAGTTTTGACTTTTTATCTCATAACACTGATGTTTTTATCTCAGAATTCTGATTTAACATGGGCTAAAAAGAATTCATTACGCTGGTCATGACCATGACGAGAACTTATGTTTGCAGTTGGTCTGTATTAGTGCATTCCCACTTCAGCATTTTCTGTCTGAGAGTGTAGACCAAATAGACCAAATGAAAATCATGTCACACTCACAAATGAAATATATATATGTTTTACCTTAGTTTATTTTTAATGCTTTTGATAAGTTGATCTCCCTTTTGTACCATAGATACTCACAAGCACAAGCACAGAGACAAGGAACACAAACACAAAGACCACAAGAAAGACAAAGAGCGAGAGAAATTAAAGCACAGCAACAGGTAAGATCTGTGCCCTCAAATGAAACTTAGCCGATTTTTTAACAAACCAACTGCCAGCTTTATTCTTAATCTAATCTGGCTACAGTCATTAAGCTGAAACTCATAATATTTGCTGAACCAAAGTTGTTGCCATCATATCAGTGCGTCATTTTTGTATCATGATCACTGCTCATAACTGAAGATCTGGATGCTCCTTCTGAGTACAGTGACTCATTAAAAACGCTGTGTTCCAGCAGAATCACAAAAACATGAAGCAACAAAATTGGTACCTCTTGATTACTTAGAACAAGCAGAACCATTTCATGTTGAATCAGAAAGAAAAGACCACACTCCAATGAATGGCATTTCCAGAGTATCTGAAATTTGAACCTTTGAGTCACATTTTCATGTTTTCCCTCAGTCTGGCAGTTGTCTGCCTCACTGTCACTGTTACAGAGTGGTTTTCTTTTGTGTCGCTGTGTCTGTGCTAAGACTGACCTCTTGCACTTGACCTCTGACCTGTGTGTCCTATGTGTTACAGTGAACATAAGGAGCATTCTGAGAAGAAACACAGAGACAAAGACAAAGAAAAGCTGAAGCACAGTGACGGCAGCTCAGACAAGCACAGGGAAAAACACAAAGAGAAAGACAGGGAGAAAGAGAAGAAAAGAGATGAGAAGGTTTGTTTAATGGTTCTCTGGTCTTTTTCAGAAACCTTAAGATAGTGAGGTAGAGAAAGTTGTGCTAATATATGTTTTCTGTTATCAAAGATTAAATCAATGCATGCAGACAAGCCAAAAAAGGAGAAAGAAAATGGATATGTAAGGTAAACAACATCTTTTGTCGTAGTACATATATGAACAAACAATGTTTTCACCTGACAGTGAACAGCAATAATTACTGTAATTAAAAGCAGTTTAATGTCTGCACTGTTTAAGAGAGACGAGTCCTGACATGATCAAAAGTGAGCCTGAGGAAGACTATGGTTTCTACCCCCCTCCCCAACACAACAAGACGCACAAACGAGAGCATAACGATGAAAAGTGAGTATCCAACAAATGATCATTGTCACTGTCGGTGACATAGTGAAATTCAATCCAGTTACATCATCAACATGTTTGTTCACAGTTCTGAATACAAGCCCAAAAAAGTCAAGACGGAACAAGACAAAAAAACAAAGAAGAGGAAACATGAGGACGAGGAGGATGAGGAAGAAGAGGTTTGTTTTTGTTTTCTTTTGCTTTCTCATGAAAACTCTGGTTTCAGGTAGTTTCTGCTTTCTACATTTTTTCTGCTGTCTTTTTGCATTTCAGGATATTAAGCCGAAGAAAAAAACAAAAGACAAAAAGGTGACAGAGGGGAAGAGAGGGAAGAAAGAAGAAGAGGAGAAGTGGAAATGGTAACTGTATTAAGCGAAGCAGTTAACTACAGTAGGCTGAACTCTCAACTCATCTCAACTGACTAATATCTTGTCTTTCCTATGTGTTACAATTTCACTTCTGTGGATCAGGTGGGAGGAGGAAAGATCCACAGACGGCTCTAAATGGCGCTTTCTTGAGCACAAGGGTCCAGTGTTTGCACCTCCATACGAGCCCTTACCTGACAAAGTTAGATTTTACTATGATGGTAAGTCTGTTCATGAAAGTAATGCTTTTCTTGGTTTCTATCTTGGTAAAACTGACATGAAGATGCTTTTGTATTTGTAGGTAAGCCAATGAAACTAAGTGCTCCTGCTGAGGAGGTAGCTACATTTTTTGGCAAGATGTTGGATCACGAATACACCACCAAAGACATCTTCAGGAAGAACTTCTTCAAAGACTGGAGGAAGGCAAGAAAAAAAGAAACGTTAAAAAAGAGATTATTTGTGTATTCAAGTACAAAAGCTGGGCATGAGGTTAATATTTTCTTTTTCATTCTAGGAAATGACATCAGAAGAAAAGTCAAAGATCACTGACTTGAACAAGTGCAACTTCAGTGAGATGAATGAGTACTTCAAGGCCCAATCAGAAGCAAGGAAACAGATGTCAAAGGAAGAGAAACTGGTATTTTTGCCTTCACATTTACTTTTCTAGCCTTGAGAACTTCAGAAAAATTCTGGTTGTTACTTCGGTTGCTTTGTAGAAAATAAAAGAGGAGAACGAGAGAATCCTTCAGGAGTATGGTTTCTGCATCATGGACAACCACAAAGAGAGGATCGGAAACTTCCGCATTGAACCTCCAGGTCTCTTCCGTGGTCGAGGGGATCATCCCAAGATGGGCATGCTAAAACGACGCATCAGACCTGAGGACATCATCATCAACTGTAGCAAGTTGGTAACCTTATTCAAGTCATGCAGTGATTTTGTTACGAGTTCTGTGTCAAGTTTATGTTTTCTCCAGAGGGGGGTGCTGTCACGTCAAACAAGGCTGTGTCACATGTTGTGGGACTTGTCATAGTGTATAGGGATGTTGCAAACATACTGCTATCCCTCTTTGTCTCTTTTCAACTTTCTATTAATCTTTATACTTTTTTATCCTTCCATTTTCTTACTTGTATGCTGTGCTGCATTCATCCAATAACCATGAATTATTTTTTTTTTACCTCTGTTTGTTAGAGGAAGTTAGCCTAAGGCATCTTAGAAGCATTCAATTACCTTCTCGTAAACCAAGCAGAGGAATAGATGTGCTACAAATCATTTAAACGTTACATATGTTACTGACATGCACTTACACTCATACCGGCACTGTGTCAAAGGTAATCTGCCTGTCAGTGCACGCTGTGTGTGTGCAAACAATAACATGGCTCAGAGAGGACATCGACCCCCACATACTACTCACAGAAGGCAGTCTTAAACAGTCAATGTTTCTCTGTGCATTTATGTCTCATAGTTTCAAGTTAGTTTCAGTTGGGTGGATATGAAAGAAAAAGAGCCACTTTCTTGTGGACTAAAATGAATGCCTATGCCTCATTGGTGGAAGCGCAGGTTGAGAAATACAACATACTTTTACGTAATACACTGTAGATTAAAGAAAAGCTGTCAACACAATGTACATATTTAAAGAATACTCCTTTTTCAACAGGGACTCCAAGCACCCTAAGCCTCCCCCAGGGACCAAATGGAAAGAGGTACGCCATGACAACAAGGTCACCTGGCTGGCATCTTGGACTGAGAACATCCAGGGCTCAATCAAGTACATCATGTTGAATCCTAGCTCCAGGATCAAGGTACCTGCATATACATACACTATTCCTGACTCAATGCCAACGTATTTATGAGTGAGAACATTTCATTAGAGGGAGGAAATAAAAAGTTCTTTATTTTACGCTGAGCATTAAGAAGTGTCTGTGTTTTCTTGTGTGCAGGGTGAGAAGGATTGGCAGAAATATGAGACTGCTCGACGGTTGAAGAAGTGTGTAGATCGTATCCGTACCCAGTACAGAGACGACTGGAAATCCAAAGAGATGAGGATCAGGCAGAGAGCTGTGGCCCTGTATTTCATTGACAAGGTAAGGGCAAAAAAAATACCACGTTGATCCAAATATAAGATGATCCTGTACATAAGGCGACCCCCCTTTTCCAAGACAGATTTTTGGGGAAAAAAGGCTATATGATGGCAAAATCCTGTTTTAACCCGGAGAACATTTTTTTTGAAAGTTGTAATAAAACATCCATAAGTACAATATGAAACAAGGGCAGGCTGTTGATTATAGCATGGTGCAATATCATAGTGCTGCTCATGTCAAGAGAAATTTATGATAAAATAAGAAAGACTGTATTTGTTATTTAATAGACTAAATAGCTTTATGTTATTATCTTACTTACCCATGATCACAATTCCCTTCTGCTCTGTGGATCATGCACAGCAGAGTTCTGCACTGATGCATACAGACAGGGCATTTCTGAATAATGTCCAGCCACAAGACCAGACTTATAGCCTCAATGCAAACATGTGAACGCACTGAGAGAAAGAGAGACAAGCACACGCGATAAGATGAGTAGAGAGTCATGAAAAATAATGGGAAACCAACCCAAGAAACGCAGGGGAGAACACTTTTTGACACTCCCAGCCCCCTCTTCTCAGCCATTTTGTTAGTTACCTGTCACTGTAGGGAGATTTTGTGGAGTGACGAGCTAGAGAGAAGGTGGCGCAACTGTTCAAAGCTCAGTCCACAAAAATAAGACAACCCCACTTCTCCAAATGGAATTTCCCAAGAAAAAATACATTGTTTTACATTCAGAACAATACAGTAATATCAAAATGACTTGATACTGGACAGCAAGAAGTTTCTTTGCACCTCAGCAGTGAAATGCTGATAAAGACTGCTTGAATTTCAATACGAAATCACAATTTTGTCATTGTTTTGATGAAAAAACTGCAAAACTGGAAATCTTAGTGCGAATGTCTTTTCTAATAACACTGGCAGATTTTTCACCAGCAATTCAGGCATCATTTTGTATTACCTTAAAAACATTTTCCCCCTACTTATCAAGTAAATGTGGCTCAAATATAGTCTAATAAGACATAAATACTTGCTTAGATTTCAGTTTTGCAGAGCTCTAGAGAAATATAGTTTTGATACTTCTATGTTTTTTGTTTCTCCCTCATAGCTTGCTCTAAGAGCAGGTAATGAAAAGGAGGAAGGGGAGACGGCTGACACAGTTGGCTGCTGCTCACTGCGGGTGGAGCACATCAACCTGTACCCTAAGTTGGACGAGCAGGAGTATGTGGTGGAGTTTGACTTCTTGGGGAAGGACTCAATACGCTACTACAACAAGATTCCTGTTGAAAAAAGGGTAAGAAAGAGAGAAGGAAGTCAAAATGTACTTCAGAGAACATAATTGTGATTTTAAGGGCTTTCACAAGACGTATGACCAGGGTGTGTGTTTGACATGCATGTGAGTTGAGTGTTTATGAGATAAGAAGCATTGTTACGTAGACAGGTGATCAGGCACTTAAAGTTTTCCGTCAACTCTGTGTTAGAGGGTGGTCTGTTTCCTGCTATTAGCAGAGTGCACACACAAAGACAGATAACTGCACCTACAAATGCAAGAGCACACTCACACAAATGCTGTTCATTTTCTGTTTGAAGTCAAATTTTCCTCAATCTGCATGGGCACAACTTAATTGGTTAGCTTTTTCTTTGTGCCATTACACATATAGTGAACTGTGATAACCCACCAGGCTAAGTAGTTTAGTATCTCCATCTGGCATAAATGTGACGGTGCACCCTATAACACTGCAAGCCTCAATGCAACAACATAAGGGATTTAAAGTTAAATATTTGCGGTTCTTTTTTTTGTTATCAGGTCTTCAAAAACCTGCAGCTGTTTATGGAGAACAAGCAGCCTGAAGATGACCTCTTTGACAGACTGAATGTAAGAAAGGGCTATGATCTCACTACAAGGCTAAATTAACTCTTCACAGTTACTAAATGTCTAGCTCTCTCTTTTCTTTCTCTTCATTAACTGTATTCTTGTCCACTGTCTTCCCCTCTGCATCGGTTGCAGACCTCTATTCTGAACAAGCACTTACAAGAGCTGATGGATGGCCTGACAGCAAAGGTGTTTCGTACCTACAACGCCTCCATCACCCTGCAGCAACAGCTCAAGGAACTTTCCTGCTGTGAGTAACTACAGCTTCAGCCAGTTACATTATGTATGCACAGTTTCTGAAGTGTGCTGTCTTTCTAAAGAAAACATCTTTTAAAGATTTGTTTTCCAAGCAAAAGGCAAACTTCACAATATAAGTTTAAAATTGAATGTTTTAAACATTTTTGTAAAAAAAACAAAACAACAACAAAAACTAGACAACAGACAGTGAGATTGAAAATATAAACAAATAAACCCCCACAGACATATATTCACGAACATACATAAAGATTGAGAAAATAAAAATAACAATTACAGCCTATTCAACAGTAATAAATAGATATATACAAGTGATGATAATGAAAAAAAGAAAAAGAAAATAAAGCAATAAATCAAAAGGATACCATTTAAAATTCACACATTTAGTTGAATTGGAGTTGAATTATCTGTTCATGCAACAACTTCAATCAAAGTTTGGGTTGATGTCATAAGATAGTACAGTGATGATGATAATGAGTTCACCTTACACAAAGACAGTAATCAACTTTGCATGGAATTTATTATCCTATTATTAATATGACTGAGAGTAAACCTCTATTTTTTAAAATACCTCTTTCACTTTGCTGTGGGATGGCCATGTGATGCAGCTGATGACAGCATCCCTGCCAAAATTCTGTCTTACAACCGAGCCAACCGTGCGGTAGCAATCCTCTGTAATCACCAGAGAGCTCCTCCCAAAACGTTTGAGAAGTCCATGCAGAACCTCCAGACCAAGGTAAACCTGTGCTCAGCCTTTCTACTGTTTTGTTTTCCACCCATGAGTGACGCTGTTTCTTTGTAAGGAAAGTTACAGGAAAGTTGTGATTTTTTATTTTAAATGACTTCCCTTAGCAATGTGTTTGCAGATCGATGAGAAACAAAATCAACTGTCAGCAGCCAGGAAGCAGCTAAAGGCTGCAAAAGCAGATCATAAGGCCTCCCATGATGACAAGAGCAAAAAGTAAGAACCGGCTCAAAAATGTGTCACAGTTTTATCTTGTTTACTTTTAACCATTCTCGAGAGGGATGAAAGGCAACAAAGTTTCACTTGTACAGGTTTTTTCTGTCTCTGTTTTTTTTTCTTTTTAATGTACTCTCCCCTCTACTTGTGTGTCTGTCTCTTAGGACTGTGGAGATGAAGCGTAAAACTGTCCAAAGGATAGAGGAGCAGCTTATGAAGCTCCAGGTGCAAGCCACAGACAGAGAGGAGAACAAGCAGATTGCTCTGGGCACTTCCAAGCTCAACTACCTTGATCCACGCATCTCTGTTGCATGGTACTTATTATGCCTGACAGTAAATGTTACTGAGACATAAGCTTATAAATGTTTTACCATTGGTGCCACAACTTACAAACAAAAAAAGTCACATTAAAATGAGCATACCGCCTACTTTTTCATAGGCCTTTCTTTCTGTGAGTGGGTGTGTATCTACCTTGGTGACAGAAAGGCAGGAAATGCTCTTGCATAGTAGGAAAAGGAGCAGCAGTAGCAAAAAGCTAATGGCTGCAGAAGGAAAATAAGAGGAAGAAAAGCGTGTGAGCATGAGGAACAATGGGATTTGTTTCTGAAACCAAGGGAGCGTCCCCAAACAGCTCTCCTTCCTCTATGTGTGAAGTCAATGAGAAGCTGTCTGCGGCTGAATGGCAGACCAGACCACAGAGACAGGGGGACAGCGGTCTGCCCTCCCTAACCCATGCCCCACAGCTATTTGTGGATAGCCTCCTCCTTAAGCACAATGGATACAGGAATGTACCGTGTTTTGCCTGATTGAAAGGCGTAAGGGACGGGGTCCCCCGCTCGTAGGGTGGTGCATGGGAACCTACTCTACACTGTTGGTATATGTGTGTGAGTAAATGTTACATTGTTTAATTTTATGCGAAAACTTTGACATTATTTTTTTTTGTCAGAAAAGATCGATCATATTGCTCTATTGAGAGGACCACCAAACTCAGGTGCGGTGCAGGGAGATATTTTGAATTATTGACAAGAAAATGGCATGATGACTTTTGACGTGAATCAGCCTAATCTGTAAATTAATTGTTTAGATACTCAAAAGAAAAACCAAAAATTGATGCAGAGTCCGCACTACAATACCTATTTTTACAGCAGAATGAACGGTTATGGTCTTGTGAGAAAGGGGGTTTGTCCTAGAAAGATCAGTACTGTTCATGTACAAACTGTATGGGCTTTAATCTGGCTTTAAACCTTTCTTTTGGGATTATATTTAGGCTGAGAGTGTGCAAATGTATGTGTAACATAGAGTGTGGCAAATTTGACAGGTGGGATGTTGCAGCTGTTTTCTTGGCATTTTCTTCTCTAGGTGAACTTTCAAGAGAAGTTAAAAGTTAGTTAGAGTCAGCAATCCTTATCTACCATTTTTTTGCTTCCATCGCTAATTCAGAGGCACCACTAAAACCTGCCTGTTTTAAACTGTTCATGACAAGGGCACCTTATTCATCTTATTTTTTGTCAGGTTCGTTTCAGATGTACTTGTGGTGCCACTGGTGCATTGCTCATTGGACTTTGCAATTTATTTTATGGTAAAAGAGATAAATGATGCTTCCACTGAGGATTAACAAAATATTATTCCTCTGTGTCTCTTTCTCTCCTCCTCATCGTCAGGTGTAAGAAATGGAACGTTCCCATTGAGAAGATCTACAACAAAACCCAGAGGGAGAAGTTTGCCTGGGCTATCGACATGGCTGAGAAGGACTATGAGTTTTAAACACACTTCATGTTTGACCTTGCCTGTCCATGCCTTTGATTGTAAAGATGCTTTGTAGTTGATGTCAAATAATCCCACTATGTGGTTATTGCAGGGCTGTGAAGGGGGGAGACTTTGTTTGAGATGTGACCACTGTTGACTAATTGTTATGTATATATAGTTTGGTTATGATTATAAGAACATAACTCCTGACCCATCAGACCAACCTGCCAAAGGGCATCTTTCTTCTAAAACAAAGTTATAGTAGTG
The DNA here is from genome assembly GCA_008086565.1 of Thalassoma bifasciatum. Lineage (NCBI taxonomy): Eukaryota > Metazoa > Chordata > Actinopteri > Labriformes > Labridae > Thalassoma > Thalassoma bifasciatum. The sequence goes on from RPOG01000054.1 coordinate 900,988, forward strand.
TGTATGTAGCTGCAGCTTCCTGCTCATGGTCCAAACAATAATGAATCTTAAGGTAAAATGTTTTGTGGGATATGACTTTACTGAGATTTGTAAGCCATCAAACTAACTGAGAGATTCTATATTCTCTTAGAATAATGAATTGATTGATGTTTGTGTGGGAGACTGTGAGGAACACCATGAGAATTTGTTGGATTCAAGTGTGAGAGATCGATACAATGAAATGAGCCGAACAGACTGATGATAGTGTGAAAAATAGAAACCCCAGCACTATGCCCATGAAATCATTAGCACACAGAATGTCATCATACTTTTCCATATAGTTTGATTTCACTGTTTATTTCAGGGATGTATATATTTGTTGTCACGTTTCCAGAAAAAAAAGATCAAGTGTTTTATAAAATGTGTGCTGTATGCTCTCCCAACATAAAGCTCTTCATTGCTTATATGCAACTCCAGTGTCTGTTTTTAGTGTTGCAGTGAACAAGACGCATTTTACCGTTTGTTACTTGAAACTTACTGAATTACTGCAAAATGGTTTGTGTGCAAGAGCCAAAAAAGTCTGTGACTGACATGGTTTTTGGGAGGGATACAGATTTTGCCAAAAAGGATCACTGAAGTCTGTCATGGTGGTGTGATTTTTTGTCTTTTTCTTTTTTGTAATGCTACGATTAAGCAGGAAGTTTTCTTCTTAAGTGAGTTTCATAATGTGAATGGATACTCTAAACTTTGTCATTACTGTTCATTGCTATTTGGTCATGTATCACACACGTGATGGGTTGGGTGCTTATTGTTTTGAGCTTTGTAGTTTTCAGAATAAAATATCAACCTTGTACTCTTTGTCCACGTCATTTAATAGGATTTTATTTTTCCTGAAAAAGTATTTGAAATCTTAGAGTGAGAAATGTTCTTAACAATTACAAGAATGCAACCAACTACTCTGGTTTCTATGGGCTTCTGCAATTAGGAGGAGTCAACTCTGATTCTTGTCACAAAAACTAGATTGTACTTAATGTGAATCGGCATGCAAATATGAAATACAGTAAAAGCAAAGGGCCTGCTTCTTTAAGAGGCCGACAGCAGGCGCTGCTACCCGAAGGATGTACTGCATCAAGTTAACGGGAGAAAGGTGAGATTCCCGGATAGAAAGGAATTGTGTGAAAAATAATTCAAAGATGGGTGTGTTTCCTCCGCAAAGTGTAGGGTTCAAATTCTTTCCAATACAAAGCGAATGGGTCACAACCGATAGGGCCCATAAATGCCACAAAACATCAACTCAAAGTGATAAGAACATTTCAAATAAAATCCCAAAAAGAACTGAAAAATCTTGCATAAATCTGGACGGATTAACTGGGTAACCAGACCAAGAGGACCCCACACCTGGCCTCTTGGATAAGATACCAAAAGATACTCAAAGACGACAAAGAAATAACCCATACACACTCATTTTCTGTCAGAAGATACCATTTTCTATGGTGTAAACATAAATAATGTATGGATCCAAATTTCCACCTGTAAAAGAACAACAACAACAACAATACTACTACTACTACTACTACTACTACTACTACAACTAATAATAATAATAATAATAATAATAATAATAATAATAATAATAATAATAATAATAATAATAATGATAATAAAAGGTATGGTATTTTATTTATTTATTTATTTTCTTGAGCATAAAAAGTCAAAAGTTTGAGACAGAGAGTAATTATATCAACTATTTTGACAGAATGTTGACAATTTTACCCGCAAATTTTGACACACAAAATGTTGACTACTCGTATCAAAATTTTGACTTTTCGAAACGAAAATTGACTTCTTTTTTATTTATTTATTTATTTAAAATCTAATGACAGTTTTTGTAGCTAACAACTTCGACCTATCTCAAAATTTCGAATTTTTTCTCCTCGGAATGACTGTAAAATCTAAAAACCTTGCCTTTATTATCTAAGATTTGACTTCTTTTCTCATAACTTTGACTGTCAGCTCAAAATTCTGACATTTAAGCCCCAAACTTGGACTTTTCTCCCCATAACAGAAGCTAAGATTTCGACTTTTCATCTCGAAATTTAGAGTTTTTATCCCACATTGTTATATTTTGGTTCAAAATTTGCCTTTTTTTCCCCTCAAAAATTCTGACTATTCCTCATAATTTTGACTTTTTTTCCTCATTTTTACAAAACGTGACTTTATATGACTTCTGACTTTTTAGCTTCAAATTTGGGCTTTAAAGCTATATATGCACATGTGTCTGCATGAAAACAAATCCCCATTCTTTATACAAGAACACCAATGATATAGTGCAAGTTTCATGACACTTTATTTGGGTCCATGACACAGCTCTTACTTTGAAAACCCGCAGCGGAAATGCTTGTGTTGCCTGTGTTGAACTTGGCGGTGCTGGTGCTCGGCTCGGGGGGGGGAAGGGCCTGCGCTGGCAGGGACTCAGAGTAGGCAAACTTGCATAGTCTTACCACGGCTCTTGCTGTCTGTCTACCTCTCTCTATGGACGGCTGGAGGGGTGAAGGGGAAACAAGGATTGTTGTAGTCGGGACCTTTGCGCTTTTCCAGGTCCAGAGGATGATCTAATCACGAAACAGAGGGGTGCGGGGGGAAAAACGGAGAAGAAGAAAGACGGGAGCGCGAGAGGAGAGGGGGGCAGCCGTTGGAGATGTGCTTTTTGGGCCGAGATTGCGGCGCTAGGTACAGCACAGCAGCTCCTGCAACGTGTTGTTTTCCACTGGATTGTTGTCCGCACGGTAAGGCATAACGAGAACAGGGGAGAAAAAACTGTCTCTGCTTTTCTCTTTCTTTGACACGAGAAGGACCAGCTCTGGTTGCTCCTCCTGGCTCAGAGAAATGCTAGCTCACACCGGCCCCGTTTCCACACTGTGAAAATAGCCAGACGTTTCTTTTTATCCCCTTTTCTCTTCCTCGTCGCCACCAGTTTTATTCCCAGTAATGTGTTTCTAGAAAAAAAGAAACTTTCCTTTCCTCTGGTACGGACTGCAGCAGGTTACAGGCCTGTTGGTAGTTTTGGTTAACAGTGTAATTCAGATATCCCCCACTGGCAGGTTAAAGGTAAAATCACATCGAGGAGAAAGTATTATGTCGTGATGAGCTTAACCAAAACATTCAGAAGTTGCAGCTGTCATTGTATTATCCCTGTATATGATGGACCATAGCGTGGCTTTCATGGATCTAGAGCAGAGAGAAACCTATCCCGTATGGAAAAATCAATAAATTATATGAATGCGAACATTTTAACGTCATGTAAGTCACAACAAAGTTTGACTATGTTGACATAGTTTTTCCACTCTTTGAAAACTTCTGTTGAGGAAAAAAAAATGTGTTTGCAGGTTTTTTCCAAACACTATGTAATTACACTATTTGTTTTGTGGCACGTTATGTACCATCATGTTAAAGAAAACCCAAATCCTTTGACATTCAAGTTAAACATCCAAGTCAAACCCATCAATATACAACACTTTCACACCTCCATATTCAATCTGTAGTCTTTTTTTCCTCTCTGTTTTGTGAGGCAACTGAGGCATGTGAAGTGTCCCCACTTTTTATCCATTAAATAAAATTGCAAGAACAAATGTTTGGAGTGTTAATGATAAAAATAGGCAGGAACATGTCAAAGTTAAAAGCGATGTTAAGATCAGGGAGTTGAAAGTTGTCATAAATATGAATAAATAGTCTGGACCCAGAATTTCTCATTGCGCTGTTGCGCACTGGTTACAGCAAATTTTCGTGGGTATAAAAATGTATACAACGTACATTAAGTCTTTCAAACATGCCTCCTTGTGTCTTTTTATGTTTTTTCTACTGGTGCTTAATATCGGACACACTAGAAGTCTCCAGAGAATTGTTGCTTCATGGCTTTTCCCCCCTTTTCTGCTGCTGCTGTAGGTATCCTTGTCTAGGCCTGGGCTAAGCAGATTGTTCTGAAGAGGAAACGGACAACAAACGGGGGAAGTGAACATGGCTGGGACCTCAGGCTTCTTTTCCAACGGTCCTGTTCCGGGGATGGACAACGATGCAGAGATGAACAACCTGTACCGGGACCTGGAGCTGGGCACTGTACTGACACTGTTTTATTCCAAAAAGTCCCAACGGCCGGAGAGACGGACATTTCAAGTCAAGCTAGAGACCAGGACTATTATCTGGACTCGAGGCACAGATAAAATAGAAGGAGAGAGTGAGTAGCATGCACACAGAAACAGAGACACAAGCATAAACATGACAAAATGCCGTCCCAAACTGGTTGGTTAACATTTATTCAGATATATGAAAGTGTTGTGAGGTTTTTGAACCACTGGCAGGAGATAAGACAAAGGCAGATGACATGCTTATATGATGTCATGTAAACAACTGGCAAAAACAGTCACTTACTAATTCCCTTAGTTGGTGCAAATTGTAACCCAAATGCCTTTTGGATGAATATCTCTAATATGTTGAAAAAACAGGTGCCAGTCTTACCAAAATCATAGATATACAAAAAAACCATCTGATAAATTGATAAATCATATCATAATTACAAATTGGGCGACTGACAGGCATGAAGCACCCAAACCTTCAGTAATTCATCAGGAAGCTGGCATTCAGAATAACCTTCAACAAAACCGTGTCTAACCGAGGACGCGCATGCTCTCGGTATTTTGTTAAATGGTCTGTCTCTCTCGAGTGGCAGGATGCCTCATGCACAGCTGCTCTCTGCTCCGGATGCAGCAAGAAGAGCACATTCAATAACAAAAAACGACAGACAGAAGACCTATTTTTTTTAACACTACAGTATCATCTTCTGCGCGATGAAAGGTTTCATACACACATGTGAGCTCATAGCTGCCATTTGATACTCCTGAAGAGGTGAAATTGGCCTGGGCGGCTCATTAATCCACAGAAATAGAATATGAGGGGTTTTACTGGAAGCCTGCGATCATTTGGGAACAATTTGGCCTGCTGTGTTTACCCCTTATCAATGACCGTTAGAGAATTATGCCCATTATCTGTGGAAACACCACTTTGATTTGTTGCTAAATATAACAGACCCCGATGCTTTGCCTCTTGATCAAAGTATATTTTGCACATTTTCCCACCCAGGTTGATCTCTTGTCTTTGTTTTTAACAGTTCTCTTGTCTTGCCCTCAAAGGAACTGGCACACAGTCTTTCTTGTGGCGCACATATATACCAGTGCACGGTGCCATACGATGTAGGACAGAGCAGGATGTGGTCTTACAGAAAAGCTGGCGGTAACAGTCTGGCTAGAAGTATAGACAGGGCTTGTCATAAACCTAAAGCTCTCATTACCTCCACAGTCTTTTCAAGTGAAAGAACTGACTACACTCCACATAAGGCTTAGCAGGAGTTAAAATAAAAACTGTTGTTCTTCATGACGGGTGGCAAGCTTGTAGTGTTTCTTCTTTGTTAAAACTAGCAAAACAATGATCAGAATTCTGTTTATCAGCTCAGATATCAAAAGAAGTGACCAAACGTCACTGAATCAGATAGTGTTAGACTCATGAATGGATTTCTATATGTTTGTCTAAACCTGAGACTAACTTTGTTGCTTGGTAAGAAAACCTTTTATCTTAGTTCTGGGGGGCAATAACACGGCAGATCATATCTCGGTTCCCAGTCTTTGCTCTAGATCACTGAAAATGGAGTCTGAATTTCACATCAACAAATCATCCAGTAGAATATATGATTATGTTAATTAGCTGTCAGTTTACAGATATTTCACTTAAATGATATGTTCTATTTTCTGTCCATCAAGTAGCTCTCCCCATCATCTCTGCTTGCCCTGTGCTATTGACCATTATATGAGCTAAAATACCGTTAATCATTCATCTTTCAGAACCTTATTGCATTTTTTGGGGGTATTGTTAAGTAAATTGTCTATATTTGTTTATTTTAAGGGATAGCTCTTAACAACAAACACTTCAGCCTAGGATCCACGTAAACATGCCAGGTAGACATTAGACTAATTTTCATTCACTGTCCCTAACAGTTCACAGAAAATTTCATCACATTAGAGAGAAGAGATGAACAGAAATAAGACAGATAGAGAAGATCACAGTGCATTACAATAATGTCATCAACACAGGTGCAAAAAAAAGAAAAAAGTAAAGTAGGGCTGAATGATTAACAACAACAACAAAAAAATCCAATTGTGATTATTTTTCCCTTTGTTGCAATTGCAATTTATTGTGCATTTGTTTTTAGGTCCCTGGTCTCAGACATATCAATGGCTTTATTGAAAAAGATGATATTTTCTTTTATTATTCTCGTTTTGAGTAAGAAAAACATACTTGAAGGAGAAAAGAAGGATTTTTGTTAAAACAAACAAAAAAGCCACAAAAGAAACTCTGTTTGGGTATACAGGTCCATCTCAAAAATTATATGTTAATGTGGGTGTGTTTATATTTATATACACTCACACATACACATCAAAGATTTATTATAACAGTCTTAATGGTTTTGAAAAATGAAAAAAGACATTAATTCTGGAGCAAAAACCGGCGATGATAGTGTGAATTTTGTTGACGTAAGTTTAAAGCCGAGCGCTGCAGTGACGTCACGCGTTACGTAGCTGATGCGGCTCTCGACATCCGGCCCATCAAGCAGGGTACGGTTGGCTGTGGAAACGCTCACAGGATCAGGCTTTACTGATCTGACCCTTACCAAAGTGTACCGATCCGTACCAGACTGCCTGGTGGAAACGAGGCTTAAGTGCCACCTGGAAAAACCAGCTGAAAAAGCAGAAAAGGAAGTTTTCATGTCATTACTGTTACAAGCAATTTTCTTTTCTTATCAAACCAGGATAAAATAATTTTCTGTCTATGTGCTGGACTGAGCCTGATTCTGTCTTCTGTGTTGAAAGCTGATAAACGATTTTTACCGCTCCATGGCATAAGTATATCTTTCCAGATTTTTAGTGTTGAAACTAACTTATATGTAAATTGTAAAGCCCTTACATAATGTTACGTAACATATTTGTGATAGTAATGATTTGCAGATATGGCCACATTACATCTGTAGTGTTCAGCGAATTCACAACACAGAACCTCTTAAACTCTAAACTCCGACAGACATGATTCTCACAATACCAAGATTTTTTTGAAAGAATTTTCTTTGCATCGATCAATTTTTCTTTTCAGTAAATCTGCTTGTGCACATTCTTATCCTTCCTCTTTTAGTCAAGTTGATTTATTTATAACTCCTTTGTTTATTACTTGAAGTAAACCTTAAACAGCTGGTCAATTAATTGACTTTTAGATCAATATGGAAGCCAGTTTTTGAAAGCAAGGCACCATCATTTTAATTTCCATGTTGTGTGTGTGTTGTCTGCCCTTGGATCTTTGTTGATTACTTTATTATCTCTGTCGCCACTGAGTGTGAAAGATACAGGTCCCAGCAGTGTTTCAGTTCTTAACGCCACATGAAATGTCACAATACTTGAAGGTCTGATTTGTTGACCTGCATCAAACAAAAAAGAAACGTTATTTACATCCTAGATATTATGTTTCAACCATTCAAAAAAGAAAGAAAAAGAAACAATTGACTGTCGTTGTTTCATGTATGTGGAATTATCTGGATACATCTGTGAAGTCACTGAGCTGCTTTTTCCACACCTTCTGTAAAAGGCCGACGCAAGCTTCTCGCCATCAAAGGTATTTTCTGGCTAAAGCACGCTCACACGGCTATCAGCTCATTTTTAAGACAACAAATGCTTAGCTCAGTGTCCTGATTGGTTGGTAATATGTCTGCGTGAAAACAGAGAAAAGATCAGGTTGTCAAACTCAGCTACACAGTTGACTTGCTATATTTACATTGAGTTGGAAAGGGGAACAATATCCATGAGCTGCATGACAGAGATTTGTCTAGGGAAAAGTCCTGTGTTTGACTTAACATGACATGAAATGAAAGAAGCTGATATGGATCAGCTGATGTGTGAGTGCACACGGAAAGTTGTCACGCTGTGTGCAGCAGTCGCTCAGAACTTGAGTCCAGTGGCAGTAGCTTTTCATTCAACTTTAATCATACATTGTTTTTTTAACTGCTGCTTTGATGGATATTCTTACAGATAGACTGATTATACAGCCCGATAATGAAGTAACCGACATTAGTCAATATCTGCAGCATCACAGCAGATCAAAACTACTGAATGACAGCAAGAACGAAAAGTGGTACCTAGCATACCGCTTGCAGCTTAGTAGACTATGCCCATTCCTGAGTGGTATATTCCAGTTTTCAGACTGGCCTACCAGCTCCATCAGGGGTATGCCAGTGGCAAAATAGGATGTGGGATAATTTTTAACACTTGTATATATCTGAATTTTTGATTTTTGACACTTGTATATATCTGAATTTTTAACACTTGTATGTATCTTAATTTTTAACACTTTTAATTATCTTAATTTGTTGTAAATTGTTAGATTTTCTCTTGATTATTCCTATTCTTATTCTGGCTCTTGTTCTTATATTAGCTGCAGTAACTTCTGAATTTCCCTGCAGGGTACTTTATAAGTACTTTATTATCTGATCTTCTCTTATATACCACCAAATTAAAACTGGCATACTAGAAAAAAAGGAATATACTACCATATTAAAACTAATGGAATGTATCACCAGGTGGAAAATATAGAAAAAAATGTAATATTCCAATTTAGCTCGGAGGTTTATGTCTCCTTGAAACACCGGTGGATATATAGACAAACATGGATATACAGGAATATACTTGTATGTCTATCTATCTATTTATCCATCACAATCTATCTATATGAGTTTTATTGTCAAAAAATGGTTGTCAGAAAACTGATTATACCAGTCTTAGACAAGTGGTATACCATTGGGGGCTGGGTAATAATCATATATAAAATTTAATGGTAACATGTCCTGCTGCAATACTCTTGTTACAGATGGTGCAATTTTTCTTTAGCTTGAAATTGTCAGAATACCAGCAGTAGATATTTTACTCTTTACACCAGTTTTACTCAACCAAAGAGTCCTTTGCAAGAGAAACAATCTTAGTTGTCAAAAGTAGCAAGAAGTAGCATAAAAACTAGATCTAAGGTGGCAACAATGGTCAAAAAGCAGCAAAAATTGGCAAGTAAGTTGGCAGAAACCTTGGAAAATAACCAGAAAGTAGCAAAAAATAGTCTGAAAGAAGGAAAAAAAAAACAAGTAAAAGTGACGAAAATGGACCAAAAGCAGTCACGAGTCACCAAAAAAATGCCATGTGTTGTTGTAATTCTGTAATTAATGGAATTGCTCATTTCCAAAAATTTGTTTGTTTTATGAAACATAGGATGGGGAACCTAAAGATAATTGCACCATAAATCGCAGTTACAATATAGGAAAAAATATTTGCAATTAGATTACCATTGCGATTCTTTCAGCCCAAACACCATTGATAGGGCTAGTATGCCAGTTTGAAAACTGGAAAACGGGGAACTGGTATTTTTCACTCAGCTGTAAGTGGTATGCTAGGTCCCACTTTTTATTCTTGGCTCTGTTTGGATAACATGCAATATCGACGTTACTCTGAATGATAACACCATTTCCTCTTCTAGGTGACAGCACATCAAATCTACAACAGAATGTGTCAGTTGAAGACTTTTTTTTTCTTTTGTTAAGTGAAAGTAAAAGCTCATCTTTAAAAAAAAAAAAGATTATTCTGGTGAATTCAGCTGCTTGGTTATCATAACCTAAGGTGAAAACCAGAAAGGAAGGAATGGTGAGGCATGCAGGACAAAGCGCAGCAGGAAGTATGGGAGTGTGTTGTAGGATACCTCATCTCATCTCCTGGTGTAAGATTACACCTTTGGCTGTCTCTTTATTTCCTGCATCTGTTTGAGGCAGACTCCAAATATTTGGACTCAAATGACTTAAAAGTGTTGTCTAACAGATCAGCTCCGTCCTTAGCCGTCTCGCTCTCAGCGGAAGTCTGCCGGCCTCTCTGTTTGGTAAAGTAAACTGAGATATGATGTACGATCAAGAGCTCAGATCTGTGAAATCCTGCATGAGAAGACGCACTTTTTCATACTTGAGAAAATAATGTGCACATGCTCACCTTCATGCAAGCACAGATGTGGTGTAGGCGACAAAAGCACAGGATGTGTGGTTCTGGGGCAGGAAGAGAAGCAGGAGCTGAGAGAAGTGAGTGTGTGTGTGTGTGTGTGTGTGTGTTTGTGTCTGTGTGTTCAGCAGGAGAGTCCTCGCTGTAGGTCTTTGACGCTGATAGGAGCCTGCTGAGCTACTTTACAGCCTACTCACTCGTAAAGTTTCTGACGCGTTTAAGACGGCAAGATAAGATTGTGGCAGCTCTCTTTGCATGAGGAGTGAACAGATGAAGCTGTTTTTTGCTGATTTTCAATCAGCTCAAAACCCTTACAATATACAGAACATCCCTGAAAGAATGTGAATTTGAGCTTTGAAAAAATTGATTCTTTTTTACTAAAAATTACTTGGTTACAGACATTTGAAGCACCTGCATACAAAAAGCTCATGCCACATAAGCTGATTCTGTTAGATTTCTGGCAGGGAAAGCAGAGTTAAGACACTTCATCACCTGTTTGTGATTTTGATATCTAATATTAAACTTCTTTGACGCGTCTTTGTCCACGTGTGGTTTAACTGCTGACCTCAGCTCTGTTTTTTAATGTGGTCAGGGGGCTGAAGACACTCTGGTGTGCTGTGTTTGCCTGTGAGCTGGAGAGTTAAGGTTCAGAACTAGTGCAACACAGCAGATTTATTGATGCAGTAGTAATAAATGTTTGGCACAGGCAAGCAAATCTAATTAACTGAAATCATTACATGTTATGGTATTGATGTTAGATAACATTTTTATTGTGTTAGTGGTAAGGCTGAACAAATTGCCAAAAAAGTCTAATTGCGACTACATTTTCCTATATTGGAAACGTAATTTATTGTGCTGTTGATTTTAGGTTCCCTGTCTTATGTGTAGTTGATATCAATAGCTATAAGGAAGGGGATCATGTATATATTTTTATTCTCATTTTGAATAAGAAAAACAGATACATTAGGGAGAAAATTATTATTTTTGTAAAAACAAACAAAACATTTTTTCATAAAAAAGGAACTGTTGTTATTGATAACTAAATGTAGAAAACTTACAAGATGATGAAAGAGTTAAATATTTTGGTCACTCTTTTCTGAAAGTGATCTCATATAGACTCATTATACGTAGATTGAATTATTTCAAGCCTTTGTTTTTCGAAATGTTAACAATTATGTCTTGTAGATGATAAAAACCCAAAATTCAGTATCAAAAAAATTGTACTGTTACATTAGATCAATAGAAAAAGATTAATTTGTCAGGCCTCTGAAGTTTTGCTGCTTTCAGGGTTAAGTTCAGGGTTGTAGAGCATTAAACATCTGCTGCAAAAGGATTTCTCTGATATTCTGACAAATTTGAGGTCAAAGAAATATGCATCGTCTGCGATTAGAGTATTGCAGCAGACCATATTGCAATTGAATCTAACTTGCAATGAATTGCCCTGCCCTAGTTGTCGTTAACCACATGTTCTTCAAGCAACTTTGTTTCATAGAGGAAATGTGCTCCAAAAAGTTTTTATCACTCACATAGAGTTCACAGCAGCTGTTTTTGTATAATGTGCATTGTTTGTTTTATTCATGCAAACTAACTGTATAATTTCATAACCAAGAACAATGTCAGATCAGTGTTTTGTTAACTGTTTCGTCATATGTCTCCCCCACCAGTTGACATTCGAGAAATCAAGGAGATTCGTCCTGGACAGAAGTCCAGGGACTTTGAGCGCTACGTTGAGGACTCTGCAGCTCGGCCAGACCACGCTCATTGCTTCGTCATCCTCTATGGCACCGAGTTTCGCCTTAAATCGCTCAGTCTGGCAGGTACATCCTGACATCAACACAAAGTTACACACCTGCAGAGTTTACCAGAGAATTAATGCTATAGGATAACCTTTGCTGTGTACTTTCGACTTATTAATGATTATATTCATATTGCATCACTAATGTCAAAATGAAATGTTTCGGAGGTCTCTTTTGACCGTACAATCAATTTGAGGCATCTTTATTCGTAAAACCTGATCTGGAATTGCTATAAATCCTGCTGTTTTCCACCACTTAAGTCAACAAAAAATAAGTCAGCTGACCAAATAATTATGGCTCCTTTGGCTGATTATGAATGCAATTTGGGGCTGCAGACCACATATCCATAGATTTCTCATTCAGAGATAAACATTCTCGCAAAGATACCCAAAATTATTGCTCAAAAGTTGTTCATGCTTTGATTACGTTCCTCACAGCGACATCTGATGAGGAGATGACCATGTGGATGAAGGGGTTAAGCTGGCTTGTGGCAGACACGTTAAAGTCCCCAACACCACTCCAGATAGAAAGGTAAGGTTTTCAAGCGATCGCAAATCCGAAATTGAAGCTATCCCAAAGTGGTTACGATTTTCACCTGTATTTTATCTCTTCTTGTTTTTAGATGGTTACGTAAACAGTTCTACGCTGTTGATCGCAACAGAGAGGACAGGTAAGTCTGCTGGGTGCAACAATTTCAACTCCAAAGTTAATCAGATAAGCTTCACAGGAAACTGCGTCATTTGGTATAACTCAGTTATTTGGCGGAGCAGTTGTGCCCTTTTCAAAATGTGTGACCTCAAGAGCAAGTAGGCTGACTGCAGAAGGTTCGTAGGTGTCTGAAAGAGAGAGATCTGTTGAGGTGTTGCAAAGGAACTAGCCTCTCAGCCACACATCAGCACCCCTTCCTGCAGCAGGAAACTGATTGTAGAGGATGGAGGAGATGTACAGAGATGTTTGTCTGTTACATCCCTGACGAACGCTCAAGCCTTTGTTACTCGGCAGGGCTATTGTCCTCTAGTAGCTGTGTAGTAAATGTTAATCCAGAAAAAAAAGATTAAGCAGGACACAAGAGCCATGTTTTGCATGAGTGTGAGGTTCTAAATGATGTTTCTGCTTCCCCTGCAGGATATGTTAGCAAAATGTTCGAAAATGTTTTGCCTTAGCTGATGAAACGTGCGCATTCACGTTTGTGTTTCACTCCTCAACCGAATGTGTGTGTTTTTAGGATATCCTGTAAGGATCTGAAGAGCATGCTGAGCCAGGTCAACTACAGGGTACCCAACATGAGGTTCCTACGAGAGAAACTTCCGGTAACCTCCTTCTACTTATCACCAACCCCCCTCCTTACCACTCTATCCCACTGCCCACTTGCCTCTCACTATGATGGTGTTACAATTAACAGTCTTTTTTCTGTTTGTTTCACAGGACTCAGAGCTTAGGAATGGAGACGTATCCTTCAGCCAGTTTGCCCTCCTCTATCGCAGCCTCATGTTCGACGCACAGAAAAACGTAAGTGCAATGATTTTATGCATACACAGACAGTTTCTGTCCCAGCACTTCCATCCTCTCCCCTATCTGATGCTCTGCCAACACACCCTTACTTGCCCATCTGTCTGTTCTCAAATGGCTGTGAGATCAATATGGACCAGCTAAAATCCCACCAAACCCCTCTGGAGGCCATTAGGACATACACACACACACACACACACACACACACACACACACACACACACACACACACACACACACACACACACTCCCACACAGATGAGGAGGCAGGCAGGCTGGGGTCAGATTAAATGGATGACCTCATACCCTCCCATTACAAAACATCTACCCCCAACAGGATGTCTATCAACATGACTGACACTCTAAAAATATGTCACTTTCATTAATGACTAATATTTCCCCCTTTTCTTTTTCCTTTCAGATGGAGGTCCCATTTCTGCAGAGGTAAGTCAAAACTAACCACACACTTGGAACGAGTGTCTGTTGGGACACAGATGTGTGTTTACTGAAGCGAACCATTACTTCTCTCTGTCAGGTTCATTGACAGACCAGAACTGAAGATCTCCCTCGACGACTTCAAACACTTTCTCCTTGAGTCTCAAAAGGTAACAACTCCAGGCAAGGTTCAAACTCTTCTGTTTATGTTTTTACCTGCATGCGTTAATATGTTTGTGCTGGCATGTGAATCTAGGAACTGTGGGCATCAGACAGCAACATGGTTCAGGAGTTCATGTTCAGCTACCTGAAAGACCCTCTGAGAGAAGTGGACCAGCCTTTTTTCTACCAAGATGAGGTAAACAGCTCTCTTGTTTGTCTCATTTCAGGGTCTTCTCTCACTTATGGAAAAATGTATAGGTGTTTGTTGAGCTGTGGTTTCCAAAACCCCAACTGAGTTGTGGCGGAGGTGGGTGATGTGTGGTAGTTGTCATGGATCTCCAACATTTCAGCCCAAAGCACCTCCTACCACACATATAGAAAAAGGTCATTGACTGTGGTGTTCAAGAGAGTTGTGCAGAAATAAATAATGTTTTTTTGTAGTCACCATGATGAGCCATGATTGACTCATGATGAAAGCTGGTACCAACTTTTCTATGTATGTGGTTACATAATATTATCAAAGGTGTGCAGGCTTTGCATGTGCCATCATTGAAAACTTGAAAAGAAAAAACTCTCAATAAGAAAAAACTATTATTGTCGTTGCCTGTATCACTGTTCGGAATTCACCTGTTTTCTGATTTTAAAACAAATGCCAACACTCTCTTGAAGGAATCTAAAAATTAATTGTAATAATCTGAGGCCTTATCTAGAAACTCCAGTTTTACAGATATACACAGACTGTGCCAAGTTTAAATTACCCACTGTCATCATATCAAGTGTAAAGGGACAAGGGAATTTACTTTAGGCATCTATCCAATCCTGGTGTCTGGTATCGGTCTGACACAGACTCACAGCAAAGACTGATCCATGAGGCAGATCTACTCATCTCAGTTCTATGATCTTCTGTGTGGGCACCTTTTACGTCAATAACACTGATAGGGCTGAGTATTGTTGGTTGGTAGAGCTAAGATAGTATGAAGGCAGATGACCACAGCAGCTCCGCAGCTTGGAGGTGTTTCATGCTTGTGCCGCTGAAATAGAGACAGAAGAGAAAAAGAAAGCTAAACGGGAGAGTGATAGAGCACAGGCAAAAGGCTAAAACACGGGTTTTACTGTTTGTAATAATGTTCATTCCAACCCACATACAGCTGTTATTCTGCAGTGATCTGTTCAAACCTGCGAGTCTATCAATAAAACAAAGAGCCAGGACATATTAGCTCTCCTTGGTAAATGGGCACTGCCAGGACATAAGGATTCACTAACGTTACATGGGACTGATATGCCTCAGAGCTCCAGGTTGTGGGTAGCGCTTAATGTAGCCGGCCATTAAACCATGATACGTACTTGTAAAGTGTGCTGGTTGTCACGTTTCAAACAACAGTGCTATGTAACTTTTTATAAATACATTACCTTGTAGCATTGTATCCAGTAAAAAGTTTCCTTCATCAAAGCAAAGTAGTGTTGGAAGGAAAATCTGATCCCCATTCATCTTTTAAAACAAATACACCAATCATATCATCACGACATTTTGCAAAAGTCCTCTGGCCGAAGGGGTCGCTGCTAGCACTCCATACACATTCTCCTCACAGTCCCTTTAAAGAGGACTGTCCTGGACTCCAGTTATGAAGCTCTTCGAGGAAATAAAACAAAGAAATTAGAACAGTTCAAGTCAACAACAACCATAGAATTGCAGTTACTAATAGTTGGCGAAAGTAGTGTGGTAGAAGTTTGTTTTAAGAGGAGACTGAAAAGCAGACAGAGACTGCTGACCGGATTTTTTCTTTGAGGCTTGGACAGATAATTCTTACTCTTTAACAATCTAAAGCTGGTCTGAAAATTTTTGGAGGCAGGTGATGAGGGTACATTGTGTGTTTTTTTTAGTCTTCACAGAATAGAATAATTCCATTATGGCAAAACTCTGTTTGCTTTTGTTGACATCAAAAGATACAGTCAAAGAAAACATTCCTCTCACATGGGCGTACTGCTCCGAATCACTTGCTGTGAAGCATTAAAACCCCAACCTAAGATTCTAAAATGCACGTTGGTTTTATTTTAACCTTTGTGACTGAAGTAAAACTAGTCCCTCACAGTCTGACTCTGCTTGGTATATCAAACAAATCCTTATTATTCAGCTTAATATTGTAAATCAATCAGATTATATTGTAGATTTCTTCTGACAAACTATTAGTTCTGATGTAGGTTTGTTATAACTCCATTGGGTTGTAAGCTTTATCCCTATTAGAGTTTTGACACATTGATTTATTGATTGATTAATTAATTTAGAAGGATTGTGGCCAAGGCAGAAAACCATGCTTTCACTTTTCTAAATGCTACTATATTGTAACCAATAGCTCAAGTATTTGAAGAAATTGCTTCTTAATTACAAAGGCTTCTGAATTGTGGATCGAGGCACCTGTGCTCATGCAAAGACTTTCCAGAAACACATCTGTTGAAACTTCAAAGTGAACATTTCAAATCATTCTCAGTCTCATTGCTCTCCTCTTTGCTGCCCAGCTCCTGACGTACTTGTTCTCCAAAGAGAACACTGTCTGGGACTCTTCCTTGGACCAGGTGTGCCCTGATAACATGAACAACCCCCTGTCCCACTACTGGATCTCATCTTCTCATAACACGTAAGGACAGAGCAACTTTCTTCTGTGTTTCATCATGACAGGCTTCAGCCAAATAAAAGCAGCCCTCAAGAACATACAAATCTCTAACCTCAGAGAAGGCTTTCGAACTGCTCCCATATCTCAGATAGAAAAGTATGATTTAACAATCATGTTCCAGAATAAGAGTCGGACGTTTATTTTAGAGGGGAATGTTTTTTTCCTCCAATAGAAAAGTGTGTGAAATGATAACCTTCTGTGTGAAATGTAAAACAATACTAATTGGGGCAGCGGTATGAAAACTTCCCATGCTGCTTTGATAAGGCTTGAATTGACAGACTGAAAGTGTTTACGGCGGTCAACAAAAGAGGGGGGCCCTTTTGATATGGCACTATGAATGAGTTTATACTACCACCACAGATAGTGTGTGTGTGATTGTTTTTGAAGGAGTCCCTTACGTGTGAATCCTTTGAAAGACTGGTTCTAGGTTTGTTTTTGTGTGCATACTTTGACTTTACATGCTTATTTTTAGCTACCTGACAGGAGACCAGTTTTCAAGTGAGTCCTCCCTGGAGGCGTACGCTCGCTGTCTGAGGATGGGTTGCCGCTGTATTGAACGTGGGTACACACACACACACACACACACACACACACACACACACACACACACACGCACAAAACAGTTTCAGCTTCATCAAGTCAAAACACCACTTCTTGACTTTAAACCTTATAATTAACTATTCAACTCCAGTTTTTTTTATCCTTTGCAGTTCTTCTTTCAATGCAGCCGCCACACCCGTGCCCACACACTCGAACACACACTTACAGTTACACAACAGTGCCATACATAGCCTTTACACCAGACCCTTGTCAAACAGGTTTCCATGAATAGGACTCACTTACTGTAGGTTAAAGGGTCACTTTACTTCAAACAAAAGTAAATAATCATGACGTTAACTTGAGTGTCTTTAAGTTCAACTGTCGTAAAGCTCCCCTGGAGCTGTACTATGTATATGTACTATATATATCTACACCGCTCCTGGAGATGAGCAATTAATTGCAAATTAGATCACAATATGATGACCTGCTTTAATATTCTAATCACAGGTGGTAAAATATTTCTTTTACCTCAAATGTGTCAGAATACAAGAGAAAAATGTTTTGTAGTAGAGTTTTATGCTCTGCACCAGTTACTCAACCAACTCAACTAAAGAGCCAAACTGTGCTCTGCAACTGTGCACCTTTGAATGAGAAAAGAACTTAATGGTGAAAAGTGGCAGGCAATAGCAATAAAAATAAGTTTCAGCTGGCAAAAAGGTACAAAAAGCAGCATTAAAATAGTGTTAAAAATAGGTGGGCAGGAGCAAAAAATTTAGAAAATGGTCGTCAAGTTGCAAAACCTTTCAGAGACCTGATATTTCTGCATCCTTTCTTTATTAGTTTGATGTAATATTATGACTTTCTGATGCTGAATTCTGGGTTGTCATTATCTGTAAGCCATAACCATCAATATTTCAAGAAATAAAGGCTTGAAATAATTCACACTTTGTGTAATGAGTGTGTATGATATATCAGCTCCAATTTCTGAAATTAGTGACCAAAATATTCAACTTTTTCCACAATATTCTAGTTTTTGAGATTTACCTGTTTATGCAAACAGTGTCTTTTTTGAATTTTTTTTATTCTGAACGAAATTCTACCTTTTTCCTTTATGTATGTTTTTTTTTCTTTTTCCAAGTGAGAATGATAATTAAAATAAAAATCCTCCCCTTTAATTGATATCAACAATACATAAAATGGGGAACCTAAAAATAATAGCATAATAAATCTTAATTGCAGTATAGGGAATCATTAGATTGTAATTGGATTATTTTTTGCAAATCCTTCAGCCCTTATTGTTGCCTAGTTACCCTTTGGTGTCTTCATATTGAACAACCTTGCCTGTGTTTATTTTCAGTGGACTGCTGGGATGGTCCTGATGGAATGCCGGTGATCTACCACGGACACACCCTCACAACTAAAATTAAGTTCATGGATGTTTTGACCACCATCAAAGAGCACGCCTTCATCACATCTGAGTGAGTCTCTATGTGCAACACATTTTTTACAGCCCCCGGTAGCAACATGATTGAATGATAAGATATGACAAAGATACAGAACCATACAACGTCACGCTAGTGCTTCAAAAAGAGATAAGATACTCAATCTGCTACACAGATAAAATGGGAATTTCACTGAAGTCACATCTCTCACAATGTGTACCTGTGTCCTCTCTACAGCTATCCCATCATTTTATCCATTGAGGACCACTGCAGTATTGTGCAGCAAAGAAATATGGCGACGCACTTTAAGAAAGTGTTTGGAGACATGCTGCTGACCAAGGCCGTGGATATCGCTGCAGATGGTTTGCCCTCTCCCACCCAGCTCAAGAGGAAGATCCTCATCAAGGTCAGGAGTCTCTTTCTTCTACATTGTATCTGTGTGAAAAGTATGAATGGATGCTCTGTGTACAGTGTCCTGATTATGCAATGTTTTTTTTTGATTCGGCTGCAGCATAAGAAGCTTGCTGAGGGCAGCGCCTATGAGGAGGTGTCCACATCAACACCCTACTCAGAGAACGACATCAGCAACTCCATCAAAAATGACATCCTGTACCTTGAAGACCCCATTAACCATGTAAGCCAGTTGGTCCTTTGGCGTGTCATTATTTTTAGATCATCATAAAAATGGGTCAGATTTGGAGTTTCACTTCTGCCCACATTTCTGTTTTGTTTTTATGCCCAGTTTGGCCAGTTTTTAGTGCAACACATGGGTCTTAAAATATTCAATGCAGTCGTTTGACTCAACTGTCTCTCATTTCTTATCTCACTCTTTCCTCCCCTCAGGAATGGTACCCCCATTTCTTTGTCCTGACCAGCAGTAAGATCTATTACTCAGAAGAGACCTCCAGTAACCAGGGTAATGATGACGAGGAAGAGCACAGGGAGGTCAGTAGTGCTTTCATTTGATTTTATTGACAAAAATAATTTGTGTCTTTGTCTTTCAAGCTTCAGGAACTACAATAAAGCGACATATCTATTTTCTGTTTTAAGCTAGCACAGCTCACTGAAAGTGACCACATGTTTGTGGGATGCTGCATTGATAAGTTGAAATCTCCCTTTCATCTCCCAGGTGTCTAATGGTATGGACCAGCATGTGACGGAGAAATGGTTCCATGGAAAGCTGGGTGCAGGGCGGGATGGAAGGCAGATAGCAGAGAGGCTACTCTCTGAATACTGCCTGGAAACTGGAGCTCCTGATGGCTCCTTCCTGGTGCGAGAGAGCGAGACCTTTGTTGGAGACTACACGCTGTCTTTCTGGTATGGTGCACAGAAACCCAAAGTCACAGTGCCTAAAACTCTGAAGTTGCAGCAACTGACAGCAGATTTGGCAGTCTAAACATCATTAAAACTAATGTGTGATAATATTTTAAGTGAAAAGGTCAGTTTGGTAGTAAACCCCTGTCCTCAAGTGTGTTAAGCAAGGTTAACTCTGGCCAATCAACAGTGTCACACTTGCTGATCAATCAATGTCAATTTGTCCATGATTGATCCGAAGCGGATTGTTGTCACGATCTGAAGTGGGATTGTTTACCTCCCTTCAAAGGGCTCTGTATGAGTCGACATACTTCAGAACCAATCAGTGTGTTTATATGTTACAGTCATGTATGGAAACAATGGTCTTTGGCAGGTGGTAACATTCAAGTTAAGATGAAACAGAAGGCTTAAACTTCTTTGTCATCGTAAGCTGTAAGCAAACCTTTGTTTAGAAGTTTTCTATTTTTGATTCTTGGTCTTTCTTCCCCTCTGCACCAGGCGTTCTGGGCGGGTACAACATTGCCGTATCCACTCCCGCCAGGAGGCAGGCAGCCCCAAGTTCTATTTGACTGACAACCTGGTGTTCGACACGCTCTTTGCCCTCATCAACCATTACCAGCAGGTGGCGCTGCGCTGCAATGAGTTTGAAATGAAGCTGACTGAGCCGGTGCCTCAGACCAACGCTCATGAGAGCAAAGAGTTAGTAAACTTCAACTTGTTGTCTTGTTCTTGCCTCTGCTGTTTCAACCTTTAATGCCAAAAAGTAAAAGATGATTTGATTCCCCCATTAAGAGGACCAGTGTGGGAATGGAAACGTTAGGCTTCATTCATTTTAATCTATATTTTGTTGTTTGTCTCAGGTGGTACCATGCCAGCTTGTCCAGGAGTCATGCCGAGAACATGCTAATGAGAGTCCCTCGTGATGGAGCTTTCCTTGTGAGGAAGAGGACAGAACCCAACTCGTTTGCCATTTCTTTCAGGTAACATTGTTCCACTGCCTGAGTTGCATTTGTGATTCCTTTTCTTCACTGACATTGGTTTGAATGCTGAGTTTTTTATATCACCTCTTGGGTTTTCAACACAGGGCAGAGGGAAAGATTAAGCACTGTCGGGTGCAGCAGGAGGGTCAGACAGTGGTGCTGGGCACCTCTGAGTTTGACAGCCTTGTAGACCTCATCAGCTACTATGAGAAGCATCCTCTGTACCGCAAAATGAAACTGCGTTACCCCATCAATGAGGACACACTGGAGAAGATAGGCACTGCTGTGAGCACTACCACTGTCACTTTTGAAATATTATCAGACCTTTTTCTAGATTAGAGCTGTAACTTAGCCCTGAGTCTGCAAGAAATCCTCTGAGCACACAATCTTTTGTCCAATAGGAGCCAGACTACGGGTCTCTGTACGAGGGAAGAAATCCAGGCTTTTATGTGGAAGCTAACCAAATGCCGACGTTTAAGGTTAGTGTTACAAAAGGAAAAGGCCATTTGTGGTTGAATTTGCACCCTTGGGCCTGCCTCACTTTCTGTGTTGTCCTTTCAGTGCACAGTGAGAGCCATGTATGAGTATAAAGCCCAGCGTGATGATGAGCTCTCCTTCACTAAGAACGCCATTATTTCAAATGTGGACAAACAGGAAGGAGGATGGTGAGTGACCTGTATTGCATTTATCCAGGAAGTAGCTCTTAATTATGCACTTAGACAAATCACATTTGTGATGGGGTAAATTTTACCGGATGGGGCTGTGTTATGACATTGGTTTAATGCTGACATCATTTTAAAGCAGTAGTTATTAATATTAGCAAAACCACATCCTCCTCCTCCTCCTCAACACTTGTTTTCTTGTTCAGGTGGAAGGGCGACTGTGGGGGCAAGAAGCAACTGTGGTTTCCTGCTAACTATGTGGAGGGGATCAGCCCATCAGCCGCAGAGCCTGACAGAACTGTGAGGATTAAATAGAACTTAATGACCTACTACAACTCATTTGTATCCATCAAATGTGATAAAGATGTGTTTGCTTCATGGATAACAGCTTTGATAATAACTCCTGCCCTTATCTGCTTTCTTTCTCAAGCAGGAGATGACAGAAAACAGCCCTTTGGGAGATCTCCTGAGAGGAAGTGTGGACGTGTCTTCCTGTCAGATTGGTGAATGGGCTCTTCACTTCCTGTTTGACTTTTTGCTGCAGGGCTACACAGAGGGCTGTCACCTTGCCACAGGGCAGCCTCTTTTTCTGCATGCACATCATTTCGGGCTTTTCTGTTTTCATTGCATAATTGCAGGCAGCTTTTCTTGTTGAAGTGGTTTACCTTGATCTGCTTTTTATACCAATCTTTCTTGGTCTATTTTGATAGAATATATATCTTACTATGTA
The DNA here is from genome assembly GCA_008086565.1 of Thalassoma bifasciatum. Classification (NCBI taxonomy): domain Eukaryota; kingdom Metazoa; phylum Chordata; class Actinopteri; order Labriformes; family Labridae; genus Thalassoma; species Thalassoma bifasciatum. Next base: position 923,318 of record RPOG01000054.1, read on the forward strand.
TATGTTCTCCCACAGAACTGTATCCAGTCATTTATTGACATCCTACAGCTCAATCAATACATCCCCATTAGTGCTGGCACAGGCAGCCATGTGTTGTTGTAGCCTAGGCTAACCACTGTTGATACCTGAGCCTTTGCCTCACTCTTTGTGAGGCTCTTCAGCTCCATCTAGTGGCAGTTGAGAATAATCTTACTATATTTTGAACACTCCTCTATCCTCTGCATGAACATTGCCAGTAGTCTTTGTTTTACTTTGGGGAAAGAGACTATGAACCCTGGGTTGGCAGTTTTGCAAACATTTTTGCTGTAAATTCAAACTGGTCACTTGGAGCTACTTTAAAGTGCCAAAACCAAAGGTGACCACACTACACAATCAGAACATGAAGTTGATATACAGAAAAATTCTTCAAATTTCTCGGAAAGTTTCTTGTACTTTACAGAAATATAGAAACATTTCACACGTTTAAAAAGTTTTCCTTCGCTTTAGATGAATTTCACTTTCAGTTCATCCCTGATTGTGTACACATCAATAATTTCACATTTTAGGTGAAGAAGCTTTCTGATATGACTGGTTAAATAACTTTCACACTGCAAAAACTGAAATCCAAGCAAATGTTTGGATCGTATTTTATGTAGAAATTGTCTTGTTGGACTGTATCCGAGTCCCATTTACTTGACAAGTCCAGAAAAATGTCCCATTTCAAGAGAAAAATGGATAACAGAACCACTTGTAAAGAGTAAACAAAAATCTGTCAATGGGCAAGAAAAAAATTCCTTGTCGAACTCCTTGAGATCAGAACAGAGAAAGTAACAAGTAGTTTTGTTTTCTAGATTTTAATTTGTCATTGCCTTTACAAGTTAATCAAGCACCTCTCTTTTTTTCATATCTTGAAAAAGACATTATTCTGGAATTGCCAGGTAAACTTGATCTGTAATGTTTCCTACTCTAGCCACTGTCCTCCCCTATCCCATTAAAAGGCATAAAAAGACTGAAAAATATTTTTGGGAAAAAAAAGAGACTACATTTGTTTCCTTCTTATTTTTTTTTCTCAGTTGTGCGTCAGGATGGGAAGGGCAGCAGGCCTTATGTCTTCTCCTTGGTGCCAAATACTAACATGCGGACTGGCCCAGTTCTGGATGTCGCTGCCAGCAGCCAAGAGGAGCTCAAGGAATGGGTGTATAAGATCCGAGAAGTCACAATGACCTCAGAAGCTAAGGTAAATAAGAATACTAATTCAGTGTAATTGAATTGTCACACACGCCTCTTGGAAGCGTTTGTTTTTATTTTTATAGTATCAAGATTCAAACTGTTATTGTTTAGGGGTGAAAAAAAATTCAGTGTGGCTTTGGTGTCTTCATTTAAGTCACAGGTGTGCATGTTGTATTTTTCGAGTATCTGCATTGAAAGCTTGTGTCTGTGTCCCCAGATGGAGGAAGGCAAGATGATGGAGAGGAGGAAGAAGATTGCACTGGAATTATCTGACCTGGTCATCTACTGTAGGCCTGTGCCGTTCGATGAAGACAGTAAGAATGATTACAATACTGTGAACATGCAGTATTCTGTATGATGGGTTAGCTCACAGTGCACATGTCTGATATGAATACACAGATAAGTCATCTGTCTCCTCTCTGTGCCTCCTGTAGAGATTGGCACAGAGCGCGCCTGTTTCAGAGACATGTCATCCTTCCCTGAGACCAAGGCTGAAAAGTACGTCAACAAGATCAAGGGGAAGAAGTTCCTGCAGTACAATCGGCTCCAGCTGTCCAGAATCTACCCCAGAGGACAAAGATTAGACTCTTCCAACTATGACCCTCTGCCCATGTGGCTCTGCGGCTCCCAGCTGGTGGCACTTAACTTCCAAACAGCAGGTACCTCTTTTTAGGCTGCTTTTGATAAAAAACCATTCAAGGTTGTGATGTTCTTACATTCTCCTCTATTTACCATTCTCTTCTTTCGTTGCATGTAGACAAGCCCATGCAGATGAACCAGGCTCTGTTCATGTTGAATGGAAGAAGTGGCTACGTCCTACAGCCGCCCATCATGAGGGACGACAGCTTTGATCCCTTCGATAGACACACATTACGAGGCCTCGATCAAGTCACTTTAGAGATAGAGGTACAATAAGACAAGGGTTAAACTGTGTGTGTACAAGCTCCATGCCTAGCTAGAGGGAGAAAACAGGAAAAAGGGACAAAGATGTAGTAGGGTGAAAAGGTCAGGAGCATGTTTGTGTTCCTTGAATAGACAGAAGAGGATTATAGCTCATTTTGCTCATTTGGCAACAAAGTCAACTGCTAGAGTGTCAGCAGCAGTTATGACACTAATGGAGGCAAATTAAGGCACTTGACAGTTTACAGTGGCAATTTGTGTCAAACTACTAAACATTGATACCCAAAGTTGGACCTAAAAACACAAGTACATACTTTAGGATACAGTTAAACGTATGTTTTGGAGACATTATGTATACCATCGGTAAAAATTAATATGCCTGGCTTTTCTGTATACATAATGAAGAACACTCCTAATAACTATTTCTATCCTTTAAATGGTTGCCAGCTCTTTGAATTTAGGGCTGACTGATTTACAAAAAATAATCTAACTATGATTATTTTTCCCTTTATTGCAATTGGGAATTATACATATTTGATTGTATATTATCTTGATTATTCTCATTTCAAATATAAGAAGCACATACCCATGAGGGGGGGGCAATTAGGATTTTTGTAAGAAAAGAAAAGAAAAAAAAAGAAACTGTTGGCATCCACAGGAACTTCTCAACAAACAACTTACTAAGTAACTTTGGCAACAACTTGCAGCTGACTGACACCACATCAGTTTGCCTGATGGTTTACATCGACAGATCACCCAGTTTAGAAGTATAATCCCTTCGCTATAAGCTAAATTATTATCAAGTTAAAGTTGTTGAATGGAGTGATGAGAGAAGATTTCAAGTAGTAATTTGTATTTTTTCGTCTTTGAAGGTTTTGGGCGCTCGACACCTGCCCAAGCACGGACGAGGCATAGTTTGCCCTCTGATCGAGATTGAGGTGTGCGGGGCAGAATACGACAGTGCCAAGCAGAAAACGGACTCCGAGGGTAAGAGCTGCACTGCATTTAACCCAGAAGTTGTTTTCCAGTATAATGACTGCATCAACAGATCTGAAGGAATGAGTACGAGCTGTTTACTGGCTACATCACGCTTTGGAAAGTTCCTGTCTGGTCCTAGAAAAACAGGAAGTAGTACAAACAACAAAGCCATGTGTGGGAATACAAAGAGAAGTTGTCGGATGTAGCGTTGGCCCAGCTCCCACCAGGTTTCAAACCTCTTATTTTAGCTATAGAGATGTTATTGGTGGGCAAGATCATAACGGCTGAAAATACTTTTTTCCTTGCTTACTTATTTTTTGTTTCTCTTTTTAACAATTATTTTAAAGGATAGAGATTGGACTGAGAAAGTCTTCTTTAACTACATTTTGTATAAGTTGTCTCAACTTTGCTTTTATTCATGGCTCTTTAAATTGGCTTACATTTGGGTTCATTTAGCAAAAGGAGCAAGGTGTGAGATAAAAGAGAAAGGCAATAAAAAGACATTAACAGAGGTTTTCATTTCAGTGTTTAGTATAAGCATTTGAAAATCCAGAAAACAAGTATGAGTGTTTTACACTTCAGTGATGGGGACAGGGTTGTGGGGTTGTGGGGTTGTGGGGCTGTGCAATCATACAGTACAAAGTGTCATCTCTCTATCTCTTCCCCCTTTCTTTTCTATAGCTGATAATGGTCTGAACCCCACGTGGCCCCGCAAACCATTCCAGTTCACAGTCTGCAACTCTGCCTTTGCCTTCCTGCGCTTTGTGGTTTATGAGATCGACATGTTCAATGACCAAAACTTCCTGGCTCAGGCCACATTCCCCATTCACAGCCTGAAGACAGGTACATACACTCGATCAGTGTGCACCAAGTCATGACCTACAGCCCTGTGCTTCATCAGTGAACTGTAATCAACAAACCTCTGCTCTCTTTTTTCTCTGTATGACACCAGGTTACCGGTCTGTACCTCTGAAGAACAGCTACAACGAGGACTTAGAGCTGGCTTCTCTTTTGATTCACATGGACATCACCACAGGCAGGGTGAGCAGTGTCTATCTACTTTCAATCCAGTCCAATCTAATCCACTTTATTTGTATAGCGCATTTAAACAACAAGAAAGTCTCCCAAGTGCTGTACAAAGAAACATAAAAACAATAAAAGAAACCTTTTCATACAAGAATTAGCCATAAATAATCAGATAAGTGCACCAATCTAAAACGAGTCACGCGATTGTAGCTGTCAGTCAAGATATACCAGCGCAGATAGTTTCATATGCTGCATTTAGTTCCAACTGAATTTATTTACCAGAAAGTGACAGAATAGAGAACAGTTTCTCAAAAAAATCCTCAGGAAGTTTTTATTGTGAGTACATGAGCATCAAGCATTGAATTAATTGTTATGAATTCCCTTTATAGGTTCCATTAAAAAGGTTTAGTTAAAGGCAAGACTAGGACATGTTAAGGAGAAGCAGTCATTTAGTTTATACAACATAATAGACCTGTGGATATACGATGGCCTGAGAAGATTCTGTGACTTAAATGTCAAGATTCATGAAAGAAATAGGATGACTGGTCAAAATCGCAGCATTAGTTCTCTTAAACACAGAAAGAGAAGAGTCTGATTTAGGTTTTCTGTAAAGAAGAAGGACTGATATGGTGGGAAGTGTTGTCACAATGTTGCTCTAAATGAAAAACTATATGCGAATAGTAAAAAAAGGACTACTAGAGCTGAGTCTCTCCTTATTGTTCTCACAGGATGAAAATGGAGAGGTTCTCAGCCCGTTACTGGCGCTCAGCTCTACACCAGTGACAGCGTCAGTCCAAGCAGGACGGGAACGCATGGGGGAGCTCAGCTCTGTGTCTTCGACCTCCTCCAACATGTCTCCTCTACCTGCTCAGGCCATGGCCTACAGGGGCAGAGAGGGCTCCTTTGAATCCCGCTACCAGTCCCCACTGGACGACTTCAGGGTGTCCCAGGAGACGCTGCTAGACCACATGGACGCGTCGAACAGGAGGTAAACGCGTTGTGTGCTGGAGTTTTTTGGTTTGGTGCAGTCATTGTACGTTTCGAGACATCCTCTCGTCTTTGTCTTACCTCAGGATGCTGCGGAGGACCAGAGTGGGCGGAGAGAACCGTGTCTAAGTCCAAGCCAATCAGGATGAATTTCTGTCGCACCCACACCTCCTTACCCTCCCACCCTTCCTCACCCAGTCGCCTCTCCCAGTACTGATGATGTCACTGACTGCTGTGAACACTGTTTCCATGGAAACGCCCACCACCGCTTTGGCCTACATTTCAGGCAGCTCTTTCTCCCTCCATTCTCCAATTGCCCCCCACCTCTCCTCCATCCCTCTCCTCTCTCCTCCACTCTCCTCCTCTCTCCCTGCCGCCCAGCCTGCTCACTACTCGCCTGTCTGAAGGAGAGACTGGGACATTAAAGACGAGGGGGGCGAGTCACAGGGGGAGAACACTGAGAGGAAGTGGACGCTGTGGACAGGAAGAAGAAACGGACGTTCACAGGAGAACAAAAACAAGGCTGAAAAAGTTCCTGACTGCTGATTTGCGGGGTGTTCTGTCCTCTCATGGTGAACAACAGCTGCACAGCTTGAAAGGCTGAGGGAAGGGATAGAGAGAAGGAGAGAGAGAGATAAAAGGTATCAGTTTGAAACTGTTCCCCAGTTAAGTTTCTTCGCTCTTCTCTATTTGGCGTATATGAATATATGTATTTATTCCTGCTGTGCTGTTAGTCAGAGAACAGCAGCAGCTGACCTGCTCTCAAAGAGCTCCTGTCTCCATGTTTTTAATTATTATAATTATTTAAATCTTCAAGCATTCATAATGTGACTTTACTTTTTGTTTTTAAATGTATATGTGTAAAACATGAGGGCTCTCTACTGCTAGTTCAATGTCTCCTTCTCTGCTTTTTGGAGGAAATGATGCTCCTCCAGTCTTGAGTCACACCCATAACCTGAAGGGAAATGTAACCCTTTCTTTTTGAAGACGTCATGAAGAAGTCAAAGCCCTCAGGTGTTAGAAGCAGAGAGAGGAGACGACATCATATGTCATGTCTGCACACACACACAGTTGGACACATGCACGCTCTTTTTATTTTAACGTACATTCCTTAAAACTGCACATCATTCCACTCTCCTGCACTGCAGGTGCCTTTAAAAGCCAGTCAAGACTCATAATTATAACTTCTGTCCCCCTCTTCAGTCTTACTGTGTATTAATCAAATCACCACGCTGTGTGATGAAACAGGACCAGGGATACATGTTGATGACTGTTTTTGCTTGCATCATCAAATGTCACCAAATGTCTGGCTGTTTTCATGGCAGCAAACTTGGGGGAGGAGTAACAAGGTTACAGCTGGAAAGTGATTTCAGTAACAGATACTTACAGTGATGTAGAAACATTTTGGTTTTATAGGTGAGATTTTGAATGTTTCTGGGTTTTTTTTATTGTGCTTTACTATGAATACAAAAACTCAGATTGTAATAGTTACACCATTAACTTTGCAGCCCAGTCTTTGAGTAATTCATGATTGACTCTTTGATTTGCAATGAGGTTACTTCTAATTGCATTTAACAGGATTTAAAGACACTTGACTACATTATTTTAATCAGTTGAGCATAACCATGACTTATACTGCTCTGATTTAACAGTCAATATAAAACTTTTGCTGCTTAAACTCAGCAATTTTCACAAGAATGTTTTGACTGTAGAAGAAGTGTGTTATATTTCCTAAACATTGCTGTTTTCTGTTGCAAACAGCTGTTAAAGCTTTGAAAATGTGCCCCCTTGTTTGACGAGATATTCAGTATTCTAGACCAACAGTGACCAAGTGAAAAGAGCTCCATCAGAAGTGTGGAGCATAAAGAAAACATGCATGTTAAATCTCTGAAGTAACATTTTGTTGCTCTAAAATGATAAAAAAAAGGACCTTTTCTTTTGAGGATCAAGAAAGCATCGGGTGATATGAACCTTCACTGCCATGAAATTCAGCTTAATTGCTCATGTGCATGATTTTCTTTTTGATGACACAGAATACATGTGTATGCCTAATGCTGCTCAGCACAGGCAAAACTTCAGTTTCACAGGGTTGTAGTCGGTTCTCATTTATTCTGCTGCTTGTGTGAGAGCGTTTGGAAGGAGCAGGCAGACTGATAAATGACAAAGGTGTCTGGGTAGAGAGAGAGGGAGGGGGGTTTAAAGTGTGCGATAAAATCTCACATCGAGCAAAATGGTGTCATCTTTCCGGGTTTGTGTCAGAAACAGTGTTTACTCTGCTCATGTGATGACTCGATGATGTAAACTCAGTATTTTCAGTCTGTGTTCAAGACACACTTAAGCCATAAGGACTGTAAGTTGTGGTCAAAGCAGGGATGGGAGGAAAACTTGCTGTCTAAGTGACAATTTTTAGCATCTCATGTTTGCAACCTAGTGTTGATCCCAAAGCTCCACTCTCTTTTTTTCACCCCCACCTGTAGTGAATGGATGGTCATTGTGGGGAGTCCCCCTCCATTGCCATTAATACTGATTTGTCTGCTAATGTTTACGCGCCTCCGTTTGTCTTATATTACATTGAAGCCAAATCATTCAAACAGCCCTTAAAGAACTTGCACGGCCACGCTGCACCCACACCAGTGTTGTCGCTCACTTGGACTGATGACTCCAGTAAAAGCATGACAACATAGATGCCAAACAGCCTGTAAAGAGGTCTGATTAACTCTGAGCATCTGTGGGTGTGCAGGGCCCTGAAGTCATGCCATTATTTTTACTTTCCTTCTTCAGCCTCGTCTGTTTTGTTCCCCTCTGTGTAATTTACAATCGCCTTTCTGTAATGTGCCTAAACTATGGAGAGGAAAAGAACTCATTTTAATTTTGCCTTTCATATGAAACATATTCAAGCCTGAAAGTAAATAAAATACTTACTGCTTTATACTACTTTCTTATTTTTGTGTTGTTTTTTCACTCGACTGAAAGCAGGTTTACTGCACCACTATAAAGCAAAAGTGATAAAAAGGTCATTTTACTCTGAAACCCTTTTTCTGAAACAGAAAGGTGACGTCATGAAGACTGAGTCTATTTATTGTCACGTCCCTGTGCAGACCATGCCTTGCTCCTCCCCTGCTTGCAGACTGCAGAGTAAAGCAACCTCAAAACTAAACCAAAAATGTGTTTGAAAAAGTGAAACAAAGACAAAGCTGTTCCTGCTGTTCCCAACATACTCTACCTCCATTTTACATCTTATTAAAGTATCAAAAAAGTTTGACAAAGGTTCTTTATATCAAAATTGAGACCCCCTAACATTTTTAATTAATGTGTCACTTTTATGATGTAAATTGAGAAAACAAAAGCAGTATTGGCTTGTATTGGTCATCAGTTAAGAGTGGTGAAAAAATATCAGTCTTAGCATCAGCCTGAAAGAAGTCCATATTGGTCGATCCCCAATTCATGGCATTAACAAGACCAAAGTGCTTTAAATTGACTTAACATCACTTTTAAAACAACTTGAACTGATTGATTTCGTGAACTCACATTGTGACTCTAATAGCAGGGAAGCAGCACCGAACTGCTGCCACAGTTGTCCACAGTTATACAGGGTGTCCATTAAGTCTCTTTACAACTTAAAAAAATTATAACAAAACTAACTGAACAGACAGGTATATTTGTGGAAACTGTTATAAATGAGGAGATATTGAAGTTCTTTTTAACTAATTAAAAGGAGAACCAATTTTGTCGAAGGTTGAAAGGCTTGTCTTTCATGATCAATGTTTTCCTCAGATGCTTTGCTCAGATGTAATTTGACAAACCATGGTACAGATTGTGCCTTTTCATGAGGAGTTGCCAAATTTAGGGGTTCATTAATTCATCAACAGGATACCTGAAATAACCTGAAAATAATAAATTCAATGTGATTAAAAACTTCTGTAACCACTGAGTTCATAATACAAATCTGAACAGGATATCTCATCAACAGCCTTATAATTTAGTTTTAAATATAGTTCAATTAATGTTTTTTATTTTGCAATTAAGACCCATAACATTTGTTATCATTATGAAAAAATGTTTAAAAACAATACTAAAAAAAAGTGCCAGGGGTGATAAAAATATCATTATTGGCATTAGCCTTAAAAAAAAACCCTTCATATTGGTCAATACCTAATAAAGACACCACTTACTTAAGTATTATTCAGATTAACAATCAATTTAACAACTATCCCCCGATAGACTCACTCTTCCCAGTCAAATTGCATTAAAATGGGTCATGTACTGTAGGAAAAACAAACAATATCTAATACCACCTCAAGCTTGATGCCTTCAAGTGTTATTGTTTTGTTTTAGCCATCAGATGAGGTGACAACAAACAGGCAGAGAAGTTGCACACAACAAAGACCTAAGTCACTCTGTCCATTAACCTTTGGTCAGGAAAAATAATCTTAAGATTTAATGAATTACTTTAAGTATGAAAATGAAAAAAGCACAATTCTGGTTTATTGTCAAAGATCTGACAAAGGTGATCATTCAAGTACCACCACCCTGGAAAACCACACGACTCGAAGGCTCAAATTTATTACATTCTGTTTATTCTGCAAATACCACCTGTAAAAATTACATCAAGCCTAAGTAAGGAACTCTGATAAAAGTTCACAGTTCATTTACAGTTAAAGTTATGTTGTAGGAAAGTTTCATAAAAACAAATGTACGAACATACGTAAAGAAGCACTTGATGCTACAACACAAACCAGGTTCCAGATGTTCGACCAAAGTGTCGTTTGTTTATTTGTTTGTCTCGACAACAGGGTGCTTGCCTTCTTTGGATGACAAATGTTTTTCTTCCAAACTTGGTAGCTTACTGTACTATTTGACCCGATATTATGTACAGAAAAGAAATGACGAGAAAAGAAGAAAAAGAAAAAGGTGTTTAAAGAGACATCAGTGCTGTTTCACATTGGACACTAGAAAGAGCTGAGCCAACATTTGAAGCTGCAAGCATGAAATCAAAGTGTTTGAGTGCAAGAGAGTGGAGAAAGGAGTTTGAATATGACACGATAGAAAAATTAATTTACAATTCATCAAATTATATAATAATCTGATTCACTTTAAGGCGTAGGCAAGCACCCTGTAGAGCTGGGCAGCTTTTCGTACCACCAGAACAAACTTTTCATAGTTTTCAATGAGCAGATTTGTATTTGAGCTCTTTTTTTAGTCGATATGCGTCCAAACCCGACCCCTCCTCAAACTCACAGAAAGCATCAGCTGAGGTTTTAATCTGACAACACTTCTCCTTCATCCTCATCTTTCTCCAAGTGTATTTTTCTTCTTCTTTTCCCATCTCAGCAGGCAGGCAGAACAATCACAGTAGAGAAATGATGCCCCCACTTCCACCACATCCACTCCTGAACTTCAGTAAGGACTTCCTTCTGAGGGGAAAATGGCAGCAACAAGAGAAGGTGTGACTTTACCAGGAGGAAAAGTACTGATGGATGGCTGGATGGATGGATAGATGGATGGAGAGGGGGCGTCAGCTGTTTGAGCGTCCGTCTCACATAGCGAGGGAGGTCGAGTCTTCCTCCAGGGGTGAGAGCGAGGAGAAGGAAGGGGAGGGACGCTTTTTCAAGGTCCATCCAGCGATCCTGTTACAGCCGCATCTGCTGTGTCTTTCCTCAGACTGCCGACACAAAGACCACCTGCGTTGTAAACCTCCTCCTCAGACAAAAGGCCCCTTCAGTCAGTTCCTGAAGTAATTAAAGAAAAGAAATTAAAAACCCATCACCATGACAACAAGCTCCACACGTATACATCTGAATGATTACACAGTGTACAGGGGTGTGAGACGTGCATGGTGTGGTAATTATAAGTCTCCATTAATCTCAAATTCACCACTTCTTTTTCACAATCAAAACCAACATCATAAATTCACAAACACAATTGATCAGAGAGACAACAGTCATTTCAATTATCATCTCATTAAATTAACCAATCTAAACTGAATCAGAAATTTATTTCAGTATTTGTTAAGGCAATGAGTCCAAACATTTCCTCAAAGTTAGCTGATTTGAAAATGAAACCATTAATTTTTAAGTTTCTGGACAGCTAACTGGGCAAAAATGAATATGAAAGAAATCAATCAGTAAAAATTGAACAGTAAAGTGGGGTGTAGTGTGCTCTACCTTTACAGCGGACTCAAAGGTTGGGGAACATTAGGGCAACCATAACCTAAAACGCCAAGACAGGACCCGAACCCGGCCTCTTGGGCAGAATACCCAAAAATACTTAAGGACCACAAAGAAGTTTCAGAACACATACATATATTTAAAACACTCCTTTTCTGTTTGGAGTCATTTTTTATGATGTTAACAATACAATATCAATATACTGTATTGAAGCCCATTTCCACCAGTAAAACAATTTACAAAAAAAGAATATCTGGCTTTTTTTGGTTTTGAAATTTCAACTTTTTTTCTCATAATTTTGACTTTTAATCTAAAAAAATTTCAATCGTTTATCTCACAATTTTGACCTCATTGTGTCAAAATTGTGTTAAATTTTTATCTCATCACTTTGACTTTTCAGCTTAGAATTTTGAGTTCTCTCATTACTTTGACTTTTTAGTAATTTTGACTTTTTATTTCAAAACTTCAAGCTTTTATCTCAATATTTGACTTTTCAGCTCACAACTTTGACTACTAAGCTCAAAATTTTGTCAAAATTCTGACAGCAGTCATGACCACGACCAAAAGATGGATACTACTCTATATCCACAGTTCTTCTGTAAAAGCGCGTTTCCACCTCATCATTTTCCGTTCCAAGAGCGCAGCACAAGCAGTCAGAGCTAACCTAGACATTTTTGGAAACTTTATAATAATGTTACCATTATTGTACCATGTCCAAAAGCGGATGGTGGTCACACTTGGTAACATGGTCCCTACCTTTAGTGGGTTTCACAGTCTTGTCAGCCTCCTCAGTGTCTGTGGAGACACCACACACTGACTGCTCCATCTTTTCCTCTGTCCCCCCTCCTGGCTGCGGCTCAAGAGGAGACGATCCCATTCTTGTTGGCTCAGCCGCTGCGTCTCCAGCAGCTTCAGCAGGAGCACTTTGTCCTGTCCGGTGCAAAGACGCTTTTGTGGAGAACCAATATCTCACCAAGTCTGGGGTTAAACCACTTCCGTCCGCCAGATCCTGCAGCTGGGGGTGAAGAATAAATAAATTATTGTAATTTTTGTATCCAGCTGGTCCTCATGGTCTCAGTCTATGCTAGGATTCTTGTATATTGTTCAATCTAAAGCTGTTGCCTTGTCTTGATCTTTATACACTGTTTGTTTGATGATTTTCATTGTTGGACTCTTCTGTAAAAGCACTTGCAAATTTTTAAAAGTGCTATATAAATAAAGGGAATTTTATCATAAACTGTATGGTTGTGATGCTACAGTTAGAAGATACACCAATCTGAGAAATGGGCACTTCTCTTTTAGCTTAAGCTAGAAAGGCCTCCTTGTAGGGATTGAAGCCTCAGTAAAAAAGCCACATTTCTGACCACAAGTGAAGATCACAGAGAGACTGCTAATATTTGAAATGTTAAACAACTACATAAGCAGAATAAAGACTTAAATTAACTGCATGAATGAGATATTTTTTCAATGTCCATAAAACCGTTTGTTATATTTCACTGTGGTTCTCCTCTGTACTGCGGGTTAAATAGAAGAAGTGAGTGAAGGCAAAAATTTAAACTGAAACATTAACAGAGCAAAGGCAGCAAAATGTATGATTTGCCATCAACAAAAAACATTTCAGCGTTGAAATTTACTCTGAGTTGCACATTGCATATTTCAGATAAAAAAAATCCTCACTGGTTTTGTTGCAGTAAAAATTTGCAAAAGTAGAGTATATCATACCAGCAAAGATCTGTCGGTTGTTCAGAGCTGCTCAGAAAGCCTGTGGAAAATGAAACCTTTGTGTTTGTGATTACCTCTGACTCCTCCGGCTTGCCATGGGCTTTGAGGTGGTCTTGGAGGATCTGCTCATTTCCCTTCTTGAGATCCTCCTCCAAAGCCATGATCTGGTGAGTCTCGAGCCACTTCAGCTGTCCGTTCTTCTGGACATACCGACAATCCCCAAACCAGCGCACCACCTCCGGTCTGGGCAGTCCGGTACCTGAGATCAGTTCATCGTACTGAGTTGCGCTGGGCCACTGGGTCCGAGCGTACACTTGTTTGAGCATCTGCAGCTGCTCTGCCGTTTTCTTCCCCCGGATTGTTGTGAGTTTGGGGGATGGGGAGGGTTTGGGTGTTGGGGTGGAAGATTGAGGAGGTTTAGGGGTGGTGGACGGGGAAGATACAGGTGTGCTGCTGGACTGAAGGGGCAATGTAGGGCTATCCAACCCCTCAGCCTCAGCTTTGCCACTGGCTTCTGTCACTTTTAGCATCTTCAGGTTGATCTTAATCGGGTTGACTTTGAGTTCTCCTGATCCGTCCTCTTTCTGTCTCTCCTCTATGTCTCCTTCCCCCTCCTCCTCTCTCATCACCCGCTCTGCCTCCTCTCTCCTTTTCTCAGCTGCCATTCTCTTCCTTCTCTCAGCAAACCAGCCGTGAATTTCCCTTCTGGTCATCTTGGTCTCACATCGCAGTCTGTCCACCTCCTCTCCTGATGGGTCAGGGTCCTGGGCAAAACTGGCCTCCAGGGCCTTCACCTAATCACAACACATGAGTGGTTACAGGTGTGAAAATCAGATATGACATTAGAAAGCATTTTCAAGTGCAGAATCTCACCTGATGAGGTTCCCTTTCCTTGTAGCGGATAGCTGTGAAATCAGGAGAGGGAGGTCTGGGGTGTCGTCGGGAAGGTGTAGTGGGAGATGTGGGGGTCTGTGATGCAGTTGGGCTCAGGGGTGCAGAGCTGTGCTGGGGTGTTTTGGAGCCAGAACTGCTGCTGCTGTCAGACAGGTCCATAGGGTTGGCACTGCCAGCAGCACCACTCCCTGCCCCCGCTGCACTGCCAGACTTACTCTGTCCACTTGTGCTGGAGCGTGCCCCTTTGAGGTTGCGGAAATGGTAGCGCCGGTCGCTAAACCACTTGCGGACCTCTCGCACTGTGAGTCCAGTCAGAGAGATGAGGCGGTCAACCTCGTCCTGATCTGGAAACTGGCAGGTCTGAAAGCTGTCCTTCAAGGCATTGAGCTGCTCCTGGGATTTCTTGCCCTTGTAAAAAGCTGGGTCCAGGAAAGAGTTAACAGGAGTCCGAGAGCCGGATGTACTGCTCGAAGGAGCAGGTGAGGAAGACTTGGATGCAGGGGAGGATGCGTCCTCCATTCTGATGGGTGGAGATTCACTGGTGGGCGGTTCCACATCATCTGGGATTGTGCTGGGTGGGGTACTTTTGTTGCTGCTACCATTAGTCTCTTTTCCCTTCTTTTCATCACTCCCTGATTTTGTACCTTTGCTGATTTTGCTCTCTGTGCTGTCACTCGGCACATTACTGGTGTTAGCTTTAGTGCTATCAGTGCTCTTTGCACTAACATTACTGCTTACATTATTATTGCTCTTGTCGGTGCTGTCTGTGTTGGCCCCTGTGTGCTTACCGTTGACACTGCTTCCCTTTGCATTACTGAGATTACTGCTTCCTAAACTGAGGTTGAGGACACTGGCTTGACTGCTTGATGTAACGCTACTTCCTCCCCCACTTCTATTACTGCTGTTACTGCTAATGATGCTGTTCCCAGTGCTGCTGCTGCTGCCCACTGTTCCCACCACCATGCTGATGCCTTTGTCTGCCACCAGGGCGGCAGCAGGACGAGCCTGCATCATGGGCCGAGCTGCTGCCTGGGGCTTGGGTGTGACGGCGAGGGCCACAGGAGCACTGCTCACCTGGATACCATTTGCCATCACAGGCTGAGTGACGATAACCCCTCCCTGACTGACTAGAGAGCCCTGCAGAATATGAGGGATCCCAGTGGTGCCGAGTGAGGCAGGCAGGACTGTGATTGTGTGTTGGGCTGGGTTGCAGTGACTCTGGTTCTGGTTTTGTGACCCAGCAGGTGTCGTCTGGATGATGGTGTTGAACATCTTTCTCCGGGCCTCCTCGATCTCCTCAGGAGACCAGCTGATGCCTTGTTTAAGTCTCTGTGCTGTGAACCAGATCTTGATCTGCTCTTCAGGGAACTTTGTGACCACAGTCAGATAACAGAGTTCAGCCTTGGTCGGGTAAGGAAACTTACTAAAGGACGTCTTCAAGAAAGAGGAGGAGTCCATGGAGGCACTGTAAGTTGGGATGCTGCTCAGAGGAATCATCACCTGAGAGCAAAAATGAGAAAACAGAAGTTGCAGATTATTATTTTTTCTGAAATCCAATTAGCTTTTCCAATTCACACCAGGGCGCACACACAGTCTAAGCTGCTACCTTGGGGAGATTTTTGGAGGATGAATGCGAGGAAGTGGAGGAAACATTTGTGGAGGCTGTGATTGATGCAGATTGATGAAGGCTTCTGTTTTGAACCACCGAGACCACCTTTAGGAAACAGATGAAGAAGAATCAGACTGAATCAAATCAAACAGGAAAAACTCAGAGACAGAGCTTACACCAACCTGTGTGATTGGAGACTTAAGCATTGGTAATGCTCCAGAGCCGTTGACTATCTGGATCGCTGAGGGCAGAGTGACCTTCGTAGCCCCATTGTGGACAATCGTGGGGACATGTGTGACTGTGACTGCAGCTGCCTCTTTTTTCTCACTTTCTCTAGAGTGGGTGTCTAAAGGAGCCTCATCTGAGACTGGGTGAGACACCACTATCCGTTTGGGCTCAGACTTTCCCTTCAGCATCCTCATAATTGGAGTTTTTGTGATGGAAATCTCACTGTCCTTCCCCGTCTCTCCTCCAGTCACCAGATTCTGCTCCACCACAACTTTCCTGTCTTTTCTCCTCAGCTGCAGCGTTGTGTTCAAGGTACTGGGGTGAATCCTGGCATTATGCAGGGCCAGACCCTCAAATTTAGGTGCAGAAATTCCACAGCTTACACAAAAGAAGCTTGGGTCTGCACGGAAGTCTGGGTGCCCAGAGTACACGTGATCCAAGAACAAGTTAAGGTCATGAGTTTCAAAGTTACAAGGTTTACAGGTGTAAGTGCCAGCACTGTCTTTCAAAACATTCCCAGCATCTAGTTTTGAAGACTGCCCCAGATCAAGGGGGCTGTGTCTGCCCCCGCCGGGAATCCTTGATTGATGGGCAGGAACAGGAGAGTCCCTCTCAGCCTCTTCTGCAGGACGTATGATCTTACTGGGGATCATACAAGGAATAGTGGACTTCCTCTTGCTGGCCATGGTGCGACCACAAGGCGGAGAAGGATGGCCAAAGGGCTTGCTTGAGGGGTGGGATTGAGAATGTGGGTCGTTTCTGGTTCACTGTAGACCAGGCCGGGAGGAGTGAGGACGGCGAGGCATGTCCATTGATGCACTTGTGGTTCTCGGTAATTCACAGGGGAACCTGGAAACAAGAGAAAACATCACATCATCGTGAAATTCCAAACACATTAAAAAACAGGATTACAGAGACGCAGTGTTTAACGAGAGATCTCTTACGAATTCCCTCAGCTGGATAAAAATCACGCACTGCAGAATTCTTCCAAGTCAAAAAAAAAAAACAAAAAACAGCAAGGGTCATAAGAAGGCCTTTTCCACATCTCCCTGTAAACTCAAGGCTATGTCTGTTATGAGGGCATTCAAACAAGCTCAGTCTGCTTCTTCACTAAAGGCTTTTTGGGAGAGCTCCTGTCCTACCCCCTTCTTTCCCCTCCCCCACACACAACTCTGTCTCACTTCCCCTCGTTCAGACACACCCCCACGGAGAGAGCACATTCTGTATTTTCCTTTAATCCACAGCCTCTGTAGCCTCACTGAACACCTTAATAAAGATTTCCAAGAATTATTCACTTGCGAATGTGTCGCTTAAGACAGGGTCTACTTGATAATCGTGAGAGTGGGTGGCTCGACAGATGTTCCTCTGAAAAAATGGTGTTTTCGCTTGAGGGTGGAACAGGCAGTGCTGACAGAAACAGAAAAAGAATCTTCAAATTTTCACCCTCAGATCTGATGTCTTTTTTTACAAAATGGCGAAGCTTCCTGTGAGAGAGTTTTCACCTCCCTCCTTCTTCCACTCCCTCCCTCCCTCCCTCCCACCCTTCCCTCCAGAGGGCCAGTGATGCAGTATTGGAGGACAGCTGTAGGGCAATTACCCTCCCAATCACTCTGCACAGACATGACACCTCATGCACAGAGCAGCCAAAGCTTCAAAAAGTTCTGCTGCCTAGAGAAACCCAACAGGAAAACTCAAGAGCCTTAAAGCCCAGCCAGTGAATAAGCAAAGATACCTCTAGGATGAACACAAACCAAACCAGGCCTTTGGAGAGAGGGCTGGATTAATCTATAAATGACACATGCAAAGGTCAGAGTTGACTGTGCATTTCCTTGTGTGCTACGCAGTCAGGTGAGAATCATCCCTCTTTGTTTTAGCACAAGTAATTGGTTTATACATCATTGGGCTTTAATAAGAACCAACTAGATTGATACCAAAATGATTGTCTTTGCTTGTTGCGGAGGTTGAGTGGTTAACAGGCGACTGAAGTTTGCGACTGTTGAGGGAATGTGACGCCCCTTGTTCCCCCCGGTCAACCCCCAATGAGAGTGACTGCCCTTTACTGGGGCAGCCGTGCACCCCTTCTGCTCCCCTGCCATTCGGATCTGCATCAGGGGGCACTGCTCTGCCAAGGCAGGCTGGTCACATGATCAACACAAAGGCTTATGGGTGGGCAGTCTCAGCCATCCATCACGTGGTGCTGTTGGGTGTGGGTGGGCAGGAGAGAGAAGAGGAGAGGAGAAGAGAGGGAAAGAGAGAGGATGATGGGGGATGGGCGGCCAGTTTGGGGTGAGGAGGCGAAGGGGAAGGAGGGGTGTTAACTGTCGTGGAAGAAGCACTGAGGTGTTTCAGAAAGGAATTTTTTCCTCTGATACCCCCCTCTGACCAACCAACACAGACCCACCCAGCTCACCCCCGCTCTTCAACGCCCCCTTCTTGCTCCTGACTACAATCGCACTCTCCTCCCTCCCTTTCTCCCTCACAACTCTGCAAAGCCTGGAATGTTCCAACCAGAGCTCTTCAGCCAGTGGACACAACCTGAAGTTCAGCGTCTTGACACATGCATGTCTCTGCACCACGCTGAAAGCTCACTCAAAGTGAAACAAAAGAAAGTTGTAAACAAGTACAAAATCACATTTAGCAAGCTATGGTGGTGACCAAGTTGTCCCCACACACCAACTGCATGTGACTATAGATTTGATAATATATTTGATCTCCTGAATATGACTATGTAAAATCATATCTGTGTGTACACATCTGCAGGTAAAAGTTGTGCTTCAGTTTGGACGACAACTAGCAGACACCCACGGGCCTGCACAGGTGAGAGCTGACACAATGCACAATACAGGCTGAGTTATTATTGGCGAGTCGAGATTGAGGAGCTCATGTCTCAGCAACGCACGAGTTCTGCCAACTCATCGGCCAGAAACTTTAATTTGATGCTGCATAGGTCGACTGATTGGTGCTGATGTCAGGTTTGGGTCTCTTATGTGTGTCAGTGTTTGCATGTGTGGGTTTCCTGTGAGTTGAGAGTGTGGAGAAAGGAGGTGGGGTGGGGGCGCGTTTGTGTGTGTGTGTGTGTGTGTCTGTGGTGTGCGGGGGTGGCTGCCTGCATGCCTGTGTGAGGCTTGTTTACTGAGGTAGTGAGGCTGCCAGTTTTTTCCTGTGTGTTAGAGTCAGGGATCTGCCGGTGACACAGAAAGACAATGTTTTTGTCCTTCTGGTTCATAACCTATATTATCTCCACCTCATCATTGGCCCTGCATGGCCTGACCTCCTTTCATCCCTTTGGCCTGACTCTTGTCTAGGCCTGGGTTATATCCTCTGAGTGCCAGCCAATAATAGCACACACACTGTACACCAGCTTGGCCGCATTGCAAAACTGCATGTTCCTATCCTCACCTACCGAGGATACAGGTGTAATGTTGATATCTGTGCCTGTGCTACAACTGCACACACTAAAAAGGTGTACAACACATGCAGCCCTCCCCTTGTTCGCTCCATTTCTTGCTTCCTCACCCCTCCCTCACCCTCTGCTCCTTCGTCTCCTCCCTCTCCCAGCAAGTTTGGCCCAGGGAGACAGGTCGGCAGCGCCACTGGTGTGTTACTGTCCCCATGGCAACCACCTCCTACCCCCCCTCTCCCCCTCTCTCTCTCCCACCAGCTCATTTCTCAAAGCACATGCGTGTGGGTAAACACTGAGGCCTACACACACACTCTCACACACACACAAACACGCACACGCACACACACACACACACACACACACACACATCTCCTATGCCATCCAGTCCTTGGCTCTAGTGGGACTTGTTTGTTCCACACACCCCTGTGAGTGGTATTTGGAGAGTCCCTGCCCTGCTCCTATTTCAGTGCCTCCCTCACGCGGTGTTGATGTCTCCGTGCTAGGTGTGGTCGCCGTCGCCAAGCCACACCATTGGCTGGTGTTGTCTCTTCCTCTTCATTCAGTGTATGAGTCCCTGTCCAGACATCTGTCCAGGCTTTGGCCTCGCTCTGCGCTCTCAGTGGCTCTTGTGTTTGGCCTGTGGAGCTGGTTTCTGTATTCACTGTACACAACACAGGCATAATACATTAACAGAGCGGACATACGTGGAAGATGTACCTTTTCCCAAAAGGAGACGCCTTTACACCCAAGTGACTTCAAGCCAATTATGAAGCACGAAACAGTTTTCTTTTCTTACTCTTTCACTTCGGCGATTTCTTCTTGAGCCCAAATGGACATGACTCTGACTAACCACCCCCTGTCAATCAACCCCAAGGTCTCACTCAGTCATACCTGTTCAGACAGATACAGCTTTTATTTGCCTGGATTTCCTCACAACACCGTTCCAGTCATTACACAATGCTGAAACACAGAGAAGACCTCAGAGACTGGGCCCACTCCTGAGTCCCGTTTTAGCTGGTCTCAGGTTAGGGAGTGGACGCCTCTGTGGGTTGCAGGCGGCTGCATTGCTATGGCCCCTGCCAGTGCATGCATTAAAACTGGGTTGCTGTGAGGGGAGGGAGAGAGAGAGACAGAGAAGAAAAAAATGGCGGAGCACCATGCTCTGTGCTGTCCAACCTAAAATGGCTGACTTCACAAGCTGTTACCCAGCCAAGCAGAGCTAGAGGCTGCTACTGCTGCTGACCCGAAGCTGCTTGCTCTATCTGGATGTGTGACTGGATTGCACGGCTCGTCCCAAAAGATAAAGAGAAGAGGCTCTGGAGTTTCTGCAGCAAAGTCTGAATTCTTTTTCAGTCATTCTTGGAGGAGATCTGGAAGTAAAATGTCATTACAGAGAAGAGACAAAACTTCCTGACAGAGAGTAATTACCACAGAACCAAAACACTAAGTCGGTTTATCTTTTCCATTACTTAAAAAAGAAAGACAAGAAAAACATTGATAAAATGTGACATGTACTAAAGAGAGAAGCAAGTGTATTGGAGCTGCATGACATTGGAAAAGAATGAGATTGCAACATTTTTGTTTCCTGCGATGAACCGCTATATAGTTTTTTAAGTTTACTGCTTCAATCTTTTCAGCTGACTTCTCCTTGACTCCCTCTGAAATGATGATGACAGATTCTCAGACAAAGTTGAGCACACGGATGTTGAAGCCTCTGCCTTTTACCCTGAAAGTGTCCAATAAAGTACCTTACATGATATCAACTTGGTCAGAGTATGCAAATCCCAGCAACGCTCTGCTTATATTCACTGCTTCCTCTCTCTTGATCACTCAAGCAACACATCACTCTGCCCAACCCCGATAATAGCGGGTGAGATGACAAAGTGCTGAGAAGGTGCTCTAACTGTGGGAGTTGTTGCATGGAATCTGGTAAAATACATAAATGGATGCTCCTTTAGATCTATCAGTAACGTAATTGGGCATAGACAGGCTACACAGACTTCATTGAAAAGCTCAAATATATCATGATAAACAATATATTGCACAGCCCTAAAATGAATGATGTATTGTGATGTAATGCGTCAATATAATTGATCTGGCCATCAAGAGCAACTTAATCTAAAAGCTCTGCAAGTAAGGAACTGAGGGGAAAAAAGAGGGAGGGGGTAAAGAAAATGGTTGAGGAATCATCACAACAAACAATATCTAGAAAACTGCAAAAACCAAAATAAAAAGCAAATGTTGGGTCTCATTTTTAGTCAGAATTGTCTTATTATATTTGATATGAGCCACATTCAGCGGACAAGTCCAAAAGCATGGCTTATTTCAAGATATTAAAAGGCAAAAATTATGTCTATATTGCTTGTGAAAGGTCAAAAAATCTGCCAAAGGGGTGAGCAAAATCAACTTATCAAGTTTCTTGTAATTGGAATAATGTCATAATACAATAAACTTTTTTCAAAACCCACTGACATTTGCAAATTTGACTTGAAAGAAAACCTTTTTAATGGCTGGTTTGGTGAACTAACTTCTTTCAAGTAGAAAATTATATATTTTACAAAAACAAATAAGACAATGACTTGTTAAGATTTCAGTTTTGCAGTGAACATCTAAAGTCATCAAACCTTCCCAATTTTTCAGATAAGAACCATTTCTCATATTCAAGCCTGATTGTGTTTTTTTAAGTGTGTTAATTGATATAATGAAGTCTAGTTTGTAAACTGCTCTGATGTGATATAGGTGAGCAGTGAATGATGTATAGCTGAGCTTAAGCTGCTTGTCTATGCCTGGGAATCACGTGGACACATCAGACAAACTAGCTGTCTGAGAAAGCTTTGCACTAATCCCTGGAGTCACACAGTCATGACAACACTAACATAATAAATAACCAAGACAACAACAACAACAACAGCTTTCTAACTCATAACTGGCTGATGAGCAGAGGGGAATAAAGCTTGAACTCTGATTGTAGTTTGGGGAAAGTGTCGCAGCATTGATTTTAAAAATCACAGGCTATAAAAAGGGGGCCTCAAAAAAACAAGCTTTTGAAATAAGGATAAGAGATATTTTTTAAAGTGACACTTAGAAAAACATCATTTAACATAACTTGTTTGAGAGTGATTTTTAACTTCTTCATTCATAACACACAGGAGAAAAGAAAGGGGGAAACCTGCCGGATGTTTACGAAATTATCATGCAGCTTTGACTTTAAAGTAACCCACAACATCTCAGCAGTTGTCATTAAAATAATGTGCTTCTAAAACCTGACTGAACAGCGATATTTTGTGAAATATCTCAGACTTGAAGTGTGTGTAGAGTAACAGTAGTCCCTTAGCGCAGCAGCAGCGTCAAACATTTCCGAAAATGATGCGTGTTCATCTTCCGCTCAAGTTAGGAGGAGTGAGCCCCAACTTGATGGGCTTGTCTCTGTGGTAGACAGGTTAATAACTGTATGGTGGATTCAGAGTTAAAGGAAAGGCAAGCTCTGAGCCTAAAAACTACTCTCTCTCTCTCTCTCTCTCTCCCTCCGTTGGCTGTCGCCATTTTAAGCAGGCGACATGCAGCTGCTGGCCAGCACTGCTGAGCCAAAGCGCAGCCCGTAAAGGTAAGCCTCCACAATAGCTCACACACAAGTTTGGGAAAGGTAAAACACTTGAGTAAATGTGTATCATAGAACCACACTCACCTCGCTCTGTCGGGGCGCAGTGTATGCAGCCAAAAGGTTTTAAAAGTTTACAATGATACAGGAGGTTTGTGCTGATGGTAACTTATAGGTGTAAGCCCCCTCTGTCCATCGGCCGGTGAGCAGCGTGACACAGGAGCCAGACCGGTCCCTCCACAACGACCCTCTTCTTTTTTACGCTTGTTTATTTCGAGTGGCTCTCAGTGTTGAGGCAGGCAGTGGAGGGGAGGAAAATACGACGGACGTACCGAGGGAAGAGACGGACACGTGATGTAGACGTCACTGACGGTGGAGTTGGCGTGAGAGCTGGAGCTCCGCCGTGCACAGAGAAGAAGTGAGTCAGACATCCCATCATGAGGCTGACCCCTCAAAACAGGGGGGTCGTGGTCAAATTCTAGAAAGGGGTAACAGCCTGTCCTGGACCGGTTTAAGTGATGGGAGAGCAGCTAACACCTGTCCCCCCTTCTTCCAGGTGAACCCTCTTAAAGGGATAGTAACCCAACAACCGCTTGTTAAAAGTTCCTCACATACCTAAATCACAAGAACGAAATCACACCATAACCTCATGAAACTATGCTGATACTCTGATTTAAGAAACAGTTGACTCATCATATTGTTCTCTATACATGGCTTATCCTCTAAGATGCCTGCGAGTAGCTGTTGTTGTTAATATGAACAGTTTTCAACAAATAAACCCCCTTCACACTCCAGCACAGTGGGGTCTTGATCATAGACTGTATAATCATATACAATCCATATACAGTCTATGGTCTTGAACAGTGGTGTGTGATACTTCAAAATTTGGTATGAACCCAGTGCAAGTAAATGCAGAGTCAGTGTCAGTGATATCAATACCATTATCAATACTTTTTACTCAGAAAAGAAACGAGTCATAATTGATCAAGAACACAAAACTACTCAAACTTAAAATTTTGTTCATGAATGAAAGCAAATTATATATTTTTCAACCAGAAAAAAAAATCATGTGCTTGTTTCTTGTCTTTGCCGACAATTCTTTACTGCTCTATATGCCTTTAATTCTCCCTTAGGGGTAAATAAAGCTTTTTGCATTCGAAAGTTCACAGAGAATAAAGTCTACATAAACAAGAAAATTCAAATTGTATCTTTGTGCACTAATCTTTACAACACAGTATTAAAACATACAAAAAGTGTCTCTGGCAAAAGAGGGTAACAGCCCAAAAAGCTTTGGAGCAACCGATGTTGCAGAAAATATGACGACCAAAATGCGAAAATCCGACTATTGCACAAACGGAAACTTTATTTCAGTTCAGCTCCATTTTTTGACACAACCACTGCACTAAGCTAAGATCATTATCATAATACTGCATCCTCTGATTATCAGTAACACCTTAACAATCCACTGTCTCATTCAAATGTGCAAATGATTTAAGCACCATAACCAGCTGTTACACAGTGGGCTCTGTGAGAGCTTCTGTTTCCATAGTCTGCTTTACATATCACTCCTCCTTTACAGCAGAAGTTAAGATTTATCCTCTATTTTTCTCCATCAAATGACTTTATGGAGTAATAATGCTGATTGTGAAACTTAGCGATAGCCAAAACAGTTTGTTGATGTTGATGCTTGTGCCTGTGAAAGTAGGTATGTCTTTGAACCACCTGAGTGTGGCTGTTTGCGTTTTTATAAGGTGCCAGCTGGTGTCACAAAGCTTATGTGGTAAAAATATATCTCTGCCTGAATTTGACTATCTTTTGTTTCAACGTATCGCAGGACATCTCACCTCTATTGAACCTTAAGTAGATCCAACTCTTCTCTGACATTAAAAACTTACATATAGGGGTTTCTGGTATACTAACAACGTAACAATTTAGTTGTGAGTTGATATGTAGTCGCTGTACTTATCCCTCTACAGATTTATGGTCATGCTACATGTCTCAAATTTGATTTGAACAAAACAGGCCACGATCAAGTAACTGAGGGAAAAAATAGAGACAACAAAATTTGCGAACACTCCTTTACCAGTAGTGACTGTCCCTTCTATAAAAAGCCAATGCAAAAACTCCCTCCATTACCGCCACCGATAAGATCATGTGTTTACTTTCTCCTCTGTCATAGGAATATTTATACCAAACCAGATAAAGTTCATTGTGTATTTGCTGGATCTATGCCTCCAAAACTTTGAAATTACAGCTGCAATTACATCATAGAAGGCTGTTCTGAGACCAACATTGATTTTCCATTAATCTGTGTTATTATGCATGCATGCAATTACACTAGAATTAAAGATGATGACGCATCCTCCACAGCTTCCCAAGTGAGTCATGCTTCTTGGACAGTTGAAGACTCAGGAGTGAAAATAAAGTGCACTAACTGTATGAAGTGAGAAGCTTGTTTGTGTAGTAACACTGATCACAGCATATAACATACAATAAATAACATTCATATTTCAAGAAGAACTCAGTTAAGAAAAATTTTATTCCAGTATTTTTGGCACTGTACTTAAATCATTTTATTTCACTGACATAGCATCACTGAAAGTCACAATCTTTTTTCTTTTATTTATCCAGCCTATTCAGGGACACAAGCTTTGTAATAACCTTATAGTGAAACTTTGTGAAATCATAGGTCAAATCAAGGCATCATGCAAGTTGTTTAAGGATTATATGTCCACCAAGTAGAGTCAAAAAGAGGAGGTTATCTCCAGTCAAGAGTGCTGGCCAGGAGATAATGGAGCAAAATTATATTGTCACTTGAATGTAGTGAAGTACACCATCATAAAGGATGCCCTCTGCTGGAGAAAAGGGAGAATTACAGAACAATCATGACATCAGAGCGATAAGTCCGCGCAAACAATACACTGATCAAAGGCTTGACTTAAATGGTTATTGTTCATGATAACTTGAGAAAAGATTTTGCGATAGTATAAAGCTTATTACATGAGTGTTCCCATACAAAGCAGCTGTCATTCCTTTTTTGCTGGTGGTGAAGTTGTGTCTTGTTCATAAGAGGATAAGATTAGATAAGAGCCACTTTGCTAATCCCAAGGAAAATTATTGTGCCAGACTACAAAGTGAGTGAAAGTGAGAAAAAGCAAACTTCTGGTAATCAGCAAATGTGAAGTTCAATCTCAAGTGACTCATCAAATATTAGAAAGTGTCAAAGTGGAAATACAAAACACAAAGGATTTACGTCAAATTAGAGACAAAAATATTGCCATAAGTAACAAGATTAATAAATGAGGGTGATAAGACGAATGATATAGAGTTGAACACTCCATATATTTTCTTTAGAAAACACACTAATTTGCAGTTTGCTGTGAAATTCTAGGAAACGAAGACCTAGGCTGAAAATCATCTTTCATATTTTCACTAAAACTTGATGCTATTCTCATTGTACTTGTATACAGCCTGCCCAGACAATCCTATTCTTGACTAAAGACAAAAAAAAAAAAACATTTACAGAATTTGATCAGTTGGTGCAAACAATACAATAACCAAATGCTGTCTTAAACTGCTTTTTGACAGTGGATACTCAAGAAATTACTTTGCTGTCATATAAAGCCTCTGAACAGGACTGTACCCATATTTGAAAATGGTTTTCAATTTTTTTGGCCAGTGGTGAAGTTATGTTTTGTTCACCATACTAGGGATGCTCAATAATATCGGCCCTCCAATATTATTGGTCAGTACTTGCTTGAAATTTTAACATCAGGAATCATCGGTACCAGGTTTTTCGTACCCATTACCAAGCTCTGTTCGCTAGACACATATTAGGCCAAAGAAAAAAGAAATAGCGCCTTCCTTTGTTCCCATATAGGCACTTTATTCCCCCAAAACTTAAGATTAATTTATTTTGCACATTGTGTACATTTGAAGAGCCATGTTGCATTTATGTATGCATCCAGTGGGTCATTGTAAAAAAAAAAAAAAAAAAAAAAAAAAAAAAAGGAATAATGAGTACATTCCATAACAGGTTTTTGTGTTATGCTGCTACCTAACAGTTTTGGTGTAAAAGTCTGCATATTTCAGTATCGGCTGATATCAGCATCGTAAATCAAGAGTAAGACAATATTGAAATATTGGATATTGGCGAAAAAGTAAATATTGAGCATCCCAACTCAATACTTTTAAGTTTCAAAGCAAAATAAGCTGCTCGAGTTTATCATAAAAACAACAATTGTAACAGTTTGAGCAGTGAAGAAGAAAAATGTCAATCTGGTAGAATAATAAATGTAAGTGTGAAAAATAAAAATTCCAATTGAAAAAATGGATACACTTTGACCACGTGGAGGCGCTGTCTTATTCCCCCGTCTTCTGACAACAGCGGTGCAGAAACGTCGCACTCTCTGATTGGCTCTTTGTGGTTTAGGTCAAACAAACACTGCGCATGCTCAGTTGTCCTTTTTCGGTTAGTGGCTGAAATTTGTCAGATCAGCGGAGCGTACATTTACCTTATATCCTCAAATATTGCACTGGTATTTCGTTGTTTGCTGAGCGCCGGAGGCCTAAATTTAGCCCGGGATCTTATCCGATTTGGATTTTGCCTTTCGTCGTCTGTGACCAAAAGAAACAGCAAAGAATGACGAGCAGTTTAAAGCGGAAAGAAGAAAGTCATCTGCTGAATGGGGGTGTAAAACAGTCCACATGGAGCAAAGCCTTCAACAGTAATGCTGTTTGGGAAGAGAAGGTCAGTTGACTGCCCTCATGAAATGTAGCTCAGCTGTTCACTCGTTATAGTGGGATATTTTAAGGCATCAACATTGTTTTGTGTGTTGTAATAAGCTGTCATGCTAATGCTAAGGATTAATCTGATTTGTCTATTAGCTGTCAACTCGAAAGGAAATCCGTCTGACTTATTATCATCTCTGGTGAATATTGGGTTACTGCCAGTAGTTTTTATATTTTTAAAACTAACTGAAATATGTATGATAAAAGATTTATTCATTTATGATCCACGTGATGAGTGATCAAGATGACAGATAAGATGCGATCAGACGCAGGGTAAACATAAGTGTATCAGGGTGACAGGTGAGAGGAGGACTAAGCAGGTACAACAGGACTACAGAAGTCTTGTTTAAAGCTGAATTGACATAATCAGATGTGTTTTCAGCCAAGCAACAAACACCGAAAGAAATTAGTTTTACCACTCCAGAAGGGTCAGTCCCTACTTGAATTGGCAGACAGTTATTACTTGTACATGTTTTAGTCTTTAAAGGTGTTTGGTAAAGCTTGGCACAACATATTATGTATAGAATTCAAATGATTTACTAATTGACTGAATATAAATTGCTCCCCATAACTTTTTTTGTGGACAAAAATGTGCCTAAGTTCAGGCAAAGAATTAGTTATAGAGTAGAATTCTGCTTTTTTTCCCTCTTTCTTTATACTCCCCCCTAAGTTTGCAGTCAGCACCTCGAAAATAATTTCAATTTTTCCTGCACTAGTTTGTAGGGAATTCTGGTTGCAGCATCTATCTGAAATGCTGCTGTCTCTTTAAGGCTCCCTGCTCTGCAAACCCCCTTCCCTCTAATTGGCCAGCACCCCATGAGGCCTCTCAGACTCAAAGCCAGGGTCACGTGACTGACAGGCGCCCACCAGCTGTCTTATTTCTAATGTGCCATGCCAGCTGTTTTACGTTAAAACTTTGCAAAACAGACAGGCAATGTTGTTGGGACTACATCCATCTATTATACAGTCTATGTAAACAACTCATGAATCAGTCAGCATATCATAGGGGGATGCCCTAATCATTTCATTGAGTCTCATGAAGATCTCAGAAACCTCTTGTGAGAATGTTTTGAGCAGTCGACTACAAGATCTAGAGATTTTAACAGCGAATAGAGAAGTTTTGTCATTTGCACACATTTAATGTGGACATCCAGCATTGTCCGAACTAAGGGTCAAGTGTATGACACAGCTTTTAAATTGGAAAAGAATGGCCTGTGTTTGTATTCCCTTATCTGCTCGCTCAGTAAATTGATGATTTGCTGATGATTTTTAAAAGTCAGAAAAAAACAAGATTTTCATAGACCTGTATCAGAAAAGGCTTTTCCTTTTGAAAATTGATTAAATAAATGACCACCCATCAAAATCAGCTCATCTTCGTGAATTGAGTTTTACTGATAAAGCAGAGCTCCAACTGTTACTCTCAAATGCTGTAGTTTTACACTTTCCCTCTTTTCAAGTTGTTTCCCCTGAACCTACTCTCCACCTGATACCTCATATACATGTGAGCATCACCTGAATTCTAATAGAGCTCTAACCCACTCTCTCTTTTACAGGACGAGTTTTTAGATGTGATTTACTGGCTTCGGCAAATAATTGCAGTAATCCTTGGTGTGATATGGGGTGTCGCACCATTGAAAGGGTTTTTGGGGATAGCCATGTAAGTACAGCCTCACTCCACTTGATATTTAACAGATCTTTGAAATTTATGCCCCTCTGATAAAGACAAAAAAGGTTTAGATCTTTTTGTGTTTACCTTTCCTAGATTCTGCATCATCAATGCTGGGGTCCTGTACGTATACTTCAGCAGCTTTCAGCAAATCGATGAGGAAGAGTATGGCGGCACATGGGAGCTCACCAAAGAAGGCTTCATGACATCATTTGCTTTGTTTCTGGTAAATATCCAAACATTTATTTTAACATACATATAGTATTCTTTTATATGAAGAGTTTTAGAATAACTGTGACTGCTTAAAGCTTGCAAGATTATGTCCTGCATTCCATATAAGTCTACCATCAGTAAGTTTTTATCAGTTTTTATTGTCAAAAACTAACTCCTTTGCTGTTTGGGAAATGTAAAACATCACCTCTAATTTTTTTTGTCTCATCTGTCTCAGGTGGTGTGGATAATCTTTTACACAGCTCTACATTTTGACTGACTGGAATCCCCGGGACATTAAATACAAACATTTCTGTTGAAGTAATTTGTCAAGATAGAAGAACTCCATGGCCTGAGGGGTGTGAACACTCCTACGACACAGTATGACTTTTCAGCGTGCAGTGTATCATGGGAATCTTAATTTGATTAACAAGATCCTGCAACATCTCTGTGATGAATATGTTGAAATGCTCTCAAATGTCGTTCATTTTTAAAGGCACCATGCATTACACTACCCATCCATGTCGAATTTCCTTCCTCACTCATTTGTCTTCATCTCTGTAAAAATAAACACTATAACTGTTAGGAAGAGCCAAGAAATCAGCTGAAGTTTGTATATCAGAGGATGGATGTTTCATATTTGTTGACTTCTTCTGTTTTAGAGAGGTGACATGGATGCAGATTTTAGACAGTTGGTTTATGTGCTCATTTCTGTTTAAATGAAACAGGGCAATAAAAAGTGAAGTTTTGCCATACAGTCATCAGAGTTAGGTCAGCCCAATCAGTATTGTAATGCTTCTCAATTTGAAAATTGATGTCGGTAAAAAATAACATGTTAAGAACTACTGAAGGATGAACTGAAAGCACATAAACTAATATTATTGTTACCAGCTACATTGTCTGTTCATAAGGATGGCATCATCATTTCTTCATGACTTTTTGCCTCTCTCGGTCTTAAATGGCATACTTCAATAAAATCTGTAAACAGTTATTCCTCCCAAACGGTTTGAAGTTCAACAGATGTGGAAAAAAAATACAGCTGTCATCTCACTTGTCCTAACTTATACATCAAAAACAAAATGCTGGTTGTAAGATACACATATCAGCTGATATCCAGTCCCAGTGCAAATGTCTGCCTGCAGTTTCAACACGCTGTTACTTCAGTCAGAAACTAGTTACCATGTAAGTTATGTCAATCCAAATAGTTTCCTCAAAGGGAAGAGGGAAGAATCATGCATGCCATTATCAGATGCAAATGTTCACAGATTCAAGCTGAAAACAATCTGTGCACTGCCATGACTTGCTGTTGGTACATTTAGATGTCATTTACTGATGCCGTTAGTTAGAAGAGTTGAATTAATTTAAATCAAATTTGTTTGTTTCTCACATGTAGCTTCCAGATCAAAGTCTTACCTTTTGTTTTTGGATTTAATTTAATCTTGTCTGCAAATTCTGTACTATGCCCCCTTGTCAAATCCACCTTGTATTACACAGATTTATTTGTATTTATGTTATATCTCGTTTGATGTAACATATTTCTCAGTATTTTATAGTGAAGAACTTTTAAAGCCAGTACTTGCAAAGTTCTTGTAATGACACTGTTATATTAGATACGCAGCTGGTGTTTGAAAGGATTGTATTTTCTGATTAAATCTTTTGGGAATCATTAAACATGGGCTTTATTTGGCCTCCATTTTCGAAGAGACTGTATCTGTTTTTATTGACATGTTGAAGTCTTTCTAATGAGTTTGTGTTCAATGATTAACTCTCTAATTACACACCAGCAGTGATACATACAGTGAACCATACTTGCACTTTTTTAATTAACTTTTATTCAGAAAAGCAGGGTTAATTATACAGTCATACACAAAAACAGTGTTCAGCTATGTTCTAAAGGCAAGCCTATGAGGAAAATAGGTCAAAATTTGAGATTGAAAGTTGAAATCTTGGCTTGTTATCTCAAAGTTTCAAACTACTATGGGAAAAAAAAATCTATACTAAGCTGGTTTTTCATGTCAGTATATTTAACTGGAGGAAATGGGCTTCTATATGTTAATTGTTTCCATAGAAAATGTTCTCTCCAAACAGAAAAAAGGGTGTCTTAAAAAAATGTATGGGTTATGGATCTACTTCGTTGTCTTTGAGTATCCTTGGTTGTTTTACAATATCTCCAAGAGACTGGGTTGGGGGGAGGGTCTTTGTTTTGGCTTTTTAGAGTATGGTCATCCTACCATATAATACTTTGGGAAACTGAGTTTTGGGTTCAGGTTTTGTGTGTATTAACCCTCTGATGCATGCATTATGAAAGTCAGTGTCAGGATTTTTCCCTTGAGTGTTTTTATTTGCCTTAAAGCATGAAAAAAGCTTCCTTTTTTTTCAAATATTCATAACAGAACATTCAACTTGAAACAGTGTGAACTTAGTGGAAATATGACTTTCTTTTTTATTTGACTTTTTTTTTGGGGGGGGGGGTTCATTACTCATCTTTTTTTTAATGCTTTGCGAAACATTTTAACACTCTTTCATCCGTTTTGACACAGAACAATTTATAGTTATTACGCTGTTTTACCCTCAAATGTTTGTCTATAACTTTGTTTTTTAAATATATATATGTTTGGAAAAAGAATTGAAAACATTTTTCGGGCCCTAAGAAGAATAAAAATATCCTGACACAAGCTAATATGAATTTCCACCACATGAACCATTGAATTTAGGAGTAAATAAGTTTTAAATAGGTGTCCTCAAAGTGACCACAATACACCACAGGGTTAATTCTCGTCAATATATGAATTTCACTTACATTTCCACGTTATTTGATGCCCCTGTACTTCCATTAGTTACTGATTTTGAACGCATTGACATCATACGTAAAAATATCTGAAGAAAGCCCAGGTCATGACGTCATCTTTCAGACAGAAAAAAACATGTGACGTAGAGTCCAAGATGGCGGCTCCCCTCTCCACGATGAAATTTTGGAAGCCGGGTAAGTGCAGAAATATGTTTTCAGCTTTGGCGCTCTGAGTATTTCTTTCAGTTAGTTTACATTTGTTAAATAAAATATGCAGGTTGAGTTGAGTCAGTGTCTGTTTGGCTGCGGCTGCGTCCACTGCAGCGACGTGATCCCCGCAGACACTTCACTTCAGCCCCGGTAACGTCCCTTTTGCGGAACCCAAGTATCACCGAGTCCAATTAAAACATATTCGTCTGGAGGCAGAAAGTAGAATAGTTTATGAATTCGTGCTGCGAAAATGAAAAAGTGACAGACATAGGTCGCCCATATGTCCTTCGTTTCACGTCAGCGCATTGCACTAAACCCCGCCGTCATCCTCTTATGGCTTTAGCCTGCTATGGTTTGAATAAAATATATCATCTCTGCTTTCACCATCTGTTCTGCTCCAGGGTCTGAGGCGCCAGGGATCTCCGAGGAGCGAGAGCTCAACTCAGAGACCACCGGCTCCCCCATCATCTTTAACCCGCACACCGCCCTCTCGATAGAGAAACAACGACAGAAACTCCCCGTCTTCAAGGTCTCACACTGTTTCTAATACTGTGTGAATGAAACAGTCTGTGACTTTATCTTTCTGTTCAGTTTTAACTGTTTTCCATCATTTGTAATGCAGCACAGAAACAACATCTTGTACCTAGTGGAGAGCTTTCAGACTGTCATCATAGTTGGGGAGACTGGATGTGGGAAAACAACACAGATACCTCAGGTTGGTAGAATATAGACTAATAATAATCATGCAATCCTAAAAATGCTGCAGTGGACTGGTACGCTTCATGTGGCTGAACTCCACTGTGGTTTTGCATGACCTTGCCTTTATGCTAAGTGGCCTCTTTTTATTAGCAGGGTTTGGATCACTTCAGCCACTTATGCAGTGTACGCTTTTCTGCAACATCAACATCTCCATCCTTCCATTTCCCCCCCCATTACCTCTTTTTTTTTAATCTGTCTCCTCTCAGTACCTGCTGGAGGCTGGCTGGGCAGCGGAGGGGAAGGTGATTGGAGTGACACAGCCCCGACGTGTGGCTGCTATCTCTGTAAGACTCATACTGACATTCTGTTAACGCTCAGCTCCCCTGTCACTGTATGCCCAATGTTGTTTCACTGCAAAAACGGAGTTGACACTGACGGAAGGACGCATTGAAATTCTGTTCCTTTCCCCACTTTCCTGCGTAAAGGTAGCTAACCGTGTAGCAGAGGAGCGAGGGGCTCTGCTGGGACATGAGGTGGGCTATACAATCCGATTTGATGACTGCTCTGATCCCCATGCCACACGGATCAAGGTATTTCTCTCCCTGCCTGTGATCCCACCTCTTCACTGCCAGCTGTCTGATGTTTACCTGCTTTTCTAACTGTGCCTGGGTGCTTCAGTTCCTTACAGATGGCATGCTGGTGCGGGAGATGATGTCCGACCCTCTTTTGAAAAAATACAGGTACATAATTGTACTTTCAATCCATTAATCTTATCTTTTCCAGCGCCAAATCACCAGGAACGTTATCTCCAGACGATTTACAAAAACTATAGATTTGTCTCCATTTCACTGTCACTGTAACTTGTTTCAATGTAGAAGTACAATGTGAAGGCTACCTTAAATTTTTCTTTAGTAAAAAGTAATTTTTGTTGTCCCAACATCTACAAAAGTTATTTTTGAACATGACTTGTGTCAACTCTTGTGTTAGTTTGTTGGAGTTAGACTTGTTAGTTTACCTAACAACTTACACTCCTCAGTTTTGTGTTAAGTAGAGCTCAGATAGCCAGTGACATTTACAGCAAGATCTCATATCCACTGCATTCCCTTCTCACTCATGGTGTCACTGTTGGGCTTCATTTCACAAAGGCATTCTGGGTATAACTTGGAAGCTGAAGCTTTACTAAACAGCTGAGAGGAGTTAAGGTGATTGTTAAGTTGACATGCATCACTGATTTATTTGGACATAGAATTTCAAGTTGAAATATGCTTTGTAGTTGACATGGTGTCAACATATAATTAAGTGTTATCAGACCGACTTCAGCAATCTTTTGTCACATTTACATTGAATAATATGCAAGAATAACAAATGTGCAAAATTGCATTTTACAGTGCTGCTAATGTTGTATTAATAACTACGACTGAATAGCAAAGCAAGATAAGTCTTATCTTAATTTAACCCATCATGAATGGAGCATTTTCTTGCATTTAGGAATGGCAAGGAAAAACTTATTTTCAACAGGCAGAAACCTTGAGCAGAACCAGCCTCATGTTAGACAGACATTTGCTGAGAATGTGTTGGGGTTAGGGAGAGAGAGATAGAGAGGGACAGATGGTGAGACTACAACAGCTACGGCAGCTGGAGTCTGGCAGGTCCACATTAGCAGGCCATCAACAGCAACAGTCCAGAGGAACCTACAAAACAAGGGAACTCAGGGACTTCCAGAAGGATCTACGGTCCATTACTGAAAGGGAACTGTAGGATCTAAAGTTAGTGACAGAGAAAGGAAAGAGAGAGACAGGAGCTCAGAGCTTCAGTCCACTCACTCACCTCAGTCTGAGCCAAAAGCGGCATCACTCAGAAGCATCCATGCAAGAGCTAGCTCAAACTATAAGCTTCAAGCCTATTCTGTTCACGTTAACAATAGGTCCCCTGAACACACCAGGGTTAGTGATGGAGTTCCACAAGGCAGCTCTTGGACCAGTTCTTTTTATTTTAATTCAAGATTTAATTCAAAGTTTGGGTATACTCTAATATATTTTACACAATGAATACTCTTTGATGTTGGAGTTTGTGTCAGACAGCATTCTTCTGATCCATTGTGTAGCTTGTCAGATATATCTATTTTGTTTAAGAGCTCATGCAAATCCTGGCAGTGTGACAGCTGAAGCATCTTGCAGTTGGGCAGAATTTCTGCTGAGGAAATAGGCAACTTGTTTTTTGGAAGTGGGACCCAGTTTTTGAGTTTCATTCTTGTGTTTTTGTCTGTTATTTTCAGCGTGTTGATGTTAGATGAAGCACATGAGAGGACCCTATACACAGACATAGCCATTGGGCTACTTAAGAAGGTAATTTCTTCAGATTCTTTCATCTGAGCAAATTAAACCTAACACATGCAGTTCATTTACAGTGAAAGTTATCCCAGAGAATCGTGACTTTCCTTTTCTTTCTTCTCCACTGCTCCCTCTGTTTCTGTGTCTTTATATAGATTCAGAAAAAGCGGCGAGACCTACGGCTGATCGTGGCCTCTGCCACTCTGGATGCCAAGGTGACTACATCATTAAGATGGGCAGATATGCTTGATTAGCGAGAATAAAGAAACAAAGACGGACAGTCAGGGGAGAAGTTGATGTCAGGTCAGACGCTGTTGTACTGACATGTGCGATACAGCGATGAAAGACGGACACAATCAGGCCAGGACTGTGCTCAGCATTAAACAGATCAGCTTAAGATGCAATATCAGACATCTACTGTACTTCCATTTTGAAGAGGAGCTTTTATCTGAATATGCAAATTACTACATCAAACCTCAGTGGTTTGTTACTTCCTTTTTGAAATGAAAGCTCGAGGGCAGCAGTGGTTTCATTTTGTTTGCAGTCAAGAATAAACCTAAATTTTATCATGCTTGGTGCATAAACTTGAACATTTTAGGATTTCTCGTCAAACTTTGCTGGACTTTCTGTAACCTGCTTGATATGCTTCTTGTACAAAATAACTCCTTATTCATGTTTTTATACCAAAATCTTTTATTACCTTGATCCAAAGAAATTCCATGACTTCTTCAACCTGAATGAATCTGGTGATCCCAACAAGGACACGTGTGGAATTCTGACAGTAGAAGGACGCACCTTTCCAGTTGATGTCTTCTACACTGTCAGGTGGTCAATCCCTCTAATCCAGTCTGAGAAAATGTTGCATAATGTTCACATTCATTGTCTAATTGTGTGCTGTCTTTTTAATGTTTTCAGTCCTGTTCCAGACTATGTAAAGGCCACAGTGGAGACTGTCATGAAAATCCACGAGACAGAGGATGATGGAGATGTCCTGGCTTTTCTTACAGGGCAGGTTAGTGAAACAGCTTAACTACTTCTTCAGTTTCATTTACAAAACTATATAGATTATAATGTCACATTGTTCAAAAATATACAAACATACAATTTGCAGTGCTTGAGCTTTGTCTGTCTTTGTTCCACTCTTGTCCTTCTTTGTTTTTTTTTCCTCAGGATGAAGTGGAGAAAGTGGTGACTCTTCTGCAGGATCAGGCCAGGACTCTTTCTAGATATGGCATGAAGAAGCACCTGAGAATTTTGCCCATGTACTCTGGTCTGCCTTATGCTGAGCAGATGAAAGTCTTTGAGCGAGCACCTTCCTCTGTACGCAAGGTAAGTGAAAACTGGGTTTAATTTTATTGAACAACAGGTTTGCAGTACGACAGGTTTTACTTATCTTTAGATCTAGTTACCTTTCTCTTATAAAGTCAGAATTTTTTCTTCTGGGCAGCAGCGATATTCAACCTCTGATTTAATTGGCCTGTTGTCAAAACTTCATTGATGGTACAAAATGTAATGTAGGAAATCATTAAAAATCATGTGACTGTAAAAATTGAGAGAGTGATCATGCTTTATGTTACTTACAGCGCATGTTTCAACACAATAAAACTCATCAGTGACAGTGAACTGTTTTTCTTCTAGATTGTGGTGGCCACTAACATTGCAGAGACTTCCATCACTATCAATGGGATTGTATTTGTCATCGACTGTGCGTTTGTGAAGTTGCGAGTCTACAATCCTAGCACTGCTATTGAATCTTTGGTAGTAACTCCAATCTCCAAGGCTTCTGCTAGTCAGAGAGCAGGCAGAGCTGGAAGAAACCGACCAGGAAAGTGCTTTAGACTGTACACAGGTATGTGGGAGTTTGCTAAGAAAGAAGAGTGATGACGAGTAGTGCATTGTTAACATTTATGACAAATCATCGCAATCTTATCCACATCCCTCCATCCTCTCTTCCTGTTTTTTTTTCCGTCACTTTGTCGTCCGCCCCCTGTGTTTCTTATTGCCTCTGTTCTGTTCATCAGAGGAGGACTTTGAGAAACTGCCTGCCTCCACTGTGCCAGAGATGCAGCGCACCAATTTAGCCCCTGTCATCCTGCAGCTCAAAGCGTTAGGCATCGACAACGTGCTGCGGTTCAGCTTCCTTTCAGTGAGTTGCTCACTTTGCATCCATGGGGGTTGCTGTGATGTGTTCAAGCACTGTGAAAGAAAGTGTACTTTACATTTTAATTAGCCAGAATGGCTTATTGCCTCTGGGGTGAAATGCATAGGGAACCATTAAATTAATGCAGTCAGTGTGTATTTGCTTTTTTGAAGATGCAATGACAAGATTCACCAAAGCAGACCAAAATCTGACTCTTTCTGTCACTCAGTTTTATTATTGTGGTTATTGAATCAAACATCTGTCTTTTATAATAATACAGCCTCCTCCAGCTCAGACTATGGTACAGGCTTTGGAGCTGCTCTACGCTCTAGGAGGTAAGAAACAAGACTGTCAGCAGGGAAGGGAAAAATGAAAGGGAAACTGTCCTTCAACTCCAAAAATACTGTTTAAAATTCTGTGGTATGAATCCTGTAAGATATCCTTGCACATGATGTAGAATCTCAACCAGGAGTGTTTCTCCTGGCAGGTCTGGACCATTACGGCCGTTTGACTGATCCCATGGGTGTGCGGATGGCAGAGTTTCCTCTCAGCCCCATGTTTGCCAAGATGCTCTTAGAATCAGGAAACTTTGGCTGCTCCAAAGAGATTGTAACTATTGCAGCAATGATGCAGATCCAGAACATATTTGTTGTGCCGCCCAATCAGAAGAAAGCTGCTGTAAGTGAAAACAAGCTTTCAATAGGCATGTTGTGTATAATTCAGAAATGCTTTGTCGGCAGAATAATTATCCAATTTTTGCTATCTCACCCTGCAGGCCCGAGAGCACAGGAAATTTGCAGTTGCTGAGGGAGACCACCTCACAATGCTGAATGTTTATGAAGCATTCATTAAGGTATGGTGTGCATGTGCAAATATATCCACAGTGTATAGCTCAGTCTTTGATAGCGAGCACAGCACTTCAGGCTGAAAAAAAGACAGGGAAAAAGTTAACTGCAATAAAAATATTAAGGATTTCTCCTCTTTCCTGCAGCATCAGAAGAGCTCCCAGTGGTGTCAGGAACACTTCCTCAACTATAAGGGCCTGCTGCGGGCTGTGACTGTACGAGAGCAGCTCAGGCGGCTCATGAACAAGTTTAAGGTGGCACGGACTTCCAGTGAAGGTATGTGTTTGCCATGTTCATCCATTTTCCCCATAAATGTTTTCATTGTCAAAGAAACTTATAGATTGTATTCAAACATAAAGGAATGATTATGCATTTAATGGAAAAAAGAGTGGCTTATCCAAAATTTCTTTGCTCAGGTGACCCTGATGTAATCTTAAAGTGCATCTGCGTCGGGTTCTTTGCCAATGCAGCCCGAATTCATCATTCTGGTTCCTACCGGTGAGATATTCTCTTGAGCTTTTTCATATGTTACACCAAAAATGTATTGAACTTTTCAAACTAATAACCCTTGATCATATTCATTTGCTCTGTCAGTACTTTGCGGGACGACCGTGAGCTTCACATTCACCCTAACTCAGTGCTGTTTGGTGAGAAACCTCCAAAATGGTTAGTACATTGTCTTTTTGCAAAAAAATGTTGTGTACATTCAGAGCGGCATTTATACGTTCACTTAACTTTATGTTTCCTGTTTCCTCAAGGGTTGTTTTCAATGAAGTAGTGCAGACGGCAAAATACTACATGCGTGATGTGACTGCGGTCGAGTCATCCTGGTTGGTTGAGTTGGCCCCTCACTTTTACAAGCAGGCCAAGGTAGGTTAATGAAAGAAACATCACACTTAGACTTGGTTTTATTATTTTTATCATTAGGCCGTTAATCATGTAAAAGTATCAAAAAGGATGGTTTAGTTTAACTGTCCTGTTTTATTTTTTATCTCCTTCAGCATGGTTCACTGGCCAGCAAGAGGTCCCGCGTGCTCTAAACCTTGCAACCACCTTGAGATTCATCGAGCTTTGAGGAAACAACTCCCACTCAAGTTGCCACTCTGGCCCTTTCCATTTCATTGTATATAAAGATGTAATATATGTTTATTGCTCTTGTCCACCTGCACAGCCCCATCACACAATGTAGCCCTGCTAGAGTGGGATTAAGTGGATACATTTCAAGTAACACTGGGGACTAGCTTTATTTGAAAGCGTCTGTCTTACCTTAATGTAGTTCATATTTTGACCTATGAATAATGAATGTGAGATGAGACCAGGCCGTGCCTGTCTTTTGTTCCCACAGGTTTAGTCATGTAGTTCACTTCAATTATTCCTGTATATAGTCAGAGCAGGCTCAGGTCCAGGGATCGACCCAATCGTACCTGGTTCTTGGCTTTATTATTTTTTTAACTGCTGTATTTTTCCTGTTGCATGATCCATAATGGAAGACAATGGACTGTGAGGATGTTTCCGTTTGAGAGACTTGTGGCTAAGTTTTATTTGGTTGATTGTTTCTCACTTAACGCTGGAAGCTTTATGTTTGACTCATGTTTTCCTCAGTTTATTTTTGATACTTTTAACTTTCTTTATTTTCATAAAGAATGTAATTTGAATACTAACGTATGGAAACACATTACTTTATATTTTCAACCAACTTCAGATCCTACATCGAAGATACTGTGAAAAGACTCACTGATCCTTGTTTCTCACTCGTCATCGCCACTTAAATATAGTCTAGCTCAGACACAGTGGCCTTGTCACCACTCTGTGCCAATTTTCTTTATCAGCCTATTTCACATTTCCTTTTCGGATGGAATGTGTAAATGCGCCCAAGCATTTAAAATGAAAAGCTGTGAAATCAAAACTATAAAGTGCCATTTGTTCCTGTAATGATAAAGTGCATTTAGACATGCATCCAAAGCCTCAAAGAAACAGTAGCATTTATTGGATTTCAGCCATCTCTTTGCCTTTACCCTGGTGGATTGTCTCAGTTTTAAGCAAGGATTGTACTCTTTTGTTCCCTTTTACCATCAACTTCATCTACCATTTGTTTAGGAAAATAGCCATTAGTTTATGATTTCCATTGCATATTTACAGAATATGTCTTACATTTTTTGTGCTTTATAGTTGCTTTTTTCAGCAGAGGTGTCTGGCCCTGAAAGCATCGGTGAGCAGTATATCAAAGGTTTTGCCATTTTAATCTGCTTCCAAACCAGTAAGATCACTTTTACAAACTTAAAATTCTCCCTGCATGGTTCTTTGTAGAACTTGTTCTTAAGGTTACTACTGTAGATTCAGTGAAACTGTAATGAAACCACAGAACAACACCGTAGAGTAGATAATTAAACCAACTCAAATGAGACGGATATACAAATGAGGTACCTTTGCATGCTAAACAGTACTCTGATGTAAGACACTTAAGATCTTTTTGTAGACTAAATGCAAATGAAACATTTGCAAAATGGCTTGTTTATCCTCATTTGTGCTGATACTCCTGAGTATGTATGCAGCCAACACAGTAACCTGTAGACCAGTGCATTTGCTTACCTCTGAGATACAAAACTGTCACATGCCATTTCTTCCTCACATCCTCAAATAAAGCCTTATTGTCATGCAGTGTATTCAGTTTTCATTTTTTTTTTATTTCAAACTCATTGTATTTCATACTATATATGAATATGCCAGGAGGTGTCACTGTTGTACCACGAACAGTTGCCATGCAAGGGGGAGAAATGTTAAGCAACACTAGAAAATTCTTATCTTTGCCGTGATATGAAGTAAAATTCATTCGACTCTTCCAAATATAAATTAAGCTAGAAATTCAGTATAATATACACATGAAAGGAAAGTGTAAAACACCGTGTATTAGTCACAGCAAATACCCAATCTTAGTTTTATACAATGTTTGACCAAGTCAAACAGATATCATAAGCATTGTCGATAAGAGGGGATCAGGGGTTCAAGTCATTAATACACTTAATGTATAATATTATGTATTAATACACTTAAAGTATACTTTTTGACTTTGGGTACTACTCACCTTATTTTTGGGCGATTTAATCCACTGTTCATTGCAGTTAGGCAGTTCTACCTCAAGATTCATCTTTAAATCTTCGTTTTAATATAACAACAAAAATGAAATTTCCCTGTACTTCAATGGACCATATTAGTTTGCTTCTTTACTTAAAAAAAAAAAACAGAGGGAGAAGTAAAATGTGGTCTTCTGAAGGGCAGGTGTAGTTCACTGCCAGTTCCGGTTTTAACCACCAAGGTGTACACTCGGTGTTGCCAGATTGGGCTGGTTTCCGCCCAATTGGGCTTCTTTTGAACACATTGGGCTGGAGGAAAAATAGCAATGAGTTAGTTGATGAATTTAAGACTCCCTTTTACAACATTTGGCGGGTTTTTAGAAAATATTTTGAAGGAAACTGTAACAAAATAGTTGCCAGAATGTGGCGAACGTGTCCTTGCAGTCATACCATACCAGTTCAGTTATTTTGAAATCTGACAAACTTGAAACTATCAATCAGTAATAGTAACTGAGTATGTGTCAGTACTACATCAGCCTCTTTTTCACCTCCCCATCAAGTTTTGGGGAGATTTGATCTCTCCACGTACTAGTCTGATTCATAGTTGTTTGTGTGTAATATACCCTATTTTAAGGGAGGGATATTGATATTCTGCACATAGATAAGATCGCTGTATTGTTCTATGCCTGTGACTTTCACACTGGGGGACTTGACCCCTCTCATGACAGAGAGGGCACGGGGCCAGAGGAGTTTAAGGCTTGAGAATGTGTTGATACACGACTATACTACAAAGCACATATGTTGCAGTGTCACTTGTGTTATTTCAGCCATGACAGTGACAACTTCCTTAATTAGTGAGTAAGTTCATGTTTCATGGCAAGGAAAAAGTTAATGCGAAGAGGCATTTTTTTAAATCTAAAAACAAATCAACACATTATTCAGCAATGATTTTGAATTTTTTTTTTCTTGTTTGCTTTACTATTTTCTGCAAGATGTCACAAAGTGGAGCTAAAGTTGAGTATCATTTGTTTGTGACAGTATTTCAAGTAAATTAGGCCTTCGCGTTTTTGGGGGGTGGGGGTGAAATATCTACAAACGGGGGGGTGCCACAAAAAAAAGTTTGGGTACCACTGTTCTATTCTTTGTGGTTTACTGACGTTCATTACTTGTGGTTTTATGGTTTTACCATGTGTTTGGAGAAGGGTTGACTTTTGGGCTGGTTTTTGAGTTGAGTGGGTTTTACTTTGAATTTGGGCTGGAAAGTGTCAGTCAGATCTGGCAACCCTGTGCCCACTGAGCACATCCCCGTTGAGCACATGTCTGGTCTGACGCCCTGTGATTATTTTCGGAGTCACCTGCTCCACTGTTCCCCTTCAAAAATCTGCAACTAACCTCAAGAAAAAAAAGCATCAAGGTTACTCTGCATAGACTCGGGTGTCTCTGAGGTTTGTTAATTATTAACTTAGTAACTTTTATGTTGGTCTGGATACCAAATAAGTTCACTTTTATAACACTGAATTCAATTTCAGATCGAGCTTTTCGAATGAACAATATTAATTCAACTTCAGCTTCAGGTTACTTCACTTTCTGTAAAGTGGTGGTGGGCAGATCGATCTAAAATATCAATATATCGATACCAGCATTAGTATCAATATTGATCTTTAGCGACTGGCGTGATGAATATTGATACTTAAAATTAACTTAAAAACTGTCAGTACATGAACTATTTCCTACATGTTTTCATTCTTCTGTATTAGTTAATCTACCAGTATGCACAAGCTGTTTATCAAAATGACACATTTAATGCTGGAATATAATAATTGTTGATATCCATGAATATTTAAATTTCCTGCTTTAGTAAATCAATCAATCAATCAGTCAATCAAACAAACAATCAAACCATCTTTATTTTGAGCTTCATATCTGTGCTCAACTTAAACCTTGTATGCACTTTACTTTGCCATGGATAACCCCATTTGTTTTTACACTAAATGTAAAAGGAAAACAGACATGCTCTTCCAATCCTAGTCAAAAGTTTCTGAACACCCTAATTTTCCATGTTCTTTATTGATATCCAAGTCATTCGAGTCCAGTAAAAAGCTTGAAATGGTACAAATGTATGAGGTGAACTAGGAGAGGTTGAAAAAAGGTATGGTTCACCCAAAACTGAAAAATAATGTAGATTTCATAATCAGCCCCTTTGACATTTTCATGCTGCTCAGTGGCAATG
Source organism: Thalassoma bifasciatum (assembly GCA_008086565.1). Lineage (NCBI taxonomy): Eukaryota > Metazoa > Chordata > Actinopteri > Labriformes > Labridae > Thalassoma > Thalassoma bifasciatum. The sequence goes on from RPOG01000054.1 coordinate 967,019, forward strand.
GAGATTGATCAAGGCATTAAACTGTGGATGACCAATTCCTACAGGAGTCCCAACTTTTCTTGATCACTTACAATCATCTGTCTGTATACAAGTACATGGTGTTACAATACCCTGATGAGCATTATTGAATTGTATCGTATTATAGAAATTAGAATGATGCTATAAAATGACAGGAAAAAGAAATGAATTATGAAAGACAGACGGACCACCGTAACATTTCAAGGAATAGGTATCTCCTACAGAGAAACTGCAAGAGGTGTCAAGGTTTAAGTGAGTTCAATTTCCTTCACTATTAACAGACACTCAGAAACAGGAAGAGGCCTGACAGACCTGAAGCCAAAACAGAGTCAGAGGTCAAGTTTCTGAGGATCAACAGGTTGCATGTTAGATACTCACAGATCAAAGAGGTTGTAGAAAACCAGTTTCAGTCTGAACTGTGAAGAGAAGAGTTTGAGATACAGGTCAGAGAGATCAAATTGCAGAAAGAAAGAAATTGCTCAGGCATCAGGATTAAAAAAAGTGGATTGCCGGGGCCATGAAACACCACCAATAGACCACCACTGCTGCTATGGAGTGACGAATCAAAATATGAAATCCTCGGTTCATCATACGGGGTTTCGTTGGCTGACGAGTAAAGGCTTAGGTGGTTTCTGTGTGTGACAGAAGTTTTAAATATGGATGAGAAAGCATGATGACCTGGGGGATCTTGGTCAGGGGTTCATCCTACAGCGAGATAATGAGCCAAAACAAAAGTTCAAGCTGTGCCAGAACTACTTTAAGAACAAACACAATAGCAAACAATAGTAAACTTAAAAAAGGGGAATGGCCAGCACAGTCTTCTGACTTAAACCCCATCAAGCTGTTTTGGGATAAACTTGACAGATGAGTGAAAGCAAACTTTCGATTCATAAAGATCATCAAAAGCCTGAGATAAATTGGTGAAGACCCGTGGTTTTCTTGGTTTTCTCACCACCGTTTACACACTTGCACCACCAGGTAACTTGAGATCTCTGCTGACCCTCCGTTATGATAAAAGTTTCTCTGGTGTCTCCTCGATGCAGAAGAGCAAGCTTTAATTATTATTCTTGTTTTGAGGAGTAACAACACAAACATGAGGGAGATTTAAAAAAAAAAAAAAAGAATTAAGTGAGAAAAAGTCCACAGAAGAAAGTCTTTTAGCACTTACAGGTACTTCTCAAAAAATTAGATGATGATACAGACTCAATTTATGTATAGTGAATTATTTCAAGCCCCTATTTTTTAAAATGTTGATGATCATGACTTGCAGATATCAGAAACCAAGGATTCAGTGTCTTAGAATATTGGTATATCATATGAGCTCAATAAAAGAGAGATATTTAAAACAGAAATGTGATGCCTCTGAAAACTTTTGCCACTTTCCGTCTATTTTCCGAGTTTTCAACTGACTTTTTTCTGCTTTGATTGTTCCTCTTGCAAAAGTGGTTTTCAAAAATGTGGCTCTTTGGTTGAGCAGGGTTGAACTCAGGCTTGTGGAGCATAAAACATCTACTACGGAAAGTTTCCTCTGGTATTCTGAAAAATTTGAGGTTAAATAAACATTGTACTGTCTGGGGTATAAAACTGAATAGCCCATTTTGGCATATAATCTCATTTGCAATTAATTTCACAGCTTTATTTCAAACCATTGAGAGATGTTAAAATTCTTCTGCATCCCACCAGTAGAGGTCAGTGGAGAGACTCTTAATTTAGTGTGAATAGAAGTGGGGTTTTCAGTGTGTGTTTGTCTCTGCTATCCTGTAGCCCGAGCAATTATGACAGGTGAATTCAGCCAGTTCTGTCCAGTATATAACGCTTGAAGTCTTCTTACTTTACTTTACGACACATGCTTCTTATGCATCTAGTTTCCACAGACTTCTATTTCATATATTATGGAAGGGCCTCTTCATGCAGCCAGTATGAACAAAACCCCAAAGACCTAATTGAACAATTGTCTTTAAAAGGAGTGGTCTCCTGGTTTTATGATGTATGGAATAAAATAGTCCAGCGTGTTCTACCATTTGTAATGCAAATGAAATTAAAGAGATGAGAAAGAAAAACGTAAAACACTTGACGCATCATTTCATTGCAACAAACACGCTACACCTTTGAAATCTGAATGTCTTAACCTAATACCTGCTTTCCCCTGTTGTTGTAAAGTAAGCTTTAGTCTTTTTGACATTTTTGATCAGAAGTTATTTTTAATGTATCACTTCTGGATATATCTAATGAGTCTTGTCCTGTCTTGTGTTCTAGAGAACCCCTGGGGTACAATGACTGAATTTTTCTTCATCCACTTGGAGTAATCTGATAGGTCATCTCAGGAGGCTTCTCTGTGCCAGATATCCTCTTCAGAGGACAAAACAAGTTAAGATAAAGGTAAATCTGTTCATGTGTTTTCCAGTTCCACCCAGTTGCTCATTAGTGTTGTGTAACCATGTACACGCGGAGTGTCAGCCGGAGGTATCAGTGATTAATCGCGTGCATGTGACTCAGATCAGGCAGCAGTTTGAGCAGGTTGTGCGTACGTGTTTGAGTGTCCCTAACCTTATTTCAGTGCTGGCAAAAAATCATTGACAAGTTTCATTCACGTCAAAGAATGTTTAACTGTTTTACCCACTCTGATGGGAAATCAAGTCATGTGTGACTTGTAATTACCCCCTGTTTAAAGTTTGTACATGTTTTGTAAGAAAACAGTGTTGTTAATATTTTCCAGCTAAATGAAAAAAAACAGCAGTGCATTATTTGTCTCAGCTTAAGTTTGTTTTTTTTTCCTCTAGATTTTCTCTATTCATCTCTGCAAATCTAAATGTATCATGAAGTATAATCTAACCACTTTACCCTTCACATCTTTGATAGTGTTACATCATTACTGAGTGCTGAAATCAGTATGCTGATCAGTTTTTGTGGCTCTCATTGGGCTACAAATGAAAATATTTTGCACATTTTTTGCACAAAAAATCCAACAAAGCCTTCATAACATGAATGTGCATGAGATTTTGAGTCAAGCATGGAGTTGACCTCAGATCATGTAACACTTCTTCTTCGCACATTTCACTCTTGGTGATTAGCACAGTTGTAAAACTACTGCTGGAAAAGAGCCATTTAAGGTCTTCTCCATGAGTGCTTTGATTTTTATTTTTTATCCAGATCTTATGGAAACCTTCCCCTGCTTGCATATTTGTGATAATACTTTTGTGTTTTTGGGCAGCAATGTGAAATCTGTTTTCCTTACTCTCATCTTTATTCCTGCAACTAGAAAGAACTGCATGTGCCTTTCTCTGGTTTAAGAGTTTTGAGAAAAGAGATTTGGTTTAAGGTCAAACAGAGAGAAGCATCCCTTATCAGGCTCAGCTGGGAAGTTTTCTAGTCAACTTGAATGTGGGGCATGGGGTTGAATTGTGTCTCTCTTAAAGAGAAAATAATAAAACAGTGACATTTGTTTAACAGGAAGAGCAATTGCATTCTTAAAGCAATAACAAGATAACAAAAATAATATTTTCATCATATTAAACTGTAATTTTGAACCTTATTTGCCAACACTGTTAAATGTAACTTGTTGTTTCAATGAAAAATATGGCACGAAGGGCTGCCTTAAAATCTTACGCTAGGTAAAAAAAAAAGTGGTTCCAACACCAACATAAGTTATCTTGATCAAATGAGTTGTCTTGTGTGAACTCTTGTCTTAGTTTGGTTGATTTATACTTGGAAGATGACTGAACTTCTTCAAGCTGTTGTTTGAAATAATTAATCTATTTCAGCTCATTTAAAATTCCATATTTGGTCGTTAACTTAACTCTGTCTGTCCAGTCCAGTTGAGCTCACAAAGCCTGTGCCACTCCCCAAGTTTTATGTATAGCAGGGAATCATGTTCACTGTTTCCTCCCCACTCATGGTGTAACTGTTAGGTTATAATTCACAAAGGCATTTTGGGTATAACTGGAAAGCTGTAGCTTTACTAAACAGCTTGGAGGGGCTAAGGTGATTGTAAAGTTATTTGGACCTAGAGTTTTAAGTTGCAATGCATTTTGTTGTTGAGATGATGGCAACTTATTTTCTAATATCGCAACAACTTCAATAACTTTTGTCCTACTGACAGAATTATATGCAAGAATAACAAATGTGCAATATTGTATTTTACCGTGAACATAGGCAGCACAAAATCTTCTTCTGGGCTTGGAGGCATTATCCCTCACTGCTTGTAAGCAGTGCTTTAGTCTGACTGAGGGGCCCCCTTTTCTAGCAGCTCAATGTTATGCATGAAAAAATCAAAGAGACTTCAAGCATGGGAGGAATTTTTACATTTGGGAGGGATGATGCAATCAGTAGCATGGGATTTGCAGAGGCCTCCTTGGGTGACAAATTGAAAGTGTCTCGGTCTAGTTTATAGCCCTGATCAGGTCAAACGAAAAATATTGGAGGTCTGGGTGAGGAGACAGGCCCGCCTGGTGCAGATAAATGGACTGATCATTTCTTATTGAGAAACAATTCCTAAAAGGTAGTTTACTGTGTGACTGGGGAAGCGGCGAGCGGAGAGCAGAACACGCTCCCACTGCTCCCTCCCTGACCCTTCCTCCACTGCCGGAATTAAATGGATAGAGAGAACGCGTGTTTCTGATGGCACTCCTCCGCCAGAGAGACACTCCATTTGTTATGAAGTAGGGGTTCTGATGAAGTGTAGGGAGCTCCTCTTTCTTTTTTACCCCCTTTTTTCATCCTTCCTTTCTCAGGCACTACAAGGCCGGCCTTCAGTCTGCTTCACATGAAATGGATGGAAGGAGCCGATTGAATTTTACACTCCCCTGGTCATGATTAATGTGTTTGGTGTGCGGCATCTTGGCTGTAAAACCACCACTAGCTGGTGCTCAAGCTCTCCCATGGCTGAATTCAGATAACTTTGCAGAGGGGTTAGTTTGGGAGGGGGGGTTAGACTCAAGAAAGCAGTTCTTCTTTAACCCACAACCCCTTCAACTCTTCTCTCTTGTGTTAATAGAAAATCTCTGCTCTTGCCCACTCACTCTTTATTACTTCACGCTCAGTTTCTCTGTGTGTCCTGTACCCAGTGTTTCTTGGCAAGCTGTGCAGTAAATGTCAATTTATCACTTAACCCATTGTTAAAGGGTGAAAGGCCTAATGGAAGATGCCAGGTCATGTTATCGTATTCGTTAACAGATGCTTGTGTGGTTGGTTTACTTATTCAGTCCTCACATATGATTCAAAAAGTTTCATTTCTTTATTGTTTTATTGTTTTATTATTGTTCAGTTTATTTAGTTTAGTTCATTTTCACCAGATACTTTTTTTGCAGTAGATGTTTTATGCTCTACACCAGTGTTATTCAATGCTGCTCAACCAAAGAGCCAAATTGTTGAGAACAACCTTTGCAAGAGAAACAATCTAAGTGGTGAAAACAAGAGAAGTAGCAGTAAAAGTAAGTTTGAAGTGGCAAAAATGGTCACAAAGAAAGAAAAATCGGCAAGAAACCTTAGAAAATAGTCCAAAAGTGGTCCAAAAATGGCAAAGAAGAGTGACAAGTGAGTAAATGGGCCAAAGGCAGTCAGGAGTAGCAAAAATATTTCATGGGTTCTTGCTGTGCTGTAATTAATGTCAATGTTCATTTCCAAAAATATATTTGTCAAACAACACATAAAAGGGGAGGCTTAAAATAAATCCCACAATAAATTGCTGTTGCAATTCAGAAAAATAATCGTAATTCGATTATTTATAAGACATAAAATGAAGTCAAGCAGCAATGACTATGTCAAACACACATACGATCTGATAGGGGTTAATGTGTACAGTTATAGTTGTCTACAAGTGTTTTTTTTCAGGTGTGTAGTAAAGCTGTAGTGTCTTTGAATATCTTTTATGGTGCTTGGCAGTGAATTCCACTTTTGTATTGCTCTTACTGAAAATGATTGTTGAAAAAAAGTGGTGTGTGAAGTTCCTATGTTTAAATCGGACAGATGGATAAAACAAAAATATATAGCGGTAACCTGTGATTTACAAAATGAAGCCTCCATCCTGAACTTGTACAATCCAGATCATTTTAGTGAACTTGGTGATAAAGGTCCCATTTAATGGCAGGAAGGCTGTATGCAACACAATGGATTTACAGTAGTGCCTTTCATGAGGGATCAATAATGGGGTAACTGAGTGGGAGTGAGTGAGTGAGCCAGCCTAAGCAGGAATAGGAGCAGGTTTAATTTTGCATAAATAATGCACCATCTTAGAAAAGAACATTGCTTTGAGGCAAAAACCAGTGCAGTTACCTCTTTTTTTGGTTTGATTTCTGCAATGTTCACCCAATTTATTCCAAATATCTTTCACGAGTACTTGCCCTTTTTTGTTTCAGCATAGCCTTTGTATCATCATCCTTGCTGTTCATCTGTTTCCAAATTAATTTTACCATCCATTGTACACATATCCAATGTGTTTATATGATTAAGGCCTGATAGAAGCCCATTAAGTGGATTGTATGTTGCCCTGCTGGTACTCCCAGTGCATCCTCCTCCATAGTCCAAACCCTGCTTCGATCATCAGGACTTCAGTGTATGATGGATGGAGCTGTCTCCTTCCAGGTTGTCACAGCATCTGTTGCACGTTGCTTCACTGTACCGAGCACTGTTAATGCTTGCTTGCACACAGATAGGCCTCCAACACTGTTTGTGTGCGGGCCGTTTGGTGGGTAATGACTGAAAAAAAGGAACACAAACCTACTTTACAGCACTAACCTTCTGAAGTTAGAGATATTTCTACTTTCAATCTCCTGATAACAAGGTGAAAAAGTAAGGTTTTAGATTTTAGGATGATAATTCACCATCATTAAAAGAGAGGATCCAGTCCCTCTGTCGCCTGACCTAAGCTGACTCCTAACAGAACAGTCGACTGCGGTAGCAATGGTTTAAAGGCACCTGGCAGGTCCATCCTCTACTTAAGTTGATGGGAGTGAAGGTGTGGAAGGAGGAGAGAGGCGATAACTGGAGATAAAAACAATGGGAGAGTGACGAAGGGAGGGATAGCAGAATGAGGGAGAAATCAATAGGAAATCAGTGTTTGGGGAGGGCCTGTCGTTTATCAGGTGACACGGTTAAACAGCGTTAAGGCACTAAAAGTGAGAAAAATATGGGCCATCCCCATGCTGGTATTGATCACAGTGGAATGGGGCGGCAGAAGGCCGAAGCCACTAATAAAATAAGACGTATCTGAGTGGGAATCAGCCAGGGATCGATGGGCACGGTGATCAAGGCCAAAAACATCTTCACTGGGATTTAAGCTCTTCTCTGCTGCCCTGTGCCCCCTCACACGCCTCAGTAAGAATATGGGTTTGTTCGATTGAAGGGGTAAGGTCACTTAGTGGCTTGTTGGGCTGGATTTAACCTTTCCTGTTTAAGAGTCTGTTGGATCTACTCTGGTAGAGGAGCAAGCTGTTTGTGATTGAGGGGAGAGATGTTGTGCCGCTGGAAACTTTCAGAATCTTCTTTGGTCTCATAGAGAAACAAGCCGGTGATAATGAGTGACCACAGTGACGCTGTAACTGTATCAGCGGAAGGTTTAGTTTTCATCTGCTTTGAAAAAATACATAAGGTACACATACAAAAGTGCCTTTTGTTCTCTAGAACATCTCTAGTCATTGCGATTTTTTTTCAACTTTCCAAGGTTTCCAAGCTCCATTAGTCTGAAGCTGTGAGTATGATATTTGATTTCCAACCTGCACAGGGTGCTGGTGCAGAAAAAGTAATTCATGACTGACCAGGGTTTGGCCTATTGTAAAAGAAGCTGTGAAGAGAATCCATTTGAAGTGGACAACAGTAACTCTGGCCAGAGGACTCGGGCAGTCTGTTGTGATGACATGACTTGTGTATTTGTTTTAAAAGATGAATGGAGACCAGATCTGTCTTTTGACTCTCTCTGCCTTTGTCCAAGACAACTTTTGAACGGATACAACATAATGAGGCAATATATTTATCAACAGTTATGTAGCACTGTTGTTTGAGTTGTGACAACAAGCAAACTTTGTAAGTTTGTGCCATGTTTTTGTAGCAGGCTACATTAATGCTACTCTCAGACAGGTGCTTTGATCTATCCGTAACAAGTCATGTTAGTGAATCCTGGTTAAATCTTATCAATGCTCATCTAACGTAACCTGGCTCTTTATCTTATTCCGAGACTTTCAAGTTTGAACAGAGCTCTGAAGCATGAATTTGGAAAGAAAATGATCACAAACAGCTTAACCCATATTTTAGCCTTTAGCTCAAGTTTTAGCCTTTAGTCCATGTTTTAGCCTTCAACCTGTGCCCAGTCACTTTCCTTGTTAGCTTTCTTCTTCTGTTCTGTTTCTTTGTGATGGTCAAGCTCCTAATACCACCTTTACAACAAAATAAATCCAAGTAATCATTTTCGGCCTTAGAAAAACACAGATCTCTCTTCTCATTGCTAAACATCATCAGCCAGTACACTGTTGTCTGAGAGATCTTGACGTGCCATTAATTCATTCGGTTCACCGGGAAGCTGGGAAATAGTATTGAGAAATAACCCATTTTAGTACTGACAATCTCATTTTAAGTTGAACATTATGATCAAGCATATGTCTTGAGGTGAGACTTTTTCAGTATCACTTAGAAAGTCTGCACAGTCCCTTCCACAATTATAACTTTGCCTAATGTGCTTCTCCTTTTTTAGTGTGCAAGATGAATTTTTAAGTTTCTGAGCAACGTTAGGACGTTTTGTTGTTTGCCTCATCAACTCTTACTGGCGCTGTCAATAAAAATGAAAAATCCTGCTACATCTCACGCTCAACTTCCCTCTTCATCTTCATTTGCTCACATTTAAAAGCTGCGCCAGAGGTTTTGATTCAAAATGGGCCATAAAAAAGTTTAGTTGTTGAGGCTGATAAACATCTGGCATTAAATGAGAATGGGAAGGCAAAGAAAAGGATGGTTTTAGTATTATTACAGTTTTTTACCAAGAAGTCTAAATTGGCGGGTTACCCTATACAAAGAGTTCCCCAGCTCTTTTCCAATTCTTTCCTGTTCTCTCTACATTTATTGCACACCAGATGGTGCAAGAAGGATTCTCTGGAAGAAAAATCAAAGCTGAAGTACTAAAACGAGAAGTTGAGGCCGTGGTCTGAAGGGACGCTCCTTCCAGTAATCTAAATTTCTGTTGTTTTTAATACTTTGAATCTTCATAAACAGATGTTAGTAGGCCATCTGCCCTGTGTATGTGAAATGGGACATCCGCTGTTCTTTGTTTCTGACCTCCCTGTTAACTGTGTCTGTTTTCTTTAAACAGTATTTCTTTCAACATCACATGCATGAGCTATAAAAAAATGAGTGTGTAGCAACCATTGACCAGCTGTTGTAGTTATTGAGAAGTCACTTGTTCAATCTTTCAGTGTTGATGTGTGAGCAGCTTTGCTTTTCACAGGATTTGGAAGTATGCTTCCTCTGTTGAGCAACCGTAAACTCTGGCCTGTGTAGTTCAGAGGCAGAGTCACAGGAGGAAACAGACCTGAATAGCTCAAGGTCAAGAGGTTACGTGGGCTTAGAAGACTTACGAGAAGTCGCCAGAAACACTAAACACCCAATGATCGTAATATCATCAGCTTTTTCTTGTAACTCCACATCTTTTTGTCCCTGGTGCTGCGGTATGCTTAACAAGTTCTACAAGTGAGAAGCGACTGGAGAGTGCAGGAGTGTGACAAATAGCAGCAGTTCATGCAGAAAATGTGCAATGCTAAACATCAGTTACTGCACATGGGAGAAATGGTGTTTTTGTGCAGTGTTTGCTGTCCAAGGAGTTCTGGTGGAGAAGTTAAAAGAAAAAAAAAAAAAGGGTTGCTCCCACATCTGGGGACTTGGAATTGAATACGCGGCTTCCTTTCACAGTTTTTAGAAAAATTATGTTGAGTAGGGCAGAAAATCTTGCTTGGGTTTTGAGTTTCTTTTGATGTGTCCTGATGGCGATTATGAAATCCAATAAAAAACTAATTAGGAAATTAGGGGGCAGATCAATAAGGTTTGCTCTGGTGGAGCATGCTGTTTGTGTGTGTTTTTTTCTGCGTGTGCGTGTACAGGGAGGGGGGGTGGTCAGTTTTTTTCGACAGCCCTCTTCTTCCCAGGGAGCGCTGCAGTTATGACCCGGTTGGAGCAATTGTTACTGATACTCCTCTGTGGATTCAGTCTGCTCTACCCTCATATGGCTGTAATTTATATTTTGTTGACTGCCCGTTTCTTATTCGTCCATGTGTAATCTGATTCTATCGGTTCTCATTTTTGCTAATTTCACCCTTCTAATGTTACACCTAATGTACCCTGGAACCTCTTTATTGCTCTTAACTGCCCGAGCTTTGCTTTGCTTACTTAATTTATTTATTCAGTGTTGCTTTGACCGCCACAAAAACAAGTGACGTAGTGGTGTTGCATTGACAGGAATGTGATGAAGGGTTGTATGAGGTTTCTGTCTCGCCCCTGTCTTGAAAGATGGATGGCTGTGGTCGTATGCTGTATAGAAAACCATACTATCTTAAATTTTACACTTTCAGCACTTTGACAAAAGTGAGCTCAAATATTTAAAATTCATGAAACTAATATCTTATGTTTATGAGAGCCTCTCAAACTCACTCATCATATATTACAGACCTTTGGGTTTCTGGTTGCAGAGTGACACCAGCACAGACCTTGAACAGGTTCCTACTAAGATTGGGGAGGGTGTTGGTCTCAGTGTTTACTATCTGTGAGCTTCAGGTTCAACCATAATCCTGTGGGATAATGGATGAAGGTGCCAGGTAAGGTCGAGAGAATTGCAGGGTGTATTGGACAGTGCTGACCCCTCCCCGCTCTGCTCTCCCACACCCTGGTCCTCTTCTTGGTCCTACTTGCCGCCCACCAGTCGGTATGGAAACAGGGCCTTATTTAGCGGCCGGACCTGTCCATGTCCGCGGTTGGCGATTTGTCCTTGTCTAATTACGGCTGCTGGCTGCTGCCCGTGTGCACATGACTAATGGAGGGGCCGGGGACGAGGAGGGGGCGAGGTTGGGTGCAGGGGGGAGGCAGCGGGGGAGGAGGAAGCAGTGGACAAGCAGAGCGGCTGCCGGTGATTTGTGGACCAGGCACTCTGTCATTGCCCTGGACCCATTTGTCTTCAAGAGGAGTCGGGAAGAAGAGGGGTGGAGACGAAGGGGATAGGGATGGTGGCGGTGGGGGCTTCAGGGCAGAAAATGGTTTACAATGACTCCCATTTTCCAGCACTTTCATCCTTGGCCACAACAGCGTGCATGGTTTGCCAGGGGGATGGACTGGGAGGCAGACGTGATGTAGGATGTGACAGAAACCTCGACAGCTCACTGGTGCTATTTCTTTTTAGGAGGTTGGCTTGATGGCCACCCTCCCTCTCCCCTGAGAGCAAGCCTTATCTGTTTTGTCCCTGTCATGTTGCGGGAGCAGAGGCTCTGTAGATTCAATGCTCCGCTGTCTGGACTCCAACTTGGAGACCAATTTTATCTCACATATCAACGACTCTGCACATACATCACCCACAGCCTAGACTTTGGCTGTTGTTTTTTCTCTGTACGTCACTATTCAATACTCAGCAAGTTGAGCTGTTACGATTCAGATGCCAGTGTTGGTGGATACAATTGAAAAGGCTGTATGAGGTGGAGTATGGGCATTTATACCAGTCACTGTTACTTTATACCTATCAGGTGATAATCAGTCCAATGCACCAGAAAAGATACCACTAAAACTACCAAAGATGAAGAAAAAAGGGTCATAAAAAGTTTTTTTCTGCATTGTCTGTGTGGACCTTTGTCAAATTGTCTTCTATATTCTAAAACCTAAAGTGTGCAGGGTATTGAGTATCTGACTGGCTAGCTGTAAACTAAATGCAAGTGTTTGATTTGCTTGTATCTCTTTGGACAAGGGCTGATTGATTTGCAAAGAAAAATCTAATTGTGGTTATTTTTCCCCATATTGCAATTGTGATTTATTACACTTACACTTATAAGTCATTATACATTTATTGTGGGATCATTTTTGAGGTTCTCTGTCTTATGTATTTTTAATTTTTGGAAATGAACATTGACCTTGATAACAGCTTGACAACAATCCATGAAATATTTTTTGCTGGTCCTGACTGCTTTTTGCCCATTTTAGTCACTTTTCACTCCCTTTTGCCATTTTGGGACCACTTTTTGCCACTGTCTGACTATTTTTCAAGTGTTCTCCCAATTTTCTTGCCTTTTTTGCCACTTTATGCCACCACCGTAACTCATTTTTATTGCCACCTCTTACTGTTTTCACCACTTTTCACCACTGAGACTTTTGCTTTTGCAAAGGCAGTTTTCAAATATTTGGCTTTTCAGTTGAGCAGCGTTAAGTAACACCAGTGTCGGGTATAAAACATCCACTGCGAAAAATGTTATTCGGCATTCTGACACATTTGAGGCTAAAGACACATTTTACTGTCTAGGATTAGAATATTGCAGCAAGATATATTGGGATTTCATCCAATTTGTGATTAATTGCTCAGCTCTACCCTGGGCTGCTGAAACGATGAATGTCAAACATCAGAATAAAAACAGTGAGATACTTGGAAAATATCCTCAAAGAATGTAAATAATAGCTTTTCTTCTGACGTAAGTAACTCAGGTATGGGCACATGTTATTGTGAAATGGCAAGACTTTTTTTCATCAGTGAATTCAGATAAGTACTGAATAAGGGGATTTATACGCTCTATTGTAAGGTCCATTCTTTGTGCATTCCTCTTTCTCTACTTGCCTTTTTTTGACAATATTTCCCTCCAGTTATGTGGAGCCTGCTGTAGCCACCTGCGTCCTTTCCCACCTGGGGTCCTTATTAGACCCACGCCTGGGTTTCTTCAGTCTCATGGACAGGAAAGAGCAGCAGTAGGGCAGGAACTACTAACTCTGTATTGATTTAACGCTGTTTTTTATCTGGCCCCCTTTGCTCTCTCTCCAGGTCTTTTTAAGTAAATAAACACCAGATTTGTCATGTTTGTCCAGGGAGAGGAGGGGTCGATGGCGGGGATAGGGGGTGGTAGAGAGGGGCCAGGCTCAGGCCTCGCATTGGGTCAGCCATGATTCATTCTGCCATCTCATGGATGGAGGGATTCGGGTAGGATTGTTGAAGGGTGCCTGTGGAGCCTCTCTCTGACCTCCCTCGCTCCTGTTCCTCCCTTAGTGCTCCTGGGCAGCCCTGGTCCTAAATCACAAGCTGTCAGCATGTTGGCAGAACAATGGTGCAGGGTCTTCTGCCTCATCTCAGGCTACAGCAGACTGGACACAGTTTCCTCCATCGTTAGTGTGAGTTTGTACCCTTTCTGCTCCTCCCTGGCCCCTGAGCTCCAGAGGGCCCAAAGGGGACTAGAGGTTAGGCTTAGCAAGGTCTGATGAGTCGCTTGGCTGGAGGACTGTTGGTTTGGGGGCAGGGAGGAAGAAATGTCGCCTCATGGATATTTAATTTCCTCCTTTTTCTTGTTTTGTATGAAAAAAGTTTATTCTGCTCATGAGATTTGACTGAGGGGTTACAAAGTGTAAGATCTGGTCACACTCACAGTAAGTAAAGACCCAATCAAAAAGATGAAAAATCTATTCTGTTCTGTTTCCAACTCCCCAAATATAAAGAGAACTTTTCTGCTTTTCCCTCTTTTTAACTATTTATCACATTGAATCTCTTGAGAATTTGTTGTTAGAAAACAGTGGCATTTCAAAGCTGTCACGTCAGGCAGTTGGGACTTGTGTCTACTACAATTTTCTTGTCTTGAAGATTAAAGAGTTGAGCTATTCAGTAAAAATCAGGCAGGTGAATTCAGGATGAAAGGTTTTATTTTGAAACTTCAATGAAATTGTGAACTGGATAACTCCCTCACTAGTGGCTATTTCTCCATCACCCGTTATCCTTTTTGTCTCAATTGTTTTTTCGACTTCCCAGCTCGCTCTCCTCCTCTCTCTGTTTAAAGTCAAGAGTCTGAGGTCAATCTATTAAATCTCCTAACTGAGGGTCGATCAATATGTCAGCAGCCCTACACTCCCTCAGCAGTTATGATGATGTCCATGGTCCTCCGTCCGCCCCGGCTGCTGTTACCGCGGCTACAGCGCGCTGAGCAGGGGATCGAACCCGGCCTGTCAAGGGGCCTGACGGAAAGCATGAATCACCATTACTGGAGCTGCTGTTTGCTTCCCGATGCTCAGCAGACTCTGCAAACTGATGTGCCCTACCGACATGGACCACACACCTGAGCACACAAACATCTTTGAAATGAGCGACAGAAATAAACTTGCTCATGCTGGAATGTAAAAGTGAATCTCTAAGACACAGGCAGACACTTGCTTACCCACCCACACACCCACACACCTAAATGTGCTCACTTTATCACTCAATTAAGTGTCAGTAGGTATTTGACCCATTAGCTTGGGGAACCTGATCCAGCCTGCCCACCACCTCTGGACTTGTTAGCCCAGAGTGAGCTCAGTCCAGCAGGCATAGAAGGGCTCCGGTTACCCCTCTAATCTCATTGGAGCGCTTTAGCCACTGGTAACGGATGCCTGCATGTCCGACAAACAGCCCAAACACTAATAGCACCGTGCTTTATGTTTGTGTGTGTTCACGCACAAAACATTGCTTGTATGGATCCGTGACTGAATATTGAGCACAGGGGCCAGGGAATATGATGTTGAAAAATGGTTTGTGTGCGTGTGTGCGCAAGTGTTGTGTTTGTGTGTAGAAATAATATTCTAGTTTACAGGATGCAATTTCCCCTTAATATGCCCATCCTAATGTAATTTGGCGTCTATGGAGTGTCTGTGCGCTGGGCCGGGCTGGTGTGTGTTTCTGCTGACTGCTCCGGTTTTGTGTTTATATGGATGAGTGGCTCTCTGGGAGAGCATTATGCATCCTTTTCAGTGTTTAAAGATTATGTGCATGGTGGCGGCAAAAGCATTAGACAAACAAGGAAATATGCCTTTGATTAAAATATCTTTTATCTCTTTATTGATTAAAAGGCTTGTTTTGGTAATAGAATGTCTCTGGCCCTCCCCTCTGGGCTTTTCTTTGCTGTCTTTTGCCTATTATCTCTTTGGGAAAAAAGGAATGGGTATTTTCCTGCAAGTATTTCAAGTCAATGGCTTAACTAGAACAACAAGCATGTGCAAGCAGGGAGAGTAATGCAAAATCACAAACAATGACCCAGTTTATTACCATGTTATTCAAATGGTTACATCATCATGACATCTTCAAATGGCAATTTGCATAATACTGGCTCACAAATTATTACATGAATTAAAAAAAATAAAAATAAGAGGAGTCACAAGGAAATTAAAGTAGGCATTAGTGACCGTATGAAACTTAAATGTATTATTTCACTGATTTTTCCAGGTGTGTCCAAAGTGCAGCCCGGTGTCAATTGTGGCCCAAGGTCCATTTTAATGCAACCCCGAGCTTTCATCTAACTGTGTCTTAATCAGAGTACTGAAGTTGGTCATGTTCTAAATTATGTTCATGTGTACATTCCTGTGAAGTGCAAAAACAAATCTAGTAGCGTCTAGATTATGCATAGGCCCTCAGTTTCAAAAAGTTCTCTTTTTGGGGTATTTTTGATGGACCAGGCTTTATAGGGTTAAACAAGTAGTTATCAAAGACAACAATCATAGGTCACTTTCTCAGTTTATATGTAATGTATGTTGGTAAAAGTTGCTGACCTTTTGATATTTTCACAAAATCAAACAATACCCTCTTAAAAAAAAACAAAACAGTTTGAATGCCCCTGTATTGGTCCATCTACTTTGTCCTTTTGACAGCTTATTATTTACTTTTTATCTCTGAGTCGATTTCAAGTATAAACAAAACATTTAACTCCCTCTTGTCTTTTTTTTTGCTTTTTTGTGTATTTTAGTGCATTAAAATAATCAAAATAATTTGGAAATCCTTGGATGAAATTAAAGGGTTGATATTGCATTCCTCCTTGTAGTTCTAATTGCAGTTCAAAGATCATTAATAAGTTAAGTATTCCAGGAATAAACTATTAATTGTTCGTGAGGCAGGAATTCTCCTTTTTGCCGTGTGCTTGTGGAAAAAGTTGGCCCACAACACTTTTTGAACCTTGACCTCTCTGAAGTATCACATGTGACAGCCGGCTGACAGACACACTTACACAAACACTGCAGACGTCTTGCCGACAATAGCTTGATATTCTCTGGTGGCTGCGAGACATCAGGGTCAAGCCCTGTCTGTACCTCATTAGTCAGGTCATGAGACAAGCTGGGTGAGAAGCCAGATCATGTCCTTAAGTCATGTTTATGTGTCCCCCTGAACATCGTACTGTCAAGGTTCTTTGTCTCTCTACTGATGACAGAGCGACCAAGGAAAGAGTGTTATCGTGACTGTGTGTGTGTGTATTGTGTGCTTGATTGGAAGACACTGAGCTGAGGCTGAATGAGAACAGATGGAGATGTGCTCTTTAATTAACCCTGCAGAATCACAGGGCTGAAAACAGGCCCCGGTCCGTGAATAACATCCAGCACATCCAGGGTGTGTGTAAGGTGCAATGTTAGTGTATGTGACTCTGTGCGTGTGTCTGTGTGTGTGTGTGTATAGAGTCTACTGAGGAGTAGCCGGAGCATCGACCCATTCCCCCCATCCCCCTTCCCCAGAGCGGGGCGTTTTATTTCTCATTAGCGGGCAGCAAACTGCTGGGGGATGAAATTTGCTAACAGGAATTAAAAGTGCATTAACACATCTGAGAGATTCATTTCTGCTAATAGTTTTATTAGTGCTCTGACCTTTCAGTTCATTAGAGGACTGAGGGAGAAGGGAGGGGTTGGGATAGGGAGAAGGGGGGGATAAAAGGGTCTTAGGGTGCACTGTACTTGGATAGACCTTTGGAAGTAGAGGCAATCACAAAAGGGACATAATGTTGGCAAATTAGTGGTGTTGTGAAGTTTTTTTTTTAATTTGTAAACCTCACTATTCTTTCAGAGACTTGTAAAAAGCTGTCTGCAGTCTTCTTTTTAAAAGTTGGTCCCTTTCTTTTCTGTCATGAGATAATAATGGTGCAAATTGCCAACCACCAACTGCAACAAGATGCCGACTCAGTGGCAGTGGCCTGGTGCTCACCTCCCTCCTCTCAATTACCGGAATTTATAACACAATGTTTTTCAGGTCTGTTAGCGCTTGAGTGTATCACTTATCCAGCCGGTTAATTGTTTATGAACTGTGCCTTCCTCCTTCCTCAGATGAAGTGAGAGAAGCAAGAAAAGAGCAGTCAGTGTGACAAGAATGGCATTCAAGGGAGGTGAATGGGTCAAGATAGTCAACAGACTTGTACATAAAAAGTCGACCAATCATGTCAAGCAGTCACCAGCGGACGCTTCCTGGACCAAAGATGGACGATGAGATAGTACTCGAATTTATTCTTCCGCGGAAGGCAGCTAAAAGGGAATTAATGTTGTTTTCTTTCTGTTTTATTGGAAAGCAAGTGAGACAAGTTACAGTGCAATTTGCTTTGCCCTGTTCCCTATAATTAGCACCTTACAGAAATGAAATAACATTGACGAGAAGGTCAATAATCCTGATCTATAGTGAAATTAATCCTGCTATCGACACAACAAGCAAACAATACAATTAAGAGCAGAGGGAGGAGAGGGGAGAAAAAAAAGAAAAGAGAAGGAAAGAACAGGTCTGAGGGATAGGATGTGTTTTATCTCTTGGGTTCACTGTGCAGAAATCCTATGAAGGTTTCTAATTAATTCATCCATTGTTAATGAAGGCAAAGCGAGGAACCAGGGATTATACATGAGAAGAGAAGCAACACAATTAGAGATACCAGCCTAATGATTGCTTTTTTAACTTGTTGTTGTTTCTTCCTTGTACTAAGTTGACTTGCTGCAGTATGTTTATTGGTTGTTCAAAAAGGAGCTTATGCTCTTCTCTGTGCTGTCACACTAAACAACATGGAGAGAGGTGACTGAAGTTAAGTTTTAACTTTGAGAAAAATTCAGTGTTCGTTCTTTTACATCTGGATTGCTTTGTCAGAAGGTTGAAAAGTATTGAAATATTAATATGAGAAAACTTAGGGATTACATTGTTTAAGTGCGTGATACTCCAAAAGTATTTATACTTAAGGTGTTTTTGGTAGCTGAAGAAGCAAACAGTTTTTTGACCATCATTGTCACTGTATACTATTGCTTTTGTTTTCCTTACTTTCATATAAGTAATTGTTGCTGTATGAATGTGCTTGGTAATGAATAAACCACTGTTTGAACTGTTTTCATTTATGCTGGGAAAAAAGTACATGAGCGATCTGGCTACAAAGCACCTCAGTGGCTTCCAGTGATAATTTTATCGGGCGAAATCAAGTCATTATAGATAATAGAAACAGAAAAAGATGCAAGACTACCCAAGGGATTACTTTATGTAACAGAGAAACATCGTCTTGTTTCAGTAAAACTGGTAAAAGCCAAAGAGCAAACATGCTTCTCAGTCACATCACTCACATACCTCCAAAAAAACACAGTTACGGGATCCTCAGTGCTGTCAGCCAATAGCAGATAATCCAATGCCAGTGACAGAGAGAGCATGGGGCTGTTCCAGTTGAGTAGTTTTAACTGGTGCTTTGACTGTCCTGAGGATCCAGACAGGAGCAGAGGCCGAGCGGTGAGCCATTGGAAGGATGGTGCATCTGAGCGTCAGAGGGTGAAGAAGGATTGCCTTTCAAGAATTACGAGCCATTAAATCAGAGCCTGGAAATCTCAAGGTTCCCCAAGACTGCTGCACAAGGAATCTGGGCTGGAGAAATATTGTTTATGGTTTAAAAGGCCTGGCGATGGATTTATAAAAGAAACATTCATCATTGCAGGAAAACGGAACAAAACATTTCGGAAATAAATACTCACTCTATAGGTATACTTGTCAGCCAGACAGCACAATAACAAGTGAATTGGGAGGGAGATCCTTCATTTGTTGGCAGCTGGCCCCCAAACATGCTCTGAGAGAGTGCATGTGTGTGTACTTGCTGGTTTGTTGTGTTTGAGAAAATGTCAACATCAAAAATTTTAAGTGTCCTGGTGTGCTTCATTTGTATACATAGCAGGATTAAGTAACACCATAAAGTTTTGGTAAACCTGTTATATTCCCATCCAGAATTGAAGTGCCTCCAGTAAACACAATTAACTGTATTGATCATCTCTGGCGCACCCGTCCCTGGAATAGAAAAATATAGCTTAAGATAAGTAGCATTTTACAGGAAGGTGATGGGTTTTTGTCAATGATGTGACCTTCAGACAGTGTAAAAATCTATGCTGCTGTCTTCTTGCTGTCTGGAACAAGTGATGAACAAACAGGTTAAAAACACTGTTGTTATAGCCTATAGCCCAACTGGGATTTGGTTTTGGTGTAAGAAAAAAAAAGTGCAAAGTGTTGGCTTTTGAGGCTTTACCCAACTCTATTTCAGCATGCTGATATGTACTGGACAACTGGAGAGGCGTTTGATATTGTTTCACTGGTTGAAGATCTTAGTACTAAATTCTTCAAGGGATGCAGAAAGGGTCATTAAAGGCACCACAATGCTCAGCAGAGCTCCAAAGAAGTTGTCCTGTGCTTTCTCCCTCACAGCCCTCGAGTTATAAATTAAGTGATAAGTTAAGTGATAAGTTGTTTATGTTAATTGAGTTTAAATACATTGATAACAGGTATGGCATTGCATTAGGTTAGTACCAATCCTAATTTTAAGTGTCAGATTGGGGCTGATCTTGGCATTCTCTTATTTATCAGTAATCAACATTTTAGCTGATCTTCTCATCTGACTGTCAGTGAGCACAATTTGCTTCCCAATGCTAATGATTCGGTACAACCAAACACTCTGAGTTTACCCAACCTTGGAGTATAGAGTTGATGAGAAAATATATATTTTTTAAAACGTACGGTATATTGATGTGAAACATCACCTACTCTTAGCTTCAGACATAATATATTTATTTTACTGCATCCTATGGTAACTCCAGGATGTACAATTTAAAAAGGTGTAAACAAAGTTTTTAAATACACATGTAAGTACATCTACGCACTACGATCTTTTTGCAAGGCGTCCCACACGAACAAAACATTTTAATACAACATGCAATGCAGTTCACTAACAGAGGAATGATTGCAGTGCTGGTTTTTGAGAGAGAAAGAGAGAGTGTCCCAAAAACTCCGTGGAGAAGTTGGGATCCAGATTTATGCCAACTGCGTTATGACACTTTATTTCACATCCAGTCTCTTTGGAGCTAAACAGCAGTGTCCATGACTTCACACAAGGTGATTCATTTCACAACAGATGTTTGTCCTATGTTTCTGCTGCGCCCTGCAGTACACTGGATCAATTCCTCTACTTTCGTTTTGCTTCAGATGATTCAGGTTTATTGGAGTTGTAACCTGCTTTGAGAAGAAATAAAGTTGCATTCAGAGAGGCCATGGATTTAAGCCAACTGTACAGCATGTAGATAAGGTAGGAAGAGGAGGATGTTAAAGAGATAAAGTGATTCTAACCTCAAAACTAGCTGGACTGAGTGTAGTGGAAATAACAAAACAAGGTGTCGACTAGTGATTCCCAACCTGTGGGTTGTGGCCCCCTGGTGGGTCCCCTGGTGGGCTACCAAGGTCTTGCAAATGGGCTGCCGAATCAAAATAGTATGAGTTATGTGGAGGTAATTTCGTTAAGATAGAAATATGCAGAATAATTTTTTGAAAGTTAAAACTCAGTTATTTTGAAAGTATCTCTGCAAACCTAAGTTCCAGGTTGGGGCTCAGTATCATCAGATATATAGTACTAAAAAAATCTGATCGGTATCAGAGGCAAAAAGTGCTTATGGAGATCAGTTTTGTTTTCCTATTCACGATTACAGTATACCCACAGACCCCCTGAGGAAAAGCACAAGCTGTGACCAGGCATTCGTGAAAGTGCTGATTGATTAATCTGCTAGATTATGCATATTGACTTATATTGATGAGTGAGGATTGGATCAATTCCACACTCTTATACACATGAGCCCTCTTGGGAATTTATGATGAGGGCTACAAGTCTGTAGAGGGAAAATGTGAGGAAAGAAAGACTAATGCTAGAGAGAGGATCTAACGATTGGATACAGTGACAGATGAAAAGAGGGCAGAAGAAAACAGCATTTGAACGACACGTATCAGTGTGTTTACGTGAGACAATGTGGTTGTTGAGATTTTGTGTGAGGGCTCATGCAAAACCTATGATTCAGCTTTGTACATGTGTGTGTGATATGTTCGATGTCCAGGGGGATGTGCTGGCAGGTGGTGGGCAGACATGTGCATGTCAATGCAATTTTGTCTGTGTGAGTTTGAGAGATCGGCTGGCAGGGCAAGAAAGCAAACAAACTGGGATATAAATGAGAGCCCTGGAGGAGCAGTGATGGGGCCCACACGTATGCCCGACCAGCGCTGGCAGACATTTGTATTTGTAAGGGAGAGCGTTCATCGTAAAGAGGAGAAAAATCTCTGCCCCTCTGTCATTCCCCGTCTCCTTTGCTCACGTTGTGCACACACAGACACACACTGGAATTGTGGGTATCAGCTCAGCAGGGGAGTAATCAGAGCGAGGCAGGATGCTAATGTAGGCCATAATGACTGGAGCTCTCTGTGACACATCACACACCAGTACAGCCCTGGTTGGGCAAAGCACAGGTGGTGAAGTTACTGCTTATACCACACACACACACACACACACACACACACACACACACACACACACACACACACGAAGGGGGATACAAAAACAAGCTGGTGTCACCTGAGGACACAACCTTTACAACAGAATCCGAAGAAGAGTGGAGGAATCAGTAAATAGTCTGTTGTTTTATTTCCTGTGTATGTAAAATAAACAACTACTATGCTTTTACTGAGTAATTTTACATTGATGTTGCAACATTTTTATTAACAATTTTTTTCATCAATCTAGAATGTGTAATTCTTAGGAATATTTGAGATTTGTTAATTTAAAAGCTCTGAGAGGACTAGCAGCGTAGAGTTGTTTGCAGTGACACCTTATGTCAGAATCTGTACTAGTGCAGAGCAAAAATAATCTAACTGCAATTATTTTTTGGTTTCTCGTCTTATGTGTTGTGAAACACATTTTTTGGAAATGAACATTAACATTAATTAAAGCATGGCAGCAACCCATGAAAACATTTTTGCTCATTTTAGTCTCTTTCACTTCCTTTTTGCCACTTGTGGACCATTTTTTATCATTATTGTCTGACTATTTTCCAAGTCTTCTCCTTATGTTATTGCCACTTTTGCTGCTTTTTGATCATTTTTGCCAACTTTACCTTATTCTTCTTATGGCTACTTGTTTTTTTTGCCACTTTTTACCACTTAGATTGTTGCTCTTGCAAAGGTAGCTTTCAAAAATTTGGCTCTTTGGTTGAGCAGCTTCGAGTAACACTGGTGTAGAGCATCAAACATCTACAGCAAAAATTATATCTAGTGTACTAATAAATTTGAGGTTTGAGGAACATTGGACTGTCTGCAACTATAATATTGCGTCAAGACATATCGCAATTAAACCTAAATTGTGCTTAATTGCCCAGCTCTAATCTGTAGTGTTTGTTAGGGGTTAGTACCCTGTTTCCCATGAGCACCATTACCCACTTTGAAGAAAGTGAATGTAGAGCCAGACAACTTTGCAGGGTAATGCATTTATTTATAGTTGCATGGCATTAACATTTGAAGTTTAACAACAGGCAAACTCTGTAAATTTAGTTGGTAGTGTAGTTCAGTGCCCAGAATGTGAGCAGGCTATCTGATTAGCGCTACTCACACACTGGTGCTCTAAGATATGTTTGTAGCATGTAACATTAATGAATCCTGGTTATGTTCTACCAGTGCTCATCTTCCAAGCAGAGCTAACGTAACCTGACTCTGCTTTTTGTTTGTCTGCTCCTCTGTTCTTTTTCCTTTTGACAGTCCAGCTCCAGTGTGCGCTATTATATAGTAGTAATATACAAAATAAGTTCAAGAAAACACTGGCTTGTGTGGTGTCATCAAAGGGTGACATGAGCGGATCTGTATTCTCCCCCCAAAAAAATCCCACTCCTCCACAGATTTTGGAAAAATAGCATTTGTAAATGATAATTTTCACGCTGGTTATCCCGGTGTAAAAACCGAAAAATGTATCAAAGCAAAATCATTTCAAGATCAGATATAATGTCTCAGAGCCCTTGAATTTATTGTTACAGTAGATTTTTTTAATATGTATATTTAACTGTTAGACGATTACGCACAAAAGACAGTTATGAGACCCTTTTAAAACTATTTCTCCCTTTTTCGCTGCTAGGTTTTTTTTCTTCATATTTGATGAATTTTTAAAGCGATGTAAATGTGCCTTCACTCTTCTCAACCAAACAAATATTAAGAGCAGTGTTTTATTGTGTAGCAGATTTCTCCCATTGCTTAATAGCAACTGAATAATAGTAAGATGCACCCTCTACTGTACGAGTGGATGGTCCAGGATAAACTGTTTGCGTGCATATATTTGTTTGCTTTTGTGTTTTTATTTGTGTTTGTGCTAAATCCGGATCTGCAATTCTTCACTGCTGTGACGGCCAGTGTTCCCTGCCACCCAGACACTGTAAGTACATCCTGGCAAGGCAATGGGGGCAGGCTACGTATGCTTGCCTTATTTATTTATTTATTTGTGTGTGTTTGTGTGTACCACAACCCTGGGCTACAGCTGGAGGAAGAGGAATTTGGGCCTGCACCTGCAAGGGGATAATTAATGTGGACGAAGTGGTACCCAAATAAATCAGTGCCTCCTGCAGCCTCAACAGGACTTTTCTGTTTAGGGTCAAAATCTTCCCCCTCTGCACTGGATTAATCATGCCTGCAAGCAGAGACGGAGCACAGGCGGCAGGGACACGAGCTGTATTTGCGTGTTTGTTTTATGTGTGTGTGTGTGTGGATGTGTGTGTGTGTATGGATGTGTGTGTGTGTTCCTGTGCCCCCTCAAAGAGAAGCTGCAAGGCTATTTTTTCCCCTTGCACACCTCTATTCTCAGCATTGTAATCTCTTAGAGGACAAACAAAACAAGAGAAAGTCATAATTTTCACAGTCGTATAATTAGCCCCGCCCTCTCTACTACAGTGATGAATGGGTGAACCTTTTGTTTGCATTTGTCATGCTGCGGTGGCATTGTCACAGATGTGAGAACGTGTGATGTAGAGGTGCGGGGGGTCATTGCATGCAGGGATGGTTGTGGGTGCAGGTTTATGGTGTTGCAGCCTGTGTGTTTTTGGGCCTGAAGCGTTTTCCTATCCTCTTCATTCTTCTCTACATATTTTTGTATAAAGCCTCCTCTCCAAGTTACCTCTCTTATCTTCACCTCTCTGCACTTCCTGACAGCAGGTCTGCTGCTCTGGTCCAGTGCAGATCTACATCCTACTCTGTCCACTCCTATCTGCCAGACTGATAGCCTCTGATTGATCTCATCACCTCTCTCATCCATTATTCATGCTACCTTTTGCGTCCAGCTGGAGGAAGGGCAGAAAGTGGAAAGTAGACACTACCTGTTTGCTGGAACCTCTGTGTGGTTATAGGCAGAAAAACAAGCAGTCTTCAAATTAAGAAGGCGATGTTTTTCGTCGTTCAGCCTCAGACGTGTGT
This sequence comes from Thalassoma bifasciatum, assembly GCA_008086565.1. Lineage (NCBI taxonomy): Eukaryota > Metazoa > Chordata > Actinopteri > Labriformes > Labridae > Thalassoma > Thalassoma bifasciatum. Next base: position 991,716 of record RPOG01000054.1, read on the forward strand.
TCATGGATCTCCCCAACCTGACTGATCTGTGTAATAGAGTGAAATAGCTCTGGAATTGCCGCCCCATGGGGCTAAACAGAGATGGGCACAGGGACAAAGAGACGTGTACTTACTGCTGTTTGGGGAGGAAATTAATGGTGCATTTTTTGTTTTTATAATGTGATTTAATGATGCAATTCGTCTAATAAAAAGAACATTTTTTAACATTTGCACGTTCATTTACACATCCCCTCTTTTACAAAGGGAAACCCAGTGGGCCAATACAAACATCTCACTCCTCTCACTCACTCAGAGTGCTGCAGGCCTTTTTTATTGCACTGTGATGGATGATTTCAGTTTGGCATTTTCGCCACAGCGCAACATCCAAACACAACCCCCTTCCCATTTGAGTGCATAAGGAGGCCATCCTATATTTACAAAGCCCACATCTAATGCATATTGAGTGTGTTTTGTAAAGGATCATTTGATTGTCTTGTAAATGAAGCTTTGCCTCTCAGCTGCTAATTTAGCCACATTCCATCTCATTAGAGAGGAGAAGGAAAACAAACGACAAAGCATTCTCTGAGAAATGAACCCCTCCTTTCATTTCAAACAGCCATCCATGCTGCCGGAGCGCAAACTCTTCCAGTAATCCCAGATTATAGGAAGGTAAAGGAGTGCAGCAATGATACAGCAAAGTTAGGACATCTCTCTTGAGTCTTGCACTACTCTTTTCCTCTAAACGCTCATGTTTCCTCCGACTCCCCACCCCGTCCCTTTTATCTATTCAGAGGATGTGCAAGTGGATCTGGTTTCCTGAAGCGTTTAGCACCTTCGCCACAAAAGCCGGACAGGAAACCGACTCTATTTGCAATTGCTCTGAACAACACTTGACTTGCCTTCTCGTGAACTAATGTTTTTAAAGGTGCTATAAAAATAAAGATGTTATATTATTATCTTAGTGTGCGGCTGGCTCATCAAACACTTCTCAAATACCTTTACATGTGCAAGCTCTCAAGTTAAAAATAGTTGGAAATACAAAGAAGAATTTGTATTCCTGTAATAATAATTTTTTCATCATCGCACGCATATCTTCATCATAACCTACACCTTGAGCAAAAGGGATGAATGCATTCCTGTGTACATGCTCACACAGAATCTGACCTTGGCTCTGGTTGGTCCCAGGGTTCATTCTCCGGCCAAACTGGCAAGTCAAATGGGTCTGATAGCCAAGACAGCTCTGGCCTCTGCAAGGCTGCTATCATCTGTTAAACTGAAAGACACACAGAGGGACAACAGCAGACCCGGTGTACAGAACAAGAGAAAAATGCTTTCAATGTACGAGCACAGGAGGATTTGACGTTGCAGAACATAAAGGCTTTGTGTTTGCCTTTTTTTGTTGTATGTGTGAGTATAAGTGCAGGTGTGTTGTCACCTGCACATTTGCACATTTGCATCTGTGTGCATCAAAATGTGTGTGTGTACAACTTCACACCATGTACTCACAAATGAGTGTGTACGTGAGCAAGTGAGAGCAGGAATACGCGCCTGAGGTGATGCCTTTTGAAAGGCACTTTAGAAATTAAAGCAGTGCCACTGTTCTGTAATGGGGCTTAAATGATCCAGAAAACACAAGATATATTGAGCATTTAATGAAACACACACGGCACACTCTTTAATTCTGTTCTCAGCTTTGGAGAAGTGGGTGCCAATCCTGCTTATATGCCTAACTAATGGACACAGACACAGGGAGAGACGCAGGGATGTATTGTTGTCATTTTTTTTCATAGAAACTGTTTTGCATAAAATTAATCAAACTTTAAAAGAATTGAAACCTTTTTGGGCAAATTGCCATCCCCAACAAAAGAATAATACGCTTTTTGCTGTGTTTTATTCAGTGTATTGGCAGGATTACAGGAAAACTATGGGCAAAATTACGATCAAACTTTGAGTGATTTTTTTGCGCGGGCCAAAAAAGAATCCATAAAAACTTGGTTGGAACTAGGACTTGATTGAACCAACAACAAATAAAGTCTCTATAATTATGTTATGTTATTTGTAACAACTGTTAATGATAAATAGCTGATGCAGGATGCAAGTTTAGTCCAAGGTAAGGCTGAACAATTTGCAAAAATAATCTAACTGCGATTATTATTCCCTTTATTGCAATTGCGATTTATTGGGTAATTATTTTTAGGTTTCCAATCTTATATGCTCTTAAACAAACACATTTTTGGAAATTACCATTGACATAAGTTATAGCATGATAACAACCTATTATATTTTTTTGGTGCTATTAGTGCACTTTACTGCTTTTTACCCATTGTAGTCTTTTTCATTCCTTTTTTGTCACTGATGGACCATTTTTTTGTTATCTTCTTGCTGTTTTTGCCTCATTTTACCACTTGGATTGTTGCTCTTGCAAAGGTAGTTTTCACCAATTTGGCTCTTTGGTTGAGCAGGGTTGGGTAACTGGTGTAGAGCATAAATAGCTACTGCAAAAAGAATTACGTCTGGTGTTCTGACATATTTTAGGTTAAAGGAGTATTGCACTGTGCACAATTTGAATACTGCAGCAGGCCGTATTGCGATTAAATCTAATTTGTGATTAATCGCCCAGCCCTAGTTCCAACATGCACTTATTTTATCATACGACATGTTGCTTGAGTTTTTTTTCTGTAATATCAAAGTACTAAATGAATTTATTGTCAATATGATGATTTTTTGGTGAGTCTTTGTTCATCAGAGAAGCAGCCGCTGTGTCCCTTGTTGTCTGTGAATGTCCTTAGTGGTTTGGCCATACATTAATAATGTAAAGGTAATGATCTCTAGACTAAAGGCCCCGTCCTGTTTTGCCTTCCCTCTCTCCCTCCCTTCCTCCTCCTGTGTGCCTGTAGACCAAATGATGGAAGAGTCGTGCAGAAAAGCAGGTGATTGTTGTCGGGACAGGGCGAGTTAAAAGAAACGGAGGAATTCCTGGCTGTGCTGTAGAAACAACACAGGCGCTGTTTTGCCTCATTGATTACTGGAGGAAAAAGTGTGAAGGAAGCAAAGGATCATTCTGAGAAAACATCTCTCCTCTGCCTTTCCTTTGCCTCTGGAGTTTGGAGCTGCAGAATGATGGATGAGGAACTTGCACTGTGGCCTCCGATGTCCTCTCCTCTTCCTCTCTCCTTATCCTCCACCTCTTGCTTCTCCAGACACACACACACACGCACCCACACACACTCTCTGACACAGTGTTAGCAAGTGATGGATGGGGAGCTGGCAGTGTGGCAGTAATAGCAGACATCTAGAACTACACTGCCACTTATTCATTTGTCGTCAGAGTCACATCTTTATTTATACACCTGTCCCCATACAAACATCTAAATATAGATGTCTCTGTCTTATCTAGCATAATATAAAAGTACAAAAGTGTTTACATTTTGATTCTCACAAGAAATTAAAGTTTGAATCTGATTTTTTACTATTTTACAAAGTATAATTTAAAAACTCCTCTTTATGTTTGTTTCCTGAGTGTGGTGCCTTCCTTGAAACATCTTTGTCCTCCCAGTTTGCTTTTGAGTATTAGACATGCATGAATGATGGACAAGAGACTGCCCACTCAACGTTAAACACTATCATTCATGTTCATATGTCTGAAAAAAGGAGAAGAAGAGCCACAGTAAAAAGGATGAAGATGAAGAAACAAGAGGAGAGGAGTTGAAGAAGTGGGGGCAAAAGAGGAGGGTTAGAAAGCCACAAATAACCACCATCAATCATGATGCCGTCAACATTTTCACGTTCAGATAGCCTGCTATTGGCAGCAGTCCGGGATCTGTGTGTGTGTGTGTGTGTACAGTGTATTTCTTGTGTGTCTGATTTTGTTCTGACCCTTCTCCCTTTCGAACCGTCTTCGTTGCTCCTTAAATTGACGGCATAAACAACAACAGTTTAAAAAAAAAATCACCCTCGTCAGCAGGAAGCTGGCAGGTGTGTTAACTCCCCCAGTACCAAATTAGGATGTGCAAGATTGCAGAAACACCTCAGCTCTCATACCTCGCTTTTTAATCACAAACATTTACATGGAGGACGCCTAGATGGAAACACGCATTAAGCTTTAGCCAGGGGTTCGCTTTGGGCGGTGGGCAAGGCTTGGCTTTCACGCTCAAACCTTCAAAACCAAACTGGGATCCTTGCCTGGGAGAAAAAAAGCACAGGTCAGCTTCCGTCTGGGGAGCTGTAACCTACTGATTTATATGAGTTTTATTGCCCACAAATAAGCAAATGTGTTGAAAGTGCATACGAAAGCATTCAAATCGGATCTCTAAGGATTTGCCTGGGAGAAAACTTTAGAAATTGCCTTTGGGAAGTTGCACAAATACAGCTGATCACTCTTCCAGTTTCTTCAGAAATTAAGAAAATGAAAAGTTGTTTGCGCTCCAGTAGGTAAAGATGAAGTAAATAAGTTTTCCTCTAAAATTTAGTTTCAGAAAGTTGTTATATTTGAAAATTAGTGTCATTTTTTGAATATAATCATCTTATGCATATGAACATGAAGATGTGTAATGGTGTCTGCATGTCATTGAACAAAAGAACTTGGTATGTTTTCACAGTTGTGGCCCTTTGGATTATGGAGAAACAACACTAGGGGGTGCTCAAGGTTTGTCCAGCCAACTGTTGAGGTCTCATGCTGCTGCAGACCCATCGCGCTCATGTAAGTGTATGTGTATGTGTGTATGTGTGTGTGTGTGTGTTTGTGTAAGTGAGCCGATTTGAAAATGTTTTGCACTTGTCACCCAGAGAGCGATCCAGTTCACAGCCACGAGTCAGTTTTCCTTTTTTTCTGTCATTACCACTGAACCTCATCCTGCCACAAGACCTCCTTATCATTAACTCTGGGACTGTTTTTTATCACAGGATGGTCACAGGTCAAGTTTCTGAGTTACAAAGTACTTTGTGATCACAGGGTTAATAGATAAATGTTTTGAAAGAGTCTGGTTGAGTTAAGTTATTTAATGCTATGGATTATGCTCAAAGTTGCTGAGGAGACGCAACACTAATTGGATGCTTAGAGATGTCATTTAAGGCTTTCTTTGGTTAGAAGATGCTCTAAATCTGTCTTTTTTTATTCAACCTTCAGCCCTCTCTGCTTAGTTTCTTTGCAGAAACATACATATGCAGATTTTAGATGCATCCTCTCAGGGAAAGCAGCATGAAAAAACAGGGCCTCATAGTTTTCTATCTGCAGTATTAGTTTCAATCCCAAGATCAGGTAGCAAACAGTCATGCAGTTTTTTTTTTTTGCAGAAACATACAGGGACTAATCCAGCCACATTCCTCTTCAGTGGCACACACTTTGGTTTCTTCTTTCTCATGGAATTTTCCACCTTCTCATTTATTCACGTTGACACAGTTAAAACTCTTCCTCTGACCTCCAGCTCTAATGTTGTGGGACTGACAGAAATATCACATTAGCATGATGGTAAATCACATGCATATTTCTCAAAGGCAGAGCAACATTGAAACAGGCCTTTGCTGTGTTGTGAGGTTTTAGTGAACTGTACTAACTTGTAACTTGTTTGTCTGTGTGTTTGCGGCCAGACTGTGTGGCTGGGAAAAACACAGCGCCCGGGGCATTAAGGGCAGTGGCACAGCACGGAGAGCCATTTCCACTCCTTCACTACTTGGAACAGTTGTGTCACACACTCAAGTTTGTGGTTCTTTGAAGGGAAAAACTTCACAGCATATGCTTCTTTTTTTTTCCTCGCTGGAATGTTTGCCCCATATTATGAAAAAAGAATTCCTCCTAAAATTATTCTTCCCTTGAATTCATGTCTTGTTTTCTACAGTTTTTTTAGATTTGCATTTTGAAACAACTTCAGAGCTTGATGCCTAGATATTTTGAAAGTTCCACATTTGGTTTGTTTTATTACGGTACTGCTAGGGATGGGCACCAAATTTGGTACTTTTATAAGTACAGACCATAATCTGTCAGTAGTACTGAACACCAATTCATGTAAAATCAAATGGTACCATGTTTTGGTACTTAAACGCATCCTTGTGACTGTGGAGGAGTGGAGAAGGTGATTTTCCATGCTGGACATGGGCATGAAGTATGTGGAGCTGGATTTTAATTTGTGCATTATTAAGAAAAATACTGTGTAGCTGTAGTTAATTTATTAAGTTGTAGTTGACATAAGTTAAGGATTTTCATGTTGGAGAAATTTGTGAAACAACTGTAATACAACAGTACAAACAGTTGATACATATTTGTTCAAGTTGAAGTATTGAGAAATGATACATGGAAATATTTTGAGATTTTATTATTAAACAAATTAACATTTTAACCAAAAAACACAAAAGTACCAATTCCCAGATCCCTGGCATCAGTAATGTTTTGGTTCAAATGTGGAAGGTATCCATCCTCAGTTATTTCACACAAATTATACATTTCTTTTTTAACATTTTTGCTTTTCTACCGAAAAGATTGAAAAGAAAGACACGCAAGACTTCTTCATAGTACGTTGTTATAATGTGTGTATAGCCACTTTTACTTTTCCTGCTTCCTGGATTTCCTGAAATATTTCCTGCATCTTGCTGTCGATTGAGAAATTGTTTAATCGCAGCCTAAGTCACCCCAGATGTGTCTGTGAGACAGCGCAGGCAGAGACAGCGCTGATGTTCGGGATCCAGATAACAGAGACGAGTAATCCTAAACATGGATGTGTAGTAGAAATGCATCTGTTCATTGTCAGCCTGTAGGGATGTTGACTGATGATGCACCTGACTCCTCTCCTTCCTCCTTTTCCTCCCCCTCTGTAGTCATTTTCAGACTCCGACAGACCCCCCCCCCCCCAACCCTCCTCACACAACACACAAATACAGAACATGAGGGAAAAAAAATCAGTGAAACACAGAGCCAGATTATTCACCGCGCACTGTTATTGAATATGTGACTAACACACTGAGAATCGCTCTGGGAAATCAGATTAAAAAATGAATTATTTATAAGGACATGGAATACCGGTCCGACAGGGCGGAGAGAGTGGAAGAATACACCTACAATAAACCCCAAACAACATTACAAGTTTGATCATGACACTTCCCCACTGTAGTTATTCATTTTTATAATGCTCACAAATACTCCCCCTTTGTATCCTGATATTGAAATATGACTCATGGTAAAATTACATGGAAAAAGTGTTTTATTATTTTGGTTTAAATGATATTACCTATATTTCCTCGGCTTTACCCCCACACAGTCTCAAAGACAGTTTGATATATTTCCATGGAAGCTATAACATGGATATCAAATCAGTTAAACCACTTTTGCTGCTTCTTTTGTGTAAACTCTCAGAGGTGGATGAGTCACATTAAAATGAAACTGGAAGAGAAACTGTGAGATGTTGATTAAAAGAGAAGCATGGATTAAAAAACACAAAAATATCCTGCCAGGATTGGACAATTTAAATTTTGTTTTACAAAGTCGATCTAATTTGTCTTGTAGAGCCAATAAATGAACTACGAAATTTAAAAAACCTTTTATTTTAAATTTGATGAAAGTCATTGCTTAGTGAAGGACTTTCACCTTTATTACTATTATCTCTTTACATCAAAAAAGCATCTGCATTCACTGTGGGCTGTCTGTGTTGTGTGTTTATTCCTGAATTCAAGGCAAGGATCTGCAGCAATGTGTTCAATGTGTGTGAACTCAACCATCATTTTTTCAGAGATATACCCCCTGAAATATTTTTATGTCTAACTGATTCAGCGATTAACTTCAATTTTCTTTTTACAATCCGTGCAGGTTGTTTGCATTTTTTTATCTCATCATCACTCACCTGTAGCTCATTGTCTGTATCAGAAAACATGTAGGATGATTCATGTTCAGCGTCTTAAATGCTTCGTCTTGACTGTTTTTTTGTTTTTTTTTTGTTTCTGTGCAGCTGTTCCCCAGTTCTCTCTGTTGGTTGGCGTTTCTGTCTCTCAACCTCTCTGCCGCTCTCTTCCTCTGCTCTTTGACAAGCAGCCAATGTGCTGACACAGGGAGCGTTTAGGCGTGTAGAGATGTGCCAGAGCAGTCCCTGCCTAAGTGATCACTTTTTTTTTTTATCAGATGCTTTGCTCTACGGTCGGATACTTTTCTATCCATATGCCTCCCTCTTCTCCTTTCTTTGTCTCTCTGTGTCTTTTTATATACCCATCCTTTTAACTGTCCCTCAGTCAATTCCAGATTCTTCTCACACACACACACTGAGATACAAACACACCGCTGGCATCCAGTGACAGGTGTGGTTCTCAGGTCATCTAGGTCATCGCAGGTGAATGTGCTAAAATGGAGGTTATGTAAACTCCTCCAGTCCCTTTGATACCCCTCGTATTTCTCTCACATGAGCCAAACCACACACCGGGCGGCGCCCAGGGGGAAATGCCGGGGAGTTTCCACTATGAATAAACAGAGGTGAGGTCGAGACTGAAGTCACATCTGGAAATAACCTTTTTCTCACCAGTTCATAGCACATCAGTGTCCCATGTTTTACTATCATGGTCCCTGAAATAAATAAAAGAGCTTGGCTTTGAAATTTTGAGGATCTCGTTTATAGTTATCTTGAAGTTTAAATTGCTTTTTCTTTAAATTTTGGTTTTTATTCATTGATGAAAATATCTCTATTAGAGGTAGACCGACATGTTTATCAAGGCCAATTCCGATACCGATTATTAGTAGTCAAGGAGTCCAATAACTGATATTTGAGGTCAATATTCATTTTCAGTATTCGTGAAAATACTGGTGTGAAAATTTTAAACTTCAGCACTTGACTTTGTTTAAATGCCTGTATGTAGCCTACAACTCAAAATGAGATTATCAGCACTAAAATGGGTTATTTCCACAAGTTCTCATATCGACTGTCATATTAAAAAAAGGCAGATGTTGATCTGTGTCAAATTTTTTATTTAAACTTAGTTGATTCCTTGAGTTGTGCATCTCAAACATTTATCACTGGACTCATATAGAAGTCGGATACAGTTCAGTTTAAATGAAGTGTTTGCCTTGAGGATTTCCTCCCCACACAGGGCATCTGGAGGACCCAACAGCCCACTCACATCTCATATCTGCATCACAGCTCAGGGCTCACATTTTGCCATAGGTGTGTGATGGGAGTTAAAGGAAAAGAGGAGAAAGATGGGAAGTATGAAGGAGTAGTTGCATCAGCAGAAAGTTGTTTTTCTCTGGCCCGGAGATCCTATTTGAAAGTGGGGTTGCGGATGGAAAGGGGGTGAAGACTTTGAGTGGTCCACAGCCTAGGGGAGCAAAGGGGGAGGTTGCACTCATGTTTTTAGTTTTGACTGAGGTTTGAATTCATTTGTTTTTATTTGATGAAGTTACCTCAATGTGTGGGCACAACTCTTGCCCATGCTTGTGTGTGTGTGTGTGTGTGTGTGTGTGTGTGTGTGTTTGTGACTGAGGTATTAATCTTCTTTGTCAGTGGAGCCCAGATGCAGGGCCCTTCCAGCAGCACAAACCCGGACTCAGCAGTCTGTGTTGGGCTCTGGGAAGCAGGCACAGGGTGTAAGTGGGTTTTTTTTGGGGGGGTGGACGCCGCTGGTTGTGCTACTAAAGCTAGGCGCTCTGACGAAGAGGGCAAGGGGGACAACACACAGCAGATTAGCTAATGATATTAGCCAGAGAAGACCCTCAGGTAAAACCCAGTGGTCGCAATTAGTGGAGTTTCTCCGAGGTTGCCCTGTGGCCCCTACACACAGAAAAACACACACACATGCACCCACTCATGGATGTATACACACACTTTTGTTTCAATATGACACACACACAAACACAAGCACCTGCATTAAGTACTGATGCAAGTCTTGCTCCCCATTAAATTATAACCCCCATCCTGTGCTGCCTCCCCAATTTACCCTTTTCACCGCCCCTCCTCCTCCCCATTAACACCGCTCATGAGCCCCCCTCACTGTTCACCCACTGTGAGAACAGACGCACTAACATGTTTGCTCAGTGGGAAATGCACGAGCACAATCACTCAGTGGAGTCAAAAACTAGAACTCTAACAGAGCTGACAGACTCTGAACAAGAGTACGCTGATAGACACTAGTGCTTAAACAGACACATGCGCCAAATCTTCAAAGCAGGGGGTTGCAGTGGTTGATGTAAAAAGCTGATAAAACTCCTGTCTCTGGTCAAAGTGCTTGGACAGCACTAAGAGGAAAGATGTTGGTATCTGTCCATAGTGAAAGATATGAATGCACGAACAAAACAGAGCTGACATCAGGTGTGTTTAGTTACTGTTATGCAGAGAAGTGCATATTCCTACAGATGTGAAGGCCTGTTATCAATCACAGATCTGTCTCATAAAAAAAAAGCATCTACCTTAACTGGTGCATCTCAGTCTATTTTAAAGTTGATCCTTGAAAGCAATCTTGTAATAATTGTTGAAAATTAAAATATGCCGCACAGCATTTAGAGGAATTTGTCATGAATCTATGGAGTACATAAACTATCTTCTTAATCATGGGCTGCATTTGTTTGAGGACAAATTTTAAGATAGATTCTATCTCAGCGGTGCAAAAGGTCCAATTTAAAAGTCTCGTCCGAAAACGCCATGGTATGCATGCCAAGACTGTAGTTATATAACCGCAGAAGCCATGATAATGGTTAAGAACCTGAGTGTGGTGAGCTGATCACCTTACGTATCGAATTCTTTTTGCTTCTTGCTGAAATGGAGCAAAATGCACATTTTGTTAAAAGACAGTCAGTTGATTTTGCAGCATAAGCACGGCACTGTAGTCTGCTATTGTTACTGTTGCCATGCCACAATGAGAGTGTAATGCACATTCCCAAAGCGGTGTGTGTCATCAGCATTTCCACTGAAAACTCCAGCTTGCTGTTTACATGACAACAGTGAAACTAAAATGAAAACAAAATGATACCTTTGCATTTCATTTGTTAGTAATGGCAACAAGGTAGCAAGCTAACAATCAGTGAAGCTGAGCTTTTTGATCAATGTGTAGTTTGGTTGACTTGATCAAGAATTCTCTACAGGTCAAACTGTTCCAAGTATTCTACACCAGCTACAAAAACTGCATCTTTCACAGCCTGCTGCCCCTGAATTGAGATATATTTAGTGTTCAAGAAGATGTGAAACTTTTTGTGTATTTACCACTCAATCTTGTCAGCCTGTGAAAAGAAATCTGCCCCTTTTTGGGTTTATGTATTTTGTAAACAGTATCTTGCCTTTTGTTAAGCTGATAATCCGGATGATGATTTGTCCATGATGATGATTCATTTCGTACAAAGAAATTATTGCAGATCACATGTGATATTGAAAATAAAACCCTCAGTAAGTTGAAAATCACGCTGGGCTACACTTGTTGGAATCGTATACACAACCTGGCTTGCTTACAAATAACAATAACGTCCAAAAAACCTCTCTTTCTTGTCTAAAGGGAACAATGAAGTCTGTGTTTTGTCACTTTTCTGGCTGTTACTCTTTTTGTTTGTAACTTTCTAATTTGCCCCTTTGTCTTTTTAACTGCCCTTCAATGGGTAAATTGTCCCAGTGAAATAACAAAGACTGTAAAATGATCATTTTCTACTGCGAGAGAAAGAGAAACTTTGAATAGTCTGCCTTGGCTTGTCAGCTCAGTCTGCTCTTTTATATGGCCTTTCTTATTATAATGCTACTTATCTTATCCGAAAGGCCATCAGGCCAGATGATTAATTTAGGTACTGCATCCCTGAAAATGATGGCTTCCCTCCCCTGGCTTCTGTCCCTTCCTCACTCCCTCCATCTGCAGGAGATTAAACTGAGACCCGCTCTACTTTTCTTGCTCTTCTGTCCATCATAGTGAAAAATTACCTTTTAGTCTTCTTCCTTAATCGCACTGGCCGCAGAGCAATCAGACAGGAAATAATGGCTTGGCGTCTGGCTGTGTGGGCTCTCCGCTACAATGCCTCAAGACTGGATTGAGGTGAGAATGAGGAAAGCCTCACATTAATGATTCCTTGTAAGTGTCATCTTTCTAGAAATACAGATAGTGTAAAACTATCACGGTGTCAGATCTTTGTGGAAGTACATTTATAAATGCTCAGCTGCTTCACAGGACGCCCTCTTAAGTCAATTTTCTCCTGCTTTTGCTCTCTAGTTCTCTGTCCTGGCTGCCTCTTTTATTCTTCTCTTTTTAAGCCTTTGGTAGAAAGTTTTCCCACGTAAAAACAAGACCAAATTTTTTAGACTGAGCCTGAAAGCAAAACGAAAGACCACATTTATTTGTCACTGTGTTCAGATCAAAGTGAAAATGTATCAAAGTACACAAACTTCTAGTACCTCATCTTCTCTCATCAACCACTGCAGTTTTGTCCTTCATCGCTCAATCTCATCCACATCTTCCACTCCTCTCTCTGTTCTCTTGCAGTTTGACTCGCTGTAAATTAATTGCTCCTCATATGGGAGACGGCACACGATTAGTCTCAATCCTGATAATGGCGTGTGGCTTGGCCACGGGGAATACACTGCCAATTTGCTCACAGCGCATCTGCCAAATGATTGGTGTTTACACGCCACATCCCCTGAGGAGAGTTTGTCACAACGCCACTTCTTACATCTCAATAACACACCAGATCTCGAGGCGGACATCATCTCAGGCACACTTGTACACGGGTTGATTAAACCTCTCTTATACCGACATATGAACTGACATACTAGACAGAGCGGATCATGTGTTTGAAGCACCAAAAACATAACATTTTACATGATCAAAAATTTCCTCTCTATCCTAAACAGTTTACTTCCTCCCACTGTGCCCCCTCCTGTCTTTCCCCCCATCCTCTCCCACTTTCTTTCATCTCTCCTCCCCAACACAGTGCTGCCTCTCTACTGTCCCATTAATCACCCCACTCTAATTAACAGGCCCACTGTTCCCAATCTTCCCACTGCTCCCACTCCACACCTGGCCCAACCCTCCTGCCCAGCAGGCACGCAGGGCATGCCAGCACACACACGTACAAACACACAGCACACGCTGGAGCCCAGCTGGCAACACTGACCAGCACAGACTCGTGTTTGGAGGATTACTGTGAGTGTTAAAAACTTTTGTTTTGAACATTGTACTAAAGCAAGTGGGAGGATGACTTTGGTAACAATGTGAAGAGTTGGTGTTGCTTGGCAGGACCCTGTTCTCTGTCCTTCCCTGTCCTCTACTCATCCTTTTCATGCATCCATTCATCAACTAACCAACCCTTTCCTTCTTGTTTTAAGTCATGCATTCATTGCTCCTCACTTCCCCATCACAGTTTTCATTTTTACAACCACCCTCACCCATCTCTCTCTTTGACTCATAACCCATCTCCTCCTCCTTTCCCACCTTCTCCTTGTCCTCCCCCTGTTAGCCAGGGTGGCCCGGCAATGCAGTAATGCCATCTGCCTGCGCAGCATGCCCTCAGGCTCATGTCCACACACACCCACTCGCCTACAGACACACACACACACACAGCTTGGCAAGGACACCTTCCAGTGCAGGATATACCGATATCCATGCTTCCGCTACCAGATCACCAAAGTCCCACGCATTGTGTAAAACACACACACACACACACACACACACACACACACACACACACACACACACACACAGCCCTGTTTAGTCACACGCTTCATCTGTCTCCCAACAGGGGGAGCCGCGGAGCATCTGCTGGAGCAAAAACAGGAGTCGGAGATGAGTGGTGGCTCTTACAGTAAGAGAGCAAATCATTACAGCAGTCACGTACTGCCTAATCATACACAAACAGGGGAGAGATGACCACAGGGGTGTGTGTGTGCCGCACTGACTACAAATAAAGTAAAGTAAGGGTAAGAAAAGTAGCAATTACATGGAAATGCACATTTTTGAGGCAACGATTTTTGTTTTTTTTACAACTTGTTGAAACATTGTATTGCAATACGCTGTATAAATGTTTTGGACTTTTGCTCAGAAGAGAGATAATTTTGGCTGAAAAACAAGCGTAAAAACACTTCAGTTGATTTTTGAGGTCTAGTGAGTGGAAGCAGAGTAAAAGTGAAGCAGAAAGTGGAACAGCTGGGACACAATGCGTTAAACATCACTTCATTAAGTTTTTTTGGTGGAAAAAAAGGGTGCTGTTTTGTTTTTCAGTCTGTAGACTCAATTAAAAACAGGGATAATATGTCATGTCATAGCATGACAGAAAAAAGCACAGGTCAGAAAAAAACATGGAGTGAAGTAATGTAACATGTTTCCCCATTGGTTATTTATATAATTCATTAATATATTTAAATCCTCCCTCTCCTGTTGACATTGAACAAGACAGAAACAAAATTGATGGGAAATGCAGCAATTAGCAAATGAGCTCCAGGATGTGTTGCTGTTTTTCGAGCCGTGTTTGGTGCTACATCGGGGTGCAGGGGGTGAGTGTGTCTGTGTGTGTGTGATGTTGAGGGGGGGTATGGTGTGCATGTGCATGTGTGAGAACGTGTAGCATTGCCAGGTGCGAGTGGGGGTCTGTGGCAGTATATTTATTAGCGGCTGTCAGGGAGGTGACACTTTGATGAATGGTGCAGAGTAATCAGGGCTGGGCTGTGACAGGCTGCACTCACAGCCTTCTACCTGCCAAACAGCCCAATCACACACACACACACACTCATGCACAGACACACACACACACACACACACACACACACACACACACGCCCGCGCATATACAAAGACCCGGATGTGTTTATGTACACACACATTAGCTATTGCGCTGTATATGCACATGTACAAACACTAGTTCCTCTTACTCCCCTACAACTTGAACTATGACATCAGTCTCTCCTCCTTTAACCTCTCCCTCAACCAAAGATCCTTTCATATCCCAGGATCCTTTGCAATGATATTTAATTTTTTAGTGAAGTGAAAATTAGGGAGCATGTTTTTTGGTAGATTGATGAAAAGGATAAATTGGGTTGAGTTTGTTTGGGAGGAGAAAACAGAGAGATTTAGGTTGAATTTTGCAGTGCTGTCTTATTTTTTAATTGCCGGTGAGAGACAAGGTAGCCTTAATTAGTCCTCGTTTCTCTTCTGTTGTTCTACAGGGTCATATTTTCGTGACTTTTCTGTAATTAGTCGCCGGCTGCTCACAAACTCATACTTTCCCCACAGGATCAGAATCACGCCTGGACTGGTGAGGGGGAGAATTTAGGCAGTTTGGTAAATAATTACTCAATGTTTTCCATTTTTGTGTAACAGAAGCTCCAATCCTAATTTTGTCTTTCAACCATTCAATTCTTTCTTAATTTCCATGAAGATAATGTCAATTTAAAATGTCCAAACAACCAAAAGGCAAAAAAAGCAAGCGACTGTTACAGGCCGTCCTTGGAAAGAAACCACAGTAAATATTGTATTACAAGTCAGACACAAAATGGAAATCATTACTTCTAATGCCTCCAAACCAGCGAGTAATGGGAGGTTGTAATCAAATAATTTCGCTGAGGTTTGGGTTTCCAAACTGTTTTCCACTGATTCTCTTGACAGACCGCAGTCTGGACCTTTAAACTGGAGACATGACTGGGGGGTGGGATGAGGGTAGGGTGAGAGGGGTGACGGAGAAACTTGGGGGAGAGATCCTGATAGTAGAATAGAGGTGCTGAGAGGAGAGTGTTGATGTGTTTGTGGGTTTGTGATATTAACTTTCGGCTGTGAAAGTGGGACATGCTTACACCCCCTGTGATAGCCCGTCTGATTATCTTGTGCAAACCACAGAGGAAGCTGCATGAGCTTTGCTTAATGGCACCATCTCCTCTCTGCATCTAGCAAGTTTTGTTCCTTTTCCTCTCAGTATTAGAAAAAAAAACTTTTTTCCGAAACTGTTTTTTAAGAACTAAAAGTGCACTTTGCCTGTGCCAGGTGATGAGGTAATGTTCCCTTTTTCCATATCTGAAATTAGTTCACTTTCCTCCTTAAAGTTCACTCTGTTTCAGAGTAAAACAATAATTCTTGTTAAACCCTGTTGTTTGATATTAGCAATAATCTTCATAATAAAGATGTATAAACGTATTCGAGTTTAGATAGAATTATATATATTTCGATTGTTAGACATAGTCCTCTCAATATACTTCCTAAAAAAACTGGATCAATTTTTTAATTAAGCTAAATAAAAAGATAAACTCGTACAGCATCCCCTCTTTCTGGCCCCCCTCTTCGTCAGTGGAGGATTCCCTGCCAGGCTGAGTGAACATTGACGGAGTAACACTTATTCTCTCCGTCACACCAATGGAAATCAATTGGGCGGTAATTGCAGTATTTGACCCTCTCCTCCTGTCTCCACCTCATCCCATCTCCTCTCACTCCATACATCCTGTACTCGCTGACCATAAAGATGAGCCGCAGTCAATTCATTTTACACACCAGGCTTTTTACCTCTAAACCTAACCAGGACTCTGCTGCGATTTATTTCATCATACGAGATAAAAACTGAAGAGGCATACAAAAAAGCAATTCGAAAAAGTTGGAATGGACAACAAAAGCAGGAAAAGAGCACAGTGGACAGAGAGTTTACAGAAGCTCCATATTTGCAGCTGCCATCTGCGTGTGTGTGTAAGTGTGTGTGGGTTGGAGATGGTTGGTCAGATGGGTAATGAGTGACCCCGTCCTCCCTGGCATGGTTCTGCCGTCACACCAGTATTAATCTTCCTACATCATCACCCCCTCTTTGATCCGACAGAAGGCCTCTTGGGGACACACACACTCACACACACTCACACACTCACACGCTCACATACTCACACAGAGAAGCATTGATGCATGAGCGAGGTGGCAATGATGAATGGAGATGTTCTTCAGATCTGTTTAATAAGTGTTTGGACTCCTGTGAGAGCAACGTGGAAGAATAAAGCCTTTACATATGGAGCTCAACTCACTGGGGCCTGAATAACAGACATTTGACCACATTTACACATCTCACCACAAAAAGAGAACAAGCTGAGGGAGGGTACAGTGTTTGATGTGTGTAGTTGTATCTATTAAGCAAATATACAATGTAATTTTTCAGCCATGTGTGAACTCATATTCATTGTTTTGGCATGTAGCAGGTCTGAGTGTGCTTCCACCTGTTGAACCTGTAGGTGTGTGTGGTTTTGTGCGTGAGAAAGTGAGAGAGTTTGCAGTGCCCATCAACAGACAGGAGTTAAAAGTGTCACAGGTGTGAGCTTTAGGAATCAACCTGACAGTCTGTCGAGATTACTCAGACAGAGTTGACACCTCAAGCAGCCTGCTACTAATCATGTACTGTACAAGAACTCACGCACACCAGTCACTGTTTAGACACAAAGTCTGCTCTTTTTATTTTGATTGGAGTTGATTGATGGAGATGTTGTGAAAATATACACTGCTATGATTTAAATAAGGAAAGCTTGATGTTGCTTACACATTATCTTTTTTTGAATCTACCATGCTATAGCTACAGCAGACAGCATGCATGGTGATGAAAACAGTTTTGAAAAAAATGTGAATGTGATGGTCGACATCTTTTTCAACTTAAGTGGTGCTTTGCAAATGCCAGAAACATCTCTTATCCACCCTAGAACGCTACTACTTATAATCTTCTCTGGACAAGGCTCACATGTCCAAGGACTGGATAAACCCAGAAAAAGTTCCCAGCTTGTTTTCTTTTTTTTCTAGGACGTTTTCTTTGATGTCTCCATGATATTTCACAAATTCCAGAGCCTTACTTTTGGGTCGGCTGTTGATACCCTTGATACCTATTTTATGAGACTTTGTCTATTGAAAAGTAAAAAGAGAATACTTCACTTTGCCATGTATTTTTTTTTTACTTCAATATAGTTCAATCATAAGTAATAATGTTTTGAGTATTGTATTTCGGGTAAATTATACCCAGTGCTAGTGATGGTCTAACAATTTTTAGCGAAAGTATTTTAGGGTTAATTACAAACTGTTAGCTCTGATTCTAGTTCTTTAGCTAAACATTTATCAAGGGATGCTGGTTTGACTAGTGGTAAGAGTTAAGTCTTGTGTGCCTCTTGTTTGGTCTGACACACTACAAGTAGTTGTTATTTCGTAACTAAAGATGGCAAACCTCATTGGTTACTTACTTAGAGCATTAACAAGAACAACAGTTTTTGCCACAGTGTCAACAGGAAGAGATGGAGTGTCCAAACTTCCGTCTATGGATTTATTTATGACCTGGGATCAAGTTTTTCCAAGTATCACTCTTTTGGTCATTACAGGTGCTGTGAGGTCTATCTAGAATCACTTGTGTTTTTCCAGAAAAAAGACAAAATTTCCCATGAG